>JARBWK010000004.1:170506669-170978170 GCA_030556195.1 Anolis apletophallus
AAGCGAGTGGCGAAGAGAAGCAATGGGGGAAGAGAAGGGAGGGGGAAGACCATGAGGTGGAAGAAAAGCAAGCGGTGAAGAGAAGTAATGGGGGAAGGAGGGAGGGGAGAAGACCACGAGGCAGAAGAGAATCGGGGGGCGAAGAGAAGGACAAGAATTTGAGAAAGAATGAGAGTGTGGTGTGTGTGAGATGGGGAGTGAGTGAGAAAGTATTAGCAGCGCGTGAGAGAGAGAGAGAAAGGGGGAGTGTGTGTGTGAGAGAGAGAGATGGGGAGTGAGAGAGTAAGTATAAGCAGCATGTGAGATAAAGAGAAAGGGGGAGTGTGTGTGTGTGTGAGTAAGTATTAGCAGCGTGTGAGAGAGAGGGGTTGTGTGTGTGAGATGGGGAGTGAGTGAAAGAGTAAGTATTAGCAGCGCGTGAGAGAGAAAGAGTGTGTGTGAGAGAGAGAGAGAGAGAAAGGGGGAGAGTGGGGGTGTGAGAGGGGGAGTGAGTGAGAGAGTTTAGAAGCAGCGAGCGCCCGAGATTTGCTCCCTTTTACCCAGGTCTCCCTCGCAAATGGAGGGAGAGCCTGGGGAAAGGGAGATCCCTCTCGGGCGCCGCTGCTTCCAAACCGCGGTTTAGAAGCAGCGAGCACCTGAGATTTTGCTCCTTTTACCCAGGTCTCCTCGCAAATGGAGGGAGAGCCTGGTGAAAGGGGAGCGATCCCTCTCGAGCTCACTGCTTCCAAACCACAGTTTGGAAGCAGCGAGCGCCTGAGATTTGCTTTTTTCCCCCAGGTCTCCCTCGCAAAAGGGTGAGAGTCTGGGGAACAGGCCCTGCCTGAGAGCCGGGTTTGGCCGGCTTGCATCTTTCGCCGGGCTCGGCGGAGGACGCGAGCTGGAGAAGCTCGGTTTCCAGGCAGGACCTGGGCCCTGCGGGGGCGTTTTCCCGGGTTGCAGCTCTGCCAGGCTCGGCGGAGCCGCGAACCGGGAGTGGGGCTCCCCGAGGTGCCCAGGTTCCCGCCTCCTCCGGAAGTGAGCCCACAGGATAGAGTCTATCCTGTGGGCCCCGGAGGAGGAGAGGGGCCCTGGCCCCTCCTCTCCTGGGCCTCCCCTGCCTCCTCTGCCTTCCCTGTCCATCTTTTTCAATCGCTGTGACGGAACACACAAGTGCCGGGATCAGCTGGTGTGCCGCAGGAAAACCTCAGAGGGGGGAGAAAGGGGGGGGAGAGGTTTTCTAGCGGCACACCAGCTGATCCCAAACGGCACACTAGTGAGTGAGTGAAAGAGTAAGTATTAGCAGTGAAAGAGTGTGTGTGAGAGAGAGAGAGAGAGAGAGAGAGAGAGAAAGGGGGAGTGTGGGGTGTGTGAGAGGGGGAGTGAGTGAGAGAGTTTGGAAGCAGCGAGCGCCCGAGATCTGCTCCCTTTCCCCGCAGGTCTCCCTCGCAAACGGAGGGAGAGCCTGGGAAAAGGGAGGGATCCCTCTCGGGCGCTCGCTGCTTCCAAACCGCGGTTGAGAAAGACTGGGTTAGGCTGCCGAGTTGTGTGTTTCTGCGATGTATAGTTTCTTTGTCTATGTGCGTCAATGCACGGACCTTAACTTTATATATATATAGATAAAACAACAGATCCCAGCATTCCATAGGATGAAGTGGTGACAGTTGGAATGATACTGAAATGCTAACACTGTGTGGTATGAGAGACCTATATTTGCTTTCTCCCAGCTTGTCAAGGAGTTCCATTCCCTGGTAATCATGTTCTATAATATCCACAATGTTTATCTTTCACCATTTCTGGTCCACCTAAGTTGAAAGTGGCTATACTTAAAAACGTTTTGTGGGGATTGGAATCATTCCAATCCGCCACTCTTAAATTTCTTCTAGATTGCAGTATTTGCCTGGAATTCTTTAAATCAATCCTGGACTTGTATATGGTAGAAAGCAATTGCCAATCTTATGCTTCTCATCACAGGGTGCATGCGAAAATGTATGGTATGACCTACAGAAGGTTACAGATCACACAAACAACTCTGGATTCTGGTAAATTTGAGGTCTCAAGCACAACTCTGAATAATACTATTAAACAAAATTTGAAAAAAAAACTGTTCCTGGTTTGAAAGTATTATTTCTTGTTTAATTGTGCCGTACTTACTTTAAAAGTAATTGATATATTCCAGAAACTTTGTTTATGTGGCTGCCACAAATTGTGTTGAATTGGTTGAGAATGGATGAAATATGCATTGAAAAACTATAGTAAAATGTGCTGAAGGATGTACCACAAAAACACACTTTTCCCATGTTTTTATGATAGAACTAATTAAGAAATGACATTTATAACTCAGGAACAAAAATGGTGTTACATAGTGTAATTGAATACAGGGAGCTGGATGAGCTCCCACCTGTCAGCTCCAGCTTCCCATGAGGAGACATAAGAGAGGTCTCCCCTGAGCTACATCCTTGCAAACAGCCAATTCTCTCACACCAGAAATGACTTGAAGTTTCTCAAGTCACTCCTGACACACACACAAAACAGATCCCCAAAAATCAAACCCATAAATGTAGAGAATTGATTCTAGTGCCCAGGAGCACATCAACTTTGTTAGGTATAACTGGATTTTTGTTTTGTTAAAAAGGGCTCTCTGAAAAAGAAGACATTGCTACCCATTTCCAATAGGGAATGACACTCTTTGTTCCAGGAAAGATATATGTTTCTGCCTCTGCAACAAGAGCAGTAATAATAGTACCTTTCCTTTTGTGTTTTCTCCCCTCAAAGCATAGTCTAGAAAACTGCCAATTCAACACAATATCACATAAGCTTTTGCTGACTTACCTGTTGTGAATAGGAGTTTCCTGGGATCCTAGAAAGCAGACACAGACAGCATGAATGATTTAGCAAGCTTAGCCAGAGATAACTTCATCAGTATTCTGAGTCGGAGCAGAGCTGCTGTAAATGAAGGGCTGACCTTCATCTTTACCTGTTTGGCTTCTACTCAGGTGTCATGTCATTTCTCTTTCAAAGTATTGGTTAGGAACAAAGGATAAAAACACCCTCAGAATAGCTAAGAAAGTTGAGTATGAAGGAGGAATTAGTTCAAGGCGAGAGGAGAGAAGATAAGAAGCCAGAAACAGAAATCTTTGCTTAGGCTAAACTTTGCATTCTTAAAAAATCGCAGTAGTTGCTACTTGATTGAAAATCTCTTCATTTTTCCATCATTATTTAAAAGCAGAGTTCAGGGATGGACAAATCTATTCCTAGTCTATGAGTATCATAGGTTTTCACACACAATCGTGTTTTGTCAAAGGCTTTTATGGCCAGACTCACTGCGTTGTTGTAGGTTTTTTCGGGCTATATGGCCATGTTCTAGAGGCATTCTCTCCTGACGTTTCGCCTGCAACTATGGCAAGCATCCTCAGAGGTTGTGAGGTCTGTTGTAACTAGGAAAATTGGGTTTACATATCTGTGGATTGTCCAGGGTAGGACAAAGAACTCTTGTCTGTTGGAACTATGAGCCTGAGGATGTTAGGAATGGTTGAAGTTGAAGTCCAAAACACCTGGAAGGAATACCTGATCTGCTCTTAGGCCCCATATACATTGCCAGGTAATGCACCTTGAATCTGCATTATTTATTTATTTATTATTTATTAAGTTCGATTTGATATACCGCTCTCTCTGGAGCCCAGAGCGGTTCACAAAAATGGCAGAATAAACATAAAACACATAAATACATTAAAATACATTAAAATACATTAAAACAATTCCAATCCCCCGACTAAACAAATAGCAGACCGAGCTGCAGTACAGTGGCAAGCTAGCAGCAGGATAGCGGGTGCGGTAGACAGCAGTCAGCTATGGGCCGAATGCCTTTCTGAACAACCACGTTTTTACTGCTCTGCGGAACGGCAAAAGGGCTCGAGTGGCCCGTGTCTCTTCAGGAAGGCTGTTCCACAGAGTTGGTGCCACTACAGTGAACGCCCTCCGACGGGTGGTGTCCAGTCTACAGACCCTAACACTGGGCACATCCAATAAGTTGAGCCCCTCTGAGCGCAGTGATCTCCTGGGCACATAAGGGGTAAGCCGCTCCCTCAAGTACGCTGGCCCCAAACCATATAAGGCCTTGAAAGTTAAAACTAACACCTTGAAGACGACCCGGAATTCAATTGGAAGCCAGTGCAGCTCGCGCAAGAGTGGAGTCACGTGATCAGATCTTAAGGCTCCTGAGAGCAGGCGGGCTGCAGCGTTCTGCACCAGCTTAAGTTTCCGGATCGCCGACAAGGGTAGGCCAATGTACAGCGCATTACAGTAATCGAGCCTCGAGATGACCGTGGCTTGGATCACCGTGGCCAGGTCACAGTGGGAAAGGTAAGGAGCCAGACGTTTTGCCAGACGCAGATGGAAGAAGGCTGTCTTGCAGGCGCAGCCAATCTGCGCCTCCATCGACAGCTGAGCATCCAGCCGAACCCCCAAACTTTTGACAGATGGTTGCGGGCAGAGGGCCGCACCGTCGAACGTCGGCAGCTGGGTCTCTACCCCCTCCGGGAGGCCTAGCCACAAGATCTCCGTCTTCGCCGGGTTCACCTTCAACTTACTGGCTCGCAGCCATCCAGTTACGGCTTCAAGGCAGAGATGGAAATTATCGGGTACAGAGACCACCCCGGGGTCCATCCTCAGAATGAGCTGGGTATCATCAGCGTACTGATGACACTCCAGCCCAAAACTCCGCATTATGTATATACTCAGTGATGTAGACTTCTATCATGCAGATTAGCTGCCTTCTATGAGTCTCCATAATGCAGTAGGCCTACAGTTTGAATCCATTTAACAGTTTGAATCCGGTTTTGCAATTTGGGGCACCGGCAGGAAGGTAATGGCTGGTGACATGACCTTGGAGGTGTCTATGGACAACGTGTCTCTTTGACTTAGTATTGGAGATGAGCATCACTCCCCAGAGTAAGACAGGACTAGACTGAATGTCAAGGGGAAACCTTTACCTCTACTTTGATAATCTGAATTACATGATTATTACGCATTGACAGCCGAGGTAGGCCTGGAGTGTAAGAGCCCCTCGGTCAGGAGTGGAAGTGCCAGTGCTGTTTCCCCAGTGCCAGTGCTGTTTTTTTCCAACTGTGTATGCACGTCTGCCATTAATGAAGCTGTTTCGGAACTCTTGGAAGTTTCAAAAAGTTTTGAACATTTTTTTCTATGAAAATTGGAATTGATTTCCAAATCAAACCACCCCTACATCCAAAACGAGTTTTGAACCTTTTTTAAAAAAATCAAAAAGGCCTAGTGCATAGTCACCCACATTGGATTAATTTGCAGATCTAGAGGGCTCACTTTTTCCTTTGTGCCCTTTTTTCTGCACAAATTCAATATTTTCTAACTGCTCTCAAAGTGACATACAAAATTTATCCCAAAATAAAATAACCATCAACAAATGTGTCAAAACCTTGTAATTCTCACCCAGCAGGGGGCCAGGAATTCATTTTTCCAACAATGAAATAAAGGAAGATTTACATCCCAAGAACAGATACATCAGCTCTGAGTACTAACAAATAACCTTTTTGTTCACTTGTGCAACTATTCCGTCTTTTCTAACATAAGGGATGTTTTTTTCCCCTTTAGCAAGGGAAACTCAAAAGCAGAAGCAGGAAATGATGACTGAGAAAGAAAAACCAATCTCATCTATGCTGCTAATAGACTTGCAAACTGCAAACAGGGAGACTGCAAGATAAATGGTACTTGTGAAAGCATCCTGGGCCTACAAATTCCCAAGTCACCAGTGGTAGACTGACACTCTGTCCAGCCAACACAGACCAGTGTAACAAGAAATACAGAGAATACAGAAGATATCTAATTTCATCTACTGGTTTAATCAGATAGCACATTTGTGCCTCTCGTCAAAAGACAGGCAACCTGCAGATCTAGAGCAGACCTCATGCAGCTCTTGATATATAACCTCAGGGAGGACTTTGGGCATACTGACATGGACACTTTAACCCAGGGGTGCTCATTAGGTAGATCGCGATCTACTGGTAGATCGTGTAGGGCATCCTGGTAGATCGCAGGGCGGCAGGAAGGCTCAGACCCGCCCCGCAGACTCCCGACGCCGCCCAAGTGCAGAAGGAGGTTGGACTGGCTGGCCCTTGGAGGTCTCCTTCTACTCTAGAAACCTATTGTTGCTGTTACTATTATTATTATTAGTAGTAGTAGTAGTAGTAGTAGAAGTAGCAGAGGCTGAATGAATATTATTATCATCATTATTATTATGAATAAATTCAGGGGCTTATTATACTCACATTTAGTTGAATTCAGTCTTAAAATATATTATCTGGCTCCCACTGAAATAAATTTTGAAATATTTTGCTTTTATGGCTCTTTGAGTAGTGGGTAGGTAGATCATTTTGACTTGGTTGTTTTATAAGTAGCTCGCATGCTGAAAAAGTGTGAGCACCCCTGCTTTAACCTGAAGTGGATGAGAATTGGCTCTGTGGCATTTACATGACTCATGGAGCCATTTTGCTCCCAATGTGAAACAAAGCTGCTTAACAGAGTTGTGCTTGCATTGGTAAAGTAAGGGAATACTCCGGAGCATCTTCAAAGCTCTAGAGCAGCCCCACACTTTAAGATGTAGGAAAACACTTGGGCCGGATCTGTATCACAACTACCAAGAAGACCCTCTACTGTGTTTTGACATGATGAATCGGCAAGAGTAGGGAGTCAGAGAGAAGGGCCTTTCCAAGAGATCTCAGAGCATGGCCATTCATGCTCTGAGAGCACAATAGTGGACCAATAGCCAGTGGAGCTGTTACAACACAGGAGTTGTACACACCCTGTAACCAGCTCCATCCAGTTGCAGTTCTTTGGAGCAGCTGAAATTTCCCAACAATATTCAAAGGCAGTCTGAAATAGTGTGTTACAGTAATCCAAACAATCCAGAAATGATGTAATGAAACATCTGTATCTGTGGACAGACCTGACATCTCAAAGAACAGGTGCAATTGGCACAAGTTAAAACTATGCACATGCATTCCTGGCCTCCAACAAAACTTGAACTCCTAATTTGAAGATTGAATTCAGAGGTTGCAGAAGTACATCTTCAGGGAGGGGATAACATTAGTTGGTGGAGTCTGAATCTCTGTTCACTGAACTGCCTTTCAGTTGACCAGGAGCACTTCCATCTCATCTGGGTTAAGTTTCATTTAGTTCACCCTCAGTAATGAACTCAATCAGTCTATTACTCATTTAAAGCAAAACAGTTTTAAAATGTTTAAAAATCAAAATTAAACAATCATATTAAAATATTAATTTTAAACAGTTTTTAAAAGGGCCATTAAGACATCCTGAGACTAAAATACAGTAAAAACCTTCACCTGGTTACATGAAACTGCAAACCAAACACCTGACTTCCAGGTGTTTGGAATATAACCCTAAAAGTTATATTGGCCAATCATAGAAATTCCAAGAGAGTTAGCCTCTCTATGAATTCACTAGCTCCTTCAACACAAGTATAGTAACTTCCAGAGGAAATATATCATAGTAATGTGTTGGAGGGCCTAGTGGTGATCCTGCCAAAAGTCGCTTACAGACAAACAGAAAGAAGAAACATGGAGTTCTGCCCACTCACCTCACCACGGTAGTTGGCTACGTTGAGAGCAGGAAACTGTTCACTGTAGTTCACAGAGAAGTTCAATGCGTTCACCAGGTGAGCACCAACATGAATCACTAGAACAGAAGAAAAAAGTGATGTGTCTAAAGCCACTAAAGATTCCATACATAAATCTCACACGTCAACACCAGTAAAATCTGCAACAAAATGTGGATTATTGCTGCTTGGGACTCTAGCCACTTCATTTCATTCTCCCTTCTTACAACACTGTGTATCCCAGTTCACATTCAGTTCACACTGGGTTGCTAGAAGTTTGTTTTATTGCGATACTTAAGAGAAATAAAGCAGGAACTGATATTTATTTATTTATTTATTTATTGTTTTATTCCTTCTTGTATTCCGCTCCTCCCTGCAGGCTCGGGGCGGATAACATCATAAAAACTCGGCTGACATGTAACATCCATGTCGCCGTACAATAAAACAACATAAAATACAACATTAAAAACAACATTGGTCCCGGAATAAAAATTATGTCATGCCATAGCATTCCCTGAACCAGGGTGCTGGTTAGAAGATGAGTACATTCGGCTTATTCGCCTAGCCGAAGGCCAGTCTGAACAGGGCGGTCTTACAGGCCCTGCGGAACGGAATAAGCTCCGTGGCGGCTCGAACATCATCTGGGAGAGAGTTCCAGAGTACCGGAGTCGCCACAGAAAAGGCCCTTTGCCTGGTCACGGACAGGTGACAGGTGCGGACTGATGGAATCAGGAGCAAATTGGACTCCTCTGAGCGTAGCGATCTCGGGGGTATATATGGGGCAAGGCGGTCCCTCAGGTACGCAGGCCCTAGGCCGTGTAAAGCCTTAAAGGTTAACACCAACACCTTGAAGGTAATTCGGTACTCGACAGGCAGCCAGTGCAGCTGCCGAAGAATGGGCGTAATATGCTCCCTTACCGACGTTCCCGTCAGCAAGCGAGCAGCAACATTCTGCACTAGCTTGAGTTTCCGAACTGTCGCCAAGGAAAGGCCGATGTAGAGGGCGTTACAGTAGTCTAGTCTCGAGATGACCGTCGCTTGGATCACCGTGGCCAGGTCATCCCTGGAAAGGTAGGGAGCCAGTCGCCTAGCCTGTCGTAGGTGAAAGAATGACGCCCTGCTGGCCGCGGCGACCTGGGTCTCCATGGCCAGCAGGGGGTCCAACTGAACACCTAAGCTCTTAACAACAGGCGACGGATTAAGCCGTTCGCCGTCCAGGGTAGGCAACCGGCACTCACCCCCCAGGCCGACCGGGCCACAAGATCTCCGTCTTCGACGGGTTCACCTTCAGCCGGCTGGCCCGCAGCCAACCAGTCACGGCCTCGAGGCACTGATGGAAACAATCGGGTACGGTGTCCGGCCTGCCGTCCATTCTCAGCAGAAGCTGGGTGTCATCCGCATACTGATAACACTCCAGACCAAAGTCGCAGGACAGCTGGGCCAGGGGGCGCATATACACGTTGAATAATAAGTATGCCAATAGAGTAGTTTTAATCAATAAAGAAAGGATCCAACTTTTAATGGAAATCTAACAACAAGGATCTGAGAGACAAATGGGCAAGGATTCTACAATAAGGATCTGAGAGACAAATGGGCAAGGATTCTACAGCTATCATCACAAAAGCATTCATAACAAATAGTTTCAATTTTTGGAGATTTTTTGATTTCTGCATATTGAGGTTATAGTATAGTAAGATGATGTGACTCATTAGTAAAGAAAGTACAGCTAAAGACCAAAAAGAGAGAGGAAGGGGCACATTATCAATTGATGGAATCAAGGAAGGCTCTGAATCTGTAAGACCTGAGCAGGGTTACTAGTAACAACACCAAGTTGCTCATTTACAGAAAGACCATTACTCGGAAGCCAATCTGACTAGTATATATCAACAATTATCTGCAAATCCCCAAGCAGTATCATGAAAGCTGATGCCTCCCTCCTCCAGGCACATAGTGCCTTTGTTGGATGAGATAACATAATTAAAACTACGGCCAGATCCAGACATGCCTTTATCCCAAAAGGATCTGCGTTAAAAAAAACACAAATGTTTCTGGAAGCCTGTCCACACCCACCCCAGAAAGTGGGCGCTTCCTGAGGTGGATGTCCAGACATTCTCTCAGGACTAGCCTGAGAGAACGTGTGGTGTGCCTCCCCTCTTTCCCCAAGCCCCCAGACCCCTTAGGAAAGTAATAAAAACTTATGTGGCCTCCATTAGAAGCCTCGTCCGGCTCTCCTCGTGTGTAGAAATGACGCGCCAAGAGAGCAGGGGGGGGGAAGCGATTTTCCTACTTCCTTCCCTCCCCCACAAACTCCTGGCGTGTCATTTCTATGTGCCTGGAGAGCCAGACAAGGCTTCTAATGGAGGGCACATAAGTTTTTATTATTTTTCTAAGGGGTCTGGGGGCTTGGGTAGAGGGGATGGGAATACTGTCTGCACTGTAGTATTATGCAGTCCAGACCCAAAAATAGTGGATTTATCCCATGCCTTCTAAGAAGGCATGGGATAAATCTACTATCAAATTAATTTGCTACAAACCGGACAGCCCCTCTTATATTGCCGGAGTTTCCGCAATAAAGGTCCTGTCTGGATGGGCCCTACAACTCTCTGAAACGACAACTTCCAGAATCTGTAGCCCAGTTCTAATGCTCCAGAAAGGTGCCCTTTCATGGTGCAAAATTTTGGCAGTTAAATGCTGTAGAGACTGAGTATTTCTGATCCAGAATTCCAAAATTCAAGATGCTCCAAAAAGCAAAACTGTACATACAGGTGGCGGAAGTAGTGACAACTTTGCTTTCTCTCGCTCCCATCAATGTCACATGCACAGCTGGTGGGATGAGGGAGAGGGCCTTCTCGGTGGTGGCCCCCCAACTTTGGAACACTCTCCCCAGGGAGATTAGGCAAGCCCCATCACTGTCCTCCTTTCATCGAAATCTGAAAACCTGGATGTTTCAACAAGCATTTGAGAATGACTATCACTACTTTAAAATCCCCAGGCTCTAGCTCGCCAGATAGTACTCTGTTCTCTGCACTTAGAATCAAAAAATCATAGAAGAGACTGCATGGGTCATTCAGTCCGACCCCCAGCCAAGAAGCAAGAAAATCACATTCAAACCACACACACCCTGACAGATGGCCACCCAACCTCTGTTTAAAAGCCTACAAAGAAGGAGCCTCCTGCACACTCAGGGTCAGAGAGTTCCACTGCTGAACAGCTCTCACAGTTAGGAAGTTCTCTCTCATGTTCAGGTGGAATCTCCTTTCCTGTAATTTGAAGCCATTGTTCCACATACTAGTCTCAAGGGCAGCAGAAAACAAACTTGCTTCCACTCCCGTCCCTATACTATGCTGTTTTGCCCTATTCCATATTTGGTCCTTTTTGTAGCCTGATCATGCTCATCTTAGTATTTCTGGCTATTGGCTTTTGTTGTGTACTGTCTGAGTGAGTTTTAAGGTTGCTGTTTTTATACCCCAATGTTTTTATTTAATTGTGTTTTATCTGATTGTTATGTTTTGCTATGTTTTATTTTAACCATTTTTTGTTTTTAATGGATTGTTTTTGCTTTGATGTTTTTGTTTTGATGTTCTGTGGACATTTTGTCCGATGTGTAAGCTGTCCTGAGTCCCTTCGGGGAGATGGAGATGGGGTACAAAATAATGCATTATTATTATTATTTCTGATGGTTCAATAAATACAAAAATTATTTCATGCACAAAAGTATTTAAAAGATTGTCTAAAATTACTATTCAGCTATGTATGGTGTATATGAAGCATAAATGAATTTAGGTATACAATAAAGGATGTTTTTCCCCATAAAGGATGCTATTCCGCTTATCTCACCCTAAGTTTTTAACACTTTATATGTGTGCCTGCAGCCTGTCCTGTCTTTGTGATTTTAGATATCTAGTTGTATATTGTTTTTATTTATATGTATGTATTTTTATTGTGTTTATTGCTGATGTTTTGATTTGATTTTATTGTAATTTGTTGTTTGGGCTTGGCCTCATGTGAGCCGCCCCGAGTCCCCATTGGGAAGATGGGGGTGGGGTACAAATAATGATGATGATGATGATTATTATTATTATTATTATTACAATATCTCACAAAATCTAAAATCAGAAACGCTTCTGTTCACAAGCATTTTGGATAAGGGATACCCAATTAAGTGGCTCGGGTAGTTTGGAAGCAAGCTTGGAATTTTTTTAAAAAAATTAATTATTCAGTAGAGCCACCTGGAAGCAATGTGTTGTTTTTTTAAAAAAAAAAAAATAACTTTCCCAAACTCTGGTTAAAAATATGATTCAAATACAAATACTGTCTTTTTTTACAAAGTAGACTGAAGAAACGAAATGCTTGCTGTCTTTGCTTTAGCAGCAAACTATCTTGGACGAGTGAATTACTCTGGATGGCAATTTAGTGAAATAATATGTAAGGCAGCAGTTGTGCCTTTTACGTGGGGGCAGAGAACTAAATCAGACAAGAGAATAGGCTTGAAATAGCTGACAGGAATCCTCCACAGAGAACAAATTTTTGTCTGCCCACACAGCCCTCACTGCAACAGCATCTGTGTTGCTTTCTTTAAACTGGATGTGTTTGAACCAGGATCAGTTCTATGTCATCCAGCTTTCCACAGGGTTTTAAATTGGGGGTAGGGGAGAGGAGACAGAAAGAGAGGGGGGGCAGCTGCTCAGACTCGGAGATTCTTAAATGAAGAACTCTTCCTCCCGAAGAGTAGAAGCGCTTCCAGTTCTGTATAAGAGAAACATGGAACAAGAGTACCCCCTCATGTACTGTGGAAGAAAACCACAAAAAGTGGCTTTTCTTCCACATAAATAGCCAACTCCTGTAGGGAAAAGGTCTGCAAGGCTAAAGCACAAAACGAGCTTAGGCTTGCCAGGGACATTAAAAACAATAAAAAGGGCTTCTTTTCTTATGTCAGTAGAAAAAGGAAGAACAAGGAGGTGATAGGGTCTCTTCGAGGAGAAGATGGGGCAGTGCTGACAGGGGATAGGGAAAAGGCAGAACTACTTAATGCGTCTTTGCCTTGGTCTTCTCACAAAATGAAAGTCGTCTTCAACCTCAGCAAGGTGGAGAGGATGAGGGATTAGAGGACACCCAACCCCAAATTGGGAAACAAGTCGTCCAGGAATACCTGGCCACTCTAAATGAGTTCAAGTCCCCAGGGCCAGATCAACTACACCCAAGAGTATTGAAGGAACTAGCGGAAGTCATCTCGGAACCATTGGCAATCATCTTTGAGAGTTCTTGGAGAACGGGAAGAGTCCCAGCAGATTGGAGGAGGGCCAATGTGGTCCCAATTTTCAAGAAGGGAAAAAAGGACAACCCAAACAATTACCGTCCAGTCAGCCTCATGTCAATACCAGGCAAGATTCTGGGAAAGATTGTTAAGGAAGTAGTCTGCAAATACTTACAAAAAATGTGGTCATTGCTAATAGTCAACACAGATTTATCAAAAACAAGTCATGTCAGACTAATCTGATCTCTTTTTTCGATAGTTACAGGCTGGGTAGATGCGGGGAATGCCGTAGATGTAGCATACCTGGATTTCAGTAAGGCCTTCGACAAGATCCCCCGTGACCTTCTTGCAAACAAACTAGTCCAATGTGGGCTAGGCAAAACTATGGTTAGGTGGATCCGTAATTGGTTAAGCGGATGAACCCAGAGGGTGCTCCCCAATGCTTCTTCTTCATCCTGGAAAGAAGTGACGAGCGGAGTCCCGCAGGGTTCCATCCTGGGCCCGGTCCTGTTCAACATCTTTATTAATGACTTAGACGAACGGTTAGAAAACATGATCGTCAAGTTTGCAGATGACACCAAATTGGGAGGGATAGCCAATACTCCAGAGGACAGGAGCAGAATTCAAAACGATCTTGACAGATTAGAGAGATGGGCCAAAACTAACAAAATGAAGTTCAACAGTGACAAATGAAAAATACTCCACTTAGGCAGAAAAAAATGAAATGCAAAGATATAGAATGGGGGATGCATTGCTCGAGACAGTATGTGTGAAAACGATCTTGGGGTCATTGTGGACAACAAGTTAAGTATGAGCCAACAACGTGATGCAGCAGCAAAAAAAAAGCAATGGGATTTTGATCTGCATCAATAGGAGTATAGTGTTTAGATCTGAGGAAGTCATACTACCCCTCTATTTTGCCTTGGTCAGACCACACCTGGAATACTGTGTCCAATTCTGGGCACCACAATTGAAGATATATATTGACAAACTGGAATGTGTCCAGAGGAGGGCAACTGAAATGATCAAGGGTCTGGAGAACAAGCCCTATGAGGAGCGGCTTAAAGAGCTGGGCATGTTTAGCCTGAAGAAGAGAAGGTTGAGGGGAGACATGATAGCCATGTATAAATATGTGAGAGGAAGTCATAGGGAGGAGGGAGCAAGCTTGTTTTCTGCTGCCCTGGAGACTAGGACTAGGAACAATGGCTTCAAACTACAAGAAAGGAGATTCCATCTGAACATGAGGAAGAACTTCCTGACTGCGAGAGCCGTTCAGCAGTGGGACTCTCTGCCCCAGAATGTGGTGGAGGCTCCTTCTTTGGAAGCTTTTAAACAGAGGCTGGATGGCCATCTGTTGGGGGTGCTTTGAATGCAATTTTCCTGCTTCTTGGCAGGGGGTTGGACTGGATGGTGCATGAGGTCTCTTCCAACTCTATGATTCTACGATTCTATGGTTCACAGCAATACCTTGCACTGTTAGTACCAGAAGGACACACCTGAGAAGATGCAGATCATCACACCACAAGTCACGTGGAAAGTTTTGCTTTTATCCAGCAGCCTCCTAGTTTTTCGGCTGGGCACCTGGGGAAAAAAGAACATAAATCACTGCCTATTTAAAAAACGAGGTCAGTCAAAATCAGTACATCTCTAAAGCAGAAGAGAACCATGCGGTCTTTCAGAGGAGAAGGTTTTTGGTATCTACTCCTACAAGACAGGTGGTTAGACTAAATGGCCTTTGGGGATTCCTCCAACTCTATGATTCTACAACTATAATTCCAGCATTCCTCTCCAAAAAGAAAATCTGGCAGAAGTATACAGAGACAAATGCAATCTACTAGAAGTTAGTGTTATAATGCTTTTAGTATTGTATTAAACTGTGCCTTGATTGTTTGTATGTATTGTATAAACTGCCCCGAGCCTGCTGGAAGGAGCGGTCTATAAGAATGAATAATAAATAAATAAATAAATAAATAAATAAATAAATAAATAGTTTCTGGTTAGTAGCTTTAGCTTTAGACAAAGTTAAATTGGATTGGTAGTACCATCTAGAGTAGATTTGCAGGATTGGTAGTATCATCTAGAACAGGGGTGCCCACACTTTTTCAGCATGCGAGCTACTTATAATAAAACCAAGTCAGAAATATCTACCTACCTCCTCAAGGGCTGGAAGGGGGCCTGGCTCCGCCCCTAGAGGGGGCTTCTCCAGCCTTGAGGATGGCAATGGCCAGTGGTGACCCCCTAGAGCTGCACTGCCATCCTCAGGGCAGAGCCAGGTCGCGCCAAGCCCCACCCCCTCCCCTCTGGCTTTGGAGCTCCCAGCAGCTTCTCCAGCCTTGAGGATGGCAATGCCAAGCCAGTGGTGACATAGCTAGCACAAGGCTGGCTTGGCCCTGCCCTCCTCAAGGCTGGAGCAGCTGCTGGGAGTGCCGAAGCCGGAGAGAGGGCGGGGCTTGGCGTGGCCTGGCTCCGCCCCCCTCTGAGAAGCACCCCATCCATCTGGGATCGACTTCCTTCCTTGACTGGTCTATCGCGATCGACTTCCTGGGCAGCCCTGATCTAGAATATAATAGATTTGCTGAATCATGTATTTATTTATTTATTCAGGTTTGTATGCCATCTTTCCCCAAGGGCTCAGGACGGCTTACAGAGAGTATAAAAACACACTTTAAAACAACCAAAAAAATTAAACTCTTAGCTAAAAACTTTAAAACTATTTACAGCTGGTTAACTAAATCAGACCCCGAAAGCCTGCTGGAATAAAACGTCTTGCACGCTCTACGGAACTTTCTTAAATCTCTCAAAGCATTTCACACCATTGGCTATGCTGGTTAAGGATGATAGGATTTTCAGTCTAACAATGTCTAGAGGGGGGTCAATCCAAAGGCCCAATCAAAGTAGAGCCAGCTTTTCTTTTTTTAAAAAAAAAAGATAAACAAAAATCCCCAGGACTGTATTGTTTCATTCCCCAACAAGTTACTGTGTGCTTGAAGGCTAGCCTCACAACAGATGTTGCTAGCCATGGAGACTGAATATGCCAAGGACAAAAACTTGTGGCCAGTCTGTGTTTTTCACAGAATCATTGAGTTTGAAAGGACTCCAAAGGCCATCTATTCCAGTCCCTTGCCATGTAGGAATACACAACTAAAGCATTTGTAAAACAATCCTATCTAACTTCTTAATGAAGTGCCCCAAAGAAGGGTGAGTTCACTACTTTCTGAGGCAGTTGATTTCTCTGTAAAACACTTCTTACAGCAAACACCCTGCTTCTATTGTTTAAGTGGAATCTCTTTGTCTTATAAATTTCAATCCATTGATTTGTGTTGCAGGGCAGGGTGAGCTCCCAATGTTAGCTCCAGGTCCTGCCAACTTAGCAGTTCAAAAACATGCAAATCTGAGTAGGTCAATAGGTACTGCCTCAACAGGAAGGGAAACAGCCACATTACTTAGGAGGTGTCTATGGACAACAACGGCTTTGAAATGGAAATGAGCACCACTCCAGGAGCCAGATGAGCACCACCCTCAGAGTCAGAGATGAAGGGGAAGCCTTTATCTTTATCTGTGAATCTGTGTTTCATTGTTTCAAGGCACTGAATGTTTGCTTTCTGTCTGTATATGCTGGAATCCACCCTGAGTCCCCTCAGGGAGATAGGGTGAAACACAAATAAAGTGCTATATCTCTTCTCTATATGTATGTATGTATGTTTGTATGTGGGTTTGTACGTGGGTTTGTATGTATGTGGCAGCGTTCTGATTGGCTGCCACTTTCGCAGGCCACAGCGACCGGCACGGGTGATGGACCTGCACCAAACTTGGTACACATAACCCCCCAGACCCCCTTTACGTCCTGGTCCGGTTTGGGGGAGATAGACCACGGATTATGGGATTTGTAGTAAATTCCTACACTTTGGTTCCCACAGACCACTGTGGCCACCTCAAAGGACCAATACAGACCACACTTGGCACACACACACCCCATTACCCATCCTATGTTCTGGTGCACTTTGGAGGAGGGCGGACCATGGGTTATGGGACTTGAAGTACCTCTACTCACTTCCTAACTCCGCTGCAACCCTCATGCAATTACTGAACGAGACCACACTTGGCACACATAACCCCCATTACTCCCTTCACGTCCTGATGAGGTTGGGGGGGACAATGGATGATGGGATTTGTAGTACTTTCACACCCCTCTGCTACCACAGACCACTGAGGCCCCCAACGAACCACACTTGGCACACAGAGCCCCAGTGACCCACTCTACATACTACTGCAGTTTACAGTAGGGCAGACCATGGATGATGGGACTTGCAGTAACTTCCCTCACTTTCCAAGACTGCTGCAAACCTAATCCAATGACTGATCAACACCAAACCTTGCACACAGAGCCCTCAACATCCTTGTGCAGTTTTGTGTGAAACGGACCACGGATGATGGGACTTGAAGTGCCTTCATTCACTTCCTACAAACAATACAACCCTCATCCATTCACCAATACAGACCAAACTTGGCACACAGAGCCCTCATGATGCACTCTACATCCTGCTGCAGTTTGGAGGAGGGCAGACCATGGATGATGGGACTTGCAGTACCTTCTCTCACTTTCCAAGACTGCTGTAAACCTAATCCAATGACTGATCAACACCAAACCTGGCACACAGAGCCCTCATGACCCACTCTACATCCTGGTGCAGTTTTGTGTGAAACGGACCACGGATGATGGGACTTGAAGTACCTTCACTCACTTCCTACAAACAATACAACCCTCATCATTCACCAATACAGACCAAACTTGGCACACAGAGCCCCCATGACCCAATCTACAGTACATCCTACTGCAATTTGGGTGAGGCAGGACCACAGATGATGGGGCTTCCAGTACCTTCAGTACTTTCATGATACCACTGCAACTCCCAAGAATGATGGATCAAGACCAAACTTGCCACACAGAGCCTCCATGACCCACTCTACATCCTGCTGCACTTTGGAGGAGGGTACACAATGGATAATGGGAATCGCAGTGCCTTCACTAACTTCATGAAACCACTATGAGCCACGTACACGTATGATAAGGACCAACCTAGGCACACAACACCTTTCTCAAATGACCCGGGCACCGCCGGGTCCCCAAGCTAGTTATTATTATTTCAAACACAAGATAACTCCACAGCAAACAAGATCACTCTGCAAGTTGTTGAATTGGATCACACGTCGGACACTTCCCAAGTGTCTAGGACTGTGTGATGTATTGGTGAATAATGCATGCAGATCCCAGTAGGGTGGCCTTTTGCAGCTGACAGATGGTAATATTGTCAGTGACTATTGTGCTTAAGTGCAGGCCAAGGTCTTTAGGCACTGGACCCAGTGTGCCGATCACCACTGGGACCACCTTGACTGGCTTGTGCCAGAGTCGTTACAGTTCGATCTTTAAATCCTCGTATCGTGTCAGCTTTTCCAGTTGTTTCTCTTTAATCCTTATTATTATTTATTATTACTATTATTATTATTACCTTCCCTCACTTCTTTAATGACAAATATTGTGCCATTTCTCAGTCTTCAATTCTCTAACCTTTGTAGGAAGCTGTTCTGCTTTCCTCTAATTTAAAGATGACCAAGATGGTTTTAAATTGTGTATTTTAATATTGAGATAAATGTTTTTAATGTTCATGTATGCTTATATGAATTCTTGTCCCGGCATTGAATGTTTGCCGTATATATGCTGTGCTCTGCCCTGAGTCCCCTTCGGGGTGAGAAGGCTGGAATATAAATGTTTTAAATAATAAATAAATTTAAATAAATAAAGCAGAGTGTGGAAAAGTTGCTTTTTGGAATGCAGCTCTGATAATTCTCTAACCAACATAGCAAATCCAGATGAATAATAAACAACATCTACTTGAGACAGTTGAGCTGCTAAACTTGTTGACCAAAAGGTCACAGGTTCAAATTCAGGGAGCAGGGTGAGCTCCCGCTGTCAGCCCCACATCTGATCTTGAAGCTAAGTAGATTTAACCCTGGTTACTAGTTGGATATGGAGCCCCCGGTGCTGCAGTGTGTTAAACCACTGAGCTGCTGAACTTGCTGACTGCTGTTAGCCTGAGCTTCTGACAACCTAGCAGTTTGAAAATATGCAAATGTAAGTAGATCAATAGGTATTGCTCCAATGGGAAGGTAATGGCACTCCATGCAGTCATGCCAGCCACATGACCTTGGAGCTGTCTACGGACAACACCGGCTCTTCTGCTTAGAAATGGAGATGAGCACCAACCCCCAGAGTCGGGCATGACTGGACTTAATGTCAGGGGAAAACCTTTACCTTTTCTACTTGAGACTGTTAAATTGTTCTCTCTTACCTTTTGAGAACCTCGAAGGAAGGCAAGAAGAATCCGGCACACAGGTAACAGAACCAGGCTGCAGTTGAGGTTAAGGATGGATGCAGAAGCTCTGCTGAGGCACAATCCTAGCTGAACAAAAATAGCAAGGGTTAACATTGGGGGTTTTAATTATAGGGCTTTTTTATTTATATGGGAAGCCAAGGATATTTTAAACTGAAAGGTGGGAAGGAGTTTTATTGCACAAAGGTTATGCAAATGTGTTTCTTTAAAACCCATTACAGTTCAAAGGTCACGGGATGATGTACACAAAACGTTTTCAACTACAACTCCCTGAATCCACAATTATCTTGGATTTGCAATCCAATAAATTATCTTTTCAAATTGTGACCAAAAGCAGCCAAAGAGGCTTAAAAATTTACACATGGCTTTCTAGGAACAAAACAAAGTTTAAATCTGGTTTCTTTTTTCCGCTACACTTTCCAGAATCATATAGCCATCATGGCCTCTGGATTCAGAGAAATGCAGTCCAAAGAGCAACTTTTCAGAGCCTTCCTGCAAAGCACATGCTACACGCATTTCCTTTGTAAAATATTTCCAGCATATTTCCTCTTAGATCTCTGAAAGGAGAATCGATTGCAGTGGTTTTTTTTAAATAATATAAAAACCTGGGAGCGGCCCTAGAATGCACTTGAGAGAGCACACATACAGACACAGTGGTGCTCATCACATGGCACAAATGGCCAGGCTCACTCTTCTTTTGCCATCTGTTTCTGCCCAACCTCTTCATGCTTGTAATGTCCAAGCACATGTTTGTACCGCCCACAAGGAGTCCAGCAATCCTGCCAATCCACTTCCCAAAGAGCTCCAAATGGCATTTTCAGCCGTCTGGTTCCTTCTAACACCAATGTGAGAGGTTTAGCAGGCATAACAAATCATCCAGAGCTCAAATAAACAAGCAGGAGAACTAGGGGATTCAACCCTGACATTCCTATGCCATTTTAAATGGTACTTCAGGTTCTGCAAGATCCTTGTAACCATGGTTTCACATACAACAGCAATAGTTTTTATCTGACAACAGAAGGACTGCAAGGAGGCCACCTTTCTCATCTCCCCGAGAAGAGCATACCAGAGCCCACAGGCAGACACTGAATCCTATCTCACAGAGAACCCCTCTTCAAATTAATGGGACATGTCCATAATTAGCAAGCTTTAAAATAGTGAGTCTGCAGAATCCAACTCAACCAAAGATGAAGCATGCACAGTCTAGTTCAGGGGTGCCCACACTTTTTCATCATGCGAGCTACTATATGAACAATCAAGTTGAAAAGATTACCTGTTGTGCATGTGAGCGTGCGTGCGCACGCTCCTACTGCAGCCTTCCATCCGCGCGGGGCTTCTTTCTTGCCTGCCCACGAACTCGCCGCCGCACGCACCCGGGAAGGGGATCCTCCTTGCCTGCACGCATGCTTTCTCTTAATGTCTTCGTTGCCTTCCCCCTTCCTGCTGTGTGCTTTCACAAAGCAGGAAATCCCCATCCCGTCCTGCTTCTTGCGTGCACAGCAGGCCCCTCCCATGCACGCAGCAGGAGGGTATTTATAGGCGCACCCACCAGCACTCCGGCCAGATATGGCTTCGGCGGCGGCTTGGAAGGTGCAAGGCTGGGAAGAGGGGCCGCCTGGCTGCTGCCTGGGCCGGGAAACTCAACCAAGAGAGGGACCCACGTGAGGCTGGAGCCTCCCCACGGCAGCCTCCCCCCCCCCTCCCTCAAGGCTTCCTTACCTGGGTAGGAAAAGGAAGAGTGGAAGAGGTGCTTCCCCAAAGTGACAGTTGCAGCAGGGGGGGGCGCCCTTCCTTCCTTTCGAGGGTGTCACTCAGAAAGGACGCCCAAGTGGATAGCTGGCAGGAAGGAGGACCCCTCCCACTGGTGGCAGTCCATGCCCACGGGAAAGAGAGAGAGAGGGGTGTGTGGCTCTTCCTAGCCGGCTCTAAAGAGCCACCCTCTCTCTCTCTCTCTCTCTCTCTCTCTCTCTCCCTCCCGTGGACCCTCGCCATTTTTCTCCTTCGTGGGCGAGGGAGGGCTAGTCGGAGAAAGACGGCGAGGGCACAAGCAGCAGCAGCAGCAAGTGGAGTCTCCATCCCCAAAGCCCCCTCCTCCTCGGGTTCAGCCCCAGGAACACAGCGGAGCCCTCCCTCCTTGCCCCCAACCAAGGAAAGAAAGCACCCCCACACAGCTCGCTCGCCCAGGTCTCGGCTTGGAATGGGAGTCCCGAGGGCAGCAGCAGGGTTTGTGGCGGGGCTTGCTTGGCTTTGCCCCACTTTGCCCGGCCTCCTTTGCCTCTTCCTCTCTCTCTCTCTCCCCCTCTCTCCTTCCAGTGCCCACCTGCCTGCCTGCCAAAAGGATCCGAAAAAGTTCTCCGGATTTCTTTCTTCTCTCCTTGGCTCTCTCTCTCTCACACACACACACATTCCCTCCATCCCTCCCACAGCCTCGCATCCTATCCGTGCGCGTGCCTTCGCCTTGCTCCCCCCCAGCAGCAACCAATGGGCGGTCATGTCACCACACCATGCCCACTAAAGCCTCATTTTGGCAAAAGAAGCCTCGCAAAGGCGGCGGCGGGAGCGCACGTGCGCGCACATGGCAGGAGCGTGCCATCCGGCTGGTGAGGCCCAAAGATCACCTGGAAGAGGGCCGGAGATCACCTAGGTGCTCCCGATCACCATAATGAGCACCCCTGGTCTAGTTGGTACTCCAGGAAAGGGAGGATACCTGCTCCTTCAACAATCATGGCAGTTTGTAACTTCTAGGTCAGGGAAGTGATGAATCCACTCAATGGTTAATTCAAGCATTAAAGGAACTGTCCAGAGTGCTGAATGTATTTGGGGCCCAGTGTTTAGCATCATAGCAAGCAGCTTTCAAGTCCAGACTTAAACCCAGAGTGGGTTCATAGCAGCTACAAAACACCACTTTCATTGTGCTGCATCATCTCTGGCCCCTAACCCCTGACCCCTTCAGAGCTAGAAACAAGTGCCAATTTTGTTTCATTTTCGTCTTTTTCACTAAAAATTTACCAAAATTAACAACCTCTTTTTATTGAGGGACAGAATGTGAGATTTATGTGTTTATTTTAAAATGGAGGGAGAGGGGAACGGAAATAGAATCATATAATCAGAGTTGGAAGAGACCTCGTGGGCCATCCAGTCCAACCCCCTACCAAGAAGCAGGAAAATCACATTCAAAGCACCCCTGACAGATAGCCATCCAGCCTGTTTAGAAGCCTCCAAAAAAGGAGCATCCACCACACTCTGGAGCATAGAGAGGGTTCCACTGCATAAGAGCTCTCATAGTCAGGAAGTTCTTCCTAATGTTAAGATGGTATCTCCTTTCTTGTACTTTGAAGCCATTGTTCCGCGTCCGAGTCTCCAGAGCAACAGAAAACAAGCTTGCTCCCTCCTCCCTAGGACTTCCCCTCACGTATTTATACATGGCCCTCATCATGTCTCCTCTCAGCCTTCTCTTCTTCAGGCTAAACATGGCCAGCTCTTTAAGCCGCTCCTCATAGGGCTTGTTCTCCAGACACTTCCTCATTTTAGTCGCCCTCCTCTAGACACATTCCAGTTTGTCAATATATCTCTTCAATTGTGGTGCCCAGAATTGTACACAATATACCAGGCGTGGTCTAACCAAGGCAGAATAGAGGGGTAGCATGACTTCCCTGATTCTAGACACTATACTCCTATTGATGCAGGTCAAAATCCTGTTGGCTTTTTTTGCCACCGCATCACATTGTTGACTCATGTTTAACTTGTTGTCCACATGGACGCCAAGATCTTTTTCACACATACTGCTCTCGAGCTAGCCCCCAATTCTGTATCTTTGCATTTAATTTTTTCTGCCTAAATGGAGTATCTTGCCTTTGTCACTGCTGAACTTCATTTTACTAATTTTGGCCCATCTCTCTAATCTGTCAAGATCATTCTGAATTCTGCTCCTGTCTTCTGGAGTCTTGGCTATCCGTCACAATTTGGTGTCATCTGAAAACTTGATGATCATCTCTTCTAACCCTTAATCGAAGTCATTAATGTTGAACAGGTCCGGCCCAGGACGGAACCCTGCTTCTGGCACTCCGCTCATCACTTCTTTCCAGGATGAAGAGGGAGCATTGGGGAGAATCACCCTCTGGGTTCGTTTGCTTAACCAATTACAGATCCACCTAACTGTAGTTTTATCTAGCCCATATTTGATTAGTTTTTTGCCAGAAGGTCATGGGGGACCTTGTTGCAGGCCTTACTGAAGTCCAGGTATGTTACATCCACGGCATTCCCCGCATCTACCCAGCTTGTAACTCTATAAAAAGAGATCGGATTACTCTGACATGACTTGTTTTTGATAAAGCCATGTTTACTATTGGCAATGACCGCATTTGTTTCTCAGTATTTGCAGACCACTTCCTTAACAATCATCTCCAGAATCTTGCCTGGTATCAAGGTGCGGCTGTCAAGACTTACCAGTCCTGGACTTCTATTCCTTTGTTCTTAAATGTCCAGATAGGAATCTTTGTGAATTTAAAGTTAGTGTAAAACAAGGCCTCCCGTCTCTTTTCTTCTCCTAAGATGTTACCCCCTTTTAAATACCCAAATGGCAAGGGAATATAACAGGGTCCTCTTTGGGATGGGAACAGCTGTTGATTCAAGCCAGATGTGAGGGAGAAGAACTTGATTTCAGTCTGGTGGACTGGTGTTTCTCAAACTCCAAAACTCTTCCCAGACTCCCTAGGGCTTCCAAATTTGCCTGTTGTAGCCAACAAATGCTCAGAGATAAAAGGGAGAGAGGAGTTGTCAGGCTAGTATCCCTTCACCATGGGTCACAGATGTCTTACTAACAATGGTGAGAATAGCCTGAGGGATGCCATTAGCAGCAAGGCAAGAATTCCAGGCAGCAAGGCAGAAAGAGGTCCCAAGCTAACAAATCCTGTAGGTCTGTTAATGAGCCAGAGAGGTTGGTCATGAGCAACAATCTGCCAGAGAGGAGGTGGGATATTTATAGCTACCTGTCTTCACACAACCAGTGCTTGATTAATTTGTGTCTCTCATTTAATAGCAATCTTTCTGACTCTAAATAAAGAACATCACTCAGAAAACAGGGGAATTCCAGACAGGAAACAATCAGGACCAGCTAACACTTCCCAACAAAGGATTCCCAGACAGGAAGTAGCCAGGCTTTGAAGTTACAAGGATATTCAATGCTAATCAAGGCACATTGAACATCCACACCTGCCTCAAACAGACAATAGTTCTTTCGCCCACCCTGGACATTCCACAGATATATAAGGTCTCTTGGAAACTTGCCTAGTTTCCAAGAGACCTCACAACCTCTGAGGATGCCTGCCATAGATGTGGGTGAAATGTGAGGAGAGAATGTTTCTGGAACATGGACATACAGCCCAGAAAACTCACAGCAACCCAGTGATTCTGGCTGTGAAAGCTTTCACCAACATGTTTTTGACTCTCCATTACTCCTTAAAGGTAGGCACTATCTCAGTGTACTTTCCACCTTGCTGGTAGGCAAGGGGTCTTGCTTGGGCTTGGGGTCTTCTCTTGCCTCACTTTTAGATACTGGTGCTGCTGCAAATTCTGAGTATGTATCATTCAAAGGGTAAACCCTAACACAACTTGTTTTTTTTAAAAAAAAAACGACGACCCACACACGACTCTTTGAGGCAATCCTTAATGACAGGTTTAATTTCCAATCAAAATTGCAAAATTATTTTTAGAAGATAATTTGATTAAACTTTGCAAACATCTTCATAATCAGAAGAGACTGAAGTTGAGGCTGGAAAAATAAAAGCATATATCATGAAAAATGAAAATTATTTCTGTTTCCCTAGCTATGACAAGATCTAGGGGAGGGGAACAACCTTTAGTTTAAGGGTTGGTGCAATGGGTTAAACCCTTGTGCTGCTAAACTGCTGACCTGAAGGTTGGCAATCTAAATCCCCAGGACAGGGTGAGCTCCCGCTCTTAGCCCTAGTGCCTGACAACCTAGCAGTTCGAAAATATGCAAATGTGAGTAGATCAATAGTTACTACTTTGGTGGGAAAAGGCGAAAAGATGCTCCAAGCAGTCATGCCAGCCACACAAACGGGGGTGTTTACGAACAACGTAGGCTCCTTGGCTTGGAGATGGAGAAGAGCACCTCCCCCAGAACCAGAGATGAACACTGCCTCCAGAGCCAGAAATCAAAGGAGAAGCCTTTGCCGCTGTCTGTGTATTTGTTGTCACATTGTATTTCATTGTAACAAGGCATTGAATGTTTGCTTGTGTCTGTTTAGATGCTGTAATCCACTGAGTCCTCTCGGGGAGAATAAAGTGTTATTATTATTTAAAAGTTAAGTTAAACAAATGTCTAAATTTTCACTTGTAAAATCATAAAGGCTATAGGTCTCTGTTTCTTCACCACCTCTTTCAAAAGACAGTCCACTAATAAGGAAATGCAAGGGTTGAGGGAGCAAAGCTTTATACTTTTCCTCACTTCCATGATGCGTGGGTGAGAATGAAGAGACAGGCTGCCCTAATGTTAGAGAGGAAGACATACAGAGGCCTTGTTATCATCTTTTTTTAACAAGGGCCAACATACTGATGGAACATCTGGGATATATTCTAAGTTAGCAAATGTTTGAAAGACCATCGCTATTATACAACAAGAGAACATTCCTCAAAGAGGCAAGGAGACAACATCGGAAGAAAGCTCTTTCATTCTCAAACTGCATATTCACAGATGGCATCATTTCCCAAAAATCTTTCTCCTGAAATATTGAGAGAGGGAGAAGGCAGAAGAGTTAGGTTTACAATTGAACACTAAGAAGAGAAAAATAACTACCACAGATAATTAGCACTGCTTTTAAGCCAACAACGAAATAGCTCAAGATTCCCCATACTTGGCTCAATCATTGATCAGAATTAAGATTTTCAGCAAGGTCCCCCGTGACCTTCTGGCAAAACAATTAGTCAAATGTGGGCTAGGGAAAACTAGTCGAAACTGTGGTTAGGTGGATCTGTAATTGGTTAAGCGAACGAACCCAGAGGGTTCCTCTGCTTCCTCTTCATCCTGGAAAGAAGGGGCGAGCAGAGTGCCATAAGCAGGGTTCCGTCTTGGCAACGGACCTGTTCAGGATCTTTATTTATTTTATTTTATTTCTCGGACTTCTAGGCCGCCACTCCCGGTAGGCTCGGGGTGGCTCACAGTAAAAAGAGATACAATAAAAACACAATTAAAAACAATACAACTATAAAATCTCAGAGTTTAAGATTAAAACAACGATGTGCTGTAGAGGATACAAGGCACAGCACAATGTAATGTAATGCAGTGATAACAGGCGAACCAGGCGCTGACGACATCTTATAGGCCGAAAGCCTGCTGGAAAAGGAATGTCTTACAAGACCACCTGAATGACATGAGGTCTTGGAGAGCCTGCGTCTCGGCTGGGAGAACATTCCACAACGTTGCGGCAATCATGGAGAACGCTCTCCTACGGGTTGCAGTTAATCTGATTGACTTCGTAGATGGAATGGCCAGCAAGTTGGTATTTTCTGACCGCAGTGATCTCGTAGGGCAATATGGGGAAAGCCGGTCCCTCAGGTACATTGGCCTTAAAGGTGAGCACCAACACTTTGAAGGTGATCCGGTGCTCAATTGGAAGCCAGTGCAGATCCTGCAAAATAGGTGTAATGTTACAACCTGCTGGAGAACCAGACAGGAGTCGGGCGGCAGTGTTCTGCACCAGCTTGAGCTTCCGGGTCACCAACAGAGGAAGGCCAACGTAGAGTGCATTACAGTAGTCCAGTCTCGAGATGACCGTGGCTTGGATCACCGTGGCCAGGTCATTCCGGGATAGATAGGGGGCTAGCTGCCTTGCCTGTCTCAGATGGAAAAAAGCTGTTTTACTGACCATGGAGATTTGGGTCTCCATGGTCAGTTGGGAGTCCAAGTGAACTCCTAGGCTCTTTACGGAAGGCGATGGGCATAACACCACACCATCCAGGGTCGGAAGCTGGACATCCCCATCACCCGGACGACCCAGCCACAAGATCTCCGTCTTCGCTGGATTCACCCTGAACCTACTGGCTCGCAGCCATCCAGTAACGGCCTCAAGGCAGTGTTAGAAATTATCGGGTACGGATCCAGGCCTACCCTCCATCCTCAGAATGGGCTGAGTGTCATTTAATGACTTAAATGAAGGGTTAGAAGGCATGATCATCAGGTTTGCAGATGACACCAAATTGGGAGAGATAGCCAATACTCCAGAAGACAGCAGCAGAATTCAAAACTATCTTAACAGATTAAAGAGATGGGCCAAAACTAACAAAATGAAGTTCAACAGTGACAGGCAAGATACTCCACTTAGGCAGAAAAAATGAAATGCAAAGATACAGAATGGGGGGTGCATGGCTCGAGAGAAGTATGTGTGAAAAGATCTTGGGAGTCTTCATGGACAACAAGTTAAACATGACCCAACAATGTGCTGCGGCAACAAAAAAAAACCCAACAGGATTTTGGCCTGCATCAATAGGAGCATTGTGCCTAGATCAAGGGAAGTCATGCTGCCTTGGTCAGACCACACCTAGAATACCGTGTCCAATTCTGGGCACCACAATTGAAGGAAGATGTTGACAAGCTGGAATGTGTCCAGGGGAAGGCGACTAAAATGATCAAGGGTCTGGAGAACAAACCCTATGAGGAGTGGCTTAAAGAGCTGGGCATGTTCAGCCTGAAAAAGAGAAGGCTGAGAGGAGACATGATAGCCACGTATAAATATGTGATAGGAAGTCACAGGGAGGAGGGAGCAACCTTGTTTTCTGCTGCCCTGGAGACTAGGATGCAGAACGATGGCTTCAAACTACAAGAAAGGAGATTCCGTTTTAACATTAGGAAGAACTTTCTGACTGTGAGAGTTGTTAAGCAGTGGAACTCTGTGCCCCGGAGTGTGGTGGAGGCTCCTTATTTGGAGGCTTTTAAACAGAGGCTGGATGGCCATCTTTTGGGGATGCTTTGAATGCGATTTTCCTGCTTCTTGGCAGGGGGTTGGACTGGGTGGCCCACGAGGTCTCTTCCAACTCTATGATTCTAAGAATGCAGCCAAGAAATTAGGGAAGACTGGGACTTGGAAAGGCAGCTATGAAGGAACCAGACAAGATCCTGAAGTGTCAAGATTTATCACTGAAAAATAAAGTTAGGATTGTCTGTGCTAGTATATTTCCCAACTCTATGGATGGTTTTGAAAGCCGGGCAGTGAAGAAAGCTGACAGGAAGAAAACAAACTCTTTCAAAATGTGAAGCTGGATCCAAGAGCCAATCAGGCCTAAACTCTCCCTAGAAGACAAGAGGACTAAACTGGGGCTGTTGTAGTTTGGACACATCATAAGAAGACATAAAATAATAGAAAAGTCAATAGTGTACAGTAACACAGAAGGCAGTGGGAAAGGTGGATGGCTCACACACTATTATGGGGCCAATGTTACAGTTCCCTATAGCCTGTGGGGTGAGGTAGTTTGAGCATTGGTCTATAACTCTAGAGGCCAGGATTTGGCAACAGAAAACCATTGGTGACCTTGGGCAAGTCTTACTCTCTCAGTCTAGAGGAAGGCAGTGGCAAATATCTTCTGGACAAACCTTGCCAAGAAAAACCCAGTGATATGTTAGCCCAGTTTCTTCCTACCTAGCAGATCGAAAACAGAAACGTGAGTTGAAAAATAGGTACCGCTTTAGTGGGGAGGTATTTAAAAGACACCTATAAGGAAATGCCAGAAATGCCAGCAATTCGATCAAAGGAGGAAGTCTGCAAATAGGATCCTTCAGCATGGAGGATTAAGCGACAGCACCCCCTTGTGGCTGGAATCAAGCACATCCTCCAAGATGCTGAAGATGGGAAAACGTATATTCCTCTATCTATGCCAGTGTTTCCCAACCTTTTTTGAGCCAAGGCACACTTTTGACATTTAAAAAATCCCGGGGCCCACCACCAACCAAAATGAAACAAAATGACACTCTAACACAGTAATACATATAGTTAATATGTTTTTAAAAGTATACACTCAGTGTGAAACCTGGGCCTGTTTCGATGAACACAACATAGATATCCTGGCAGAAATCAAAGAGCTTTTGCTGAAGGCTTTCACGGCCAGAATCACCGGGTTGCTGTGAGGTTTTCAGGCTGTATGGCCATGTTCCAGAAGCATTCTCTCCTGACGTTTCAGTCAAATCTATGACAGGCATCCTCAGAGGTTGTGAGCTGTTAGAAACTAGGCAAGTGAGGTGTATATATCTGTGGAATGTCCAGGGTGGAAGAAAGAACTCTTGCCTGCTTTAGGCAAGTGTGAATATTGCAAATCGCCACGTTGATTAGCATTTCAAAGTCGCTGTCTGGGGGAATCCTTTGTTGGAAGATGTTAGTTGGCCCTGAAAACTCTAAAATCAGGGCAGTAAATAGAGAGCAACACTCAAAAAGCAGGGAAATTCCAGACAAGAATCAATCAGGGCCAGTTAACACCTCCAAATAAAGAACCTCCAAGCAGGAAGCAGCCAGATTTTGAAGCGGCAACATCATTCAATGCTAATCAAGGTGATTATTTCCAACACACACACACATGGGAGGGAGGAAAGAGGGAGAGAGTGGGGAAGGGAAGGAAGAACTGGGGGACAGGCAGAAAAGCCTCCCCAAGGCAAGTGAGGCCTCGCTGCCTGGGGGAAGCTCTCTTCCTGGCTCCCTCGCCCGCCCAATTTGGGAAGGGCACGGGGGACAGGCGGAGAAGCCTCCCTGAGGCAGCGGGGCCTCGTTGCCTGGGGGAAGCTCTCCTCCTGGCTCCCTTGCCCACCTGGAGAGACGTGAGAGCCAGGCGAAAACCCTCCCGCAAGCCTTGATGGCTCGTGGGGGAAGCTTTTCACCCGGCTCTCACGTCCTTCTGACCGGAGGGACACGAGAGCCGGGTGAAAACCCTCCCACAGGCCTCGATGACTCACGGGGGAAGCTTTTGGCCCGGCTCTTGTGTCCTTCCAACTTCAGAAGGGCGCGGGGGCCAGGCGGAAAAGCCTCCTCCAGCCCGGCACCCTCCCTCTCCTCCAACCCTCTCCTCTCTCACACACACACACAAGGCCTCAGAGCCCGCCTCACCCGCTAGACCCGGATCCGCCTCCGTCCGCTTGGCCTCCTCCTCCTCCCCCAAGCAGCAGCAGCAGGAGGGGGAAGAAAGGCGGGGGGGGGAGATGTTTTCGCAGCACACCACGTGCTCTCGCACGGCACACTGATGTGCCGCGTCACACCGGTTGGGAAAGCCTGATCTATGCAATGTGTTTGTCCTGTCAATGTATAACGGCATCAAATGTTTGCCATATATGTGTTCTGTGATCCGCTTTGAGTCCCCTTTGGAGTGAGGAGGGCAGAATATAAATACTGTAAATAAATAAAATAAATGTTCACAAAGGCTGCAAATGACTTGAAGACACATCAATCAATAACTACAGTTAATTATGTTTCTCTTAACATCACATCCAGAGATTAAAGATCACACAAATCAACCCTGTGACACTTTATAGTACAGTACCGCTATGTAAAATATAATAGGATGGACATTTGTATTTTCTTTTTCGCAGTAACAATTCTTAAAAAAAAGCTTGGCCAATGAAGATCCTACAGTATTTTAAGGCTACACAGTTGAAAACAAAGGTTTCTCCTTGGAGCCACATCAAAGAGAAGAAAGAGGGGAAATCCAATTGCTGATTTGAATATTAGAGGATGCGCTTTCTGATGTTTTGTTTTGCACTTGTTCCATTTTGCAAGTCACATCTTGAGTGTTTTGTCTGCCGCCCCAAGTTCCTCTGGGAAATAGTGATGGGATATAAATAAAAGATTATTATTATTACTAATGCAAATAGATGAATCTGGTTGATTTCTGCCTGTGATGAAGGTCTAAGACACATACGAAACTTGCAATAAAAAAGGCTTGTGTAATCTTGCAGTAAGAAGAAAATTGCTAAAATTGCTTTTTGCTTTGTTTGATTTTTTAAAAAACAGTAGAAAATCACTTCCTGAACAGATGTGCAGACACACACGCAGACAGAGCTAAGTGTCTTGCATGCTTTTTACTCTTATCCTGGCTTCTCTTCTTTTCTTCCTTCTTTCATTCCTCTTTCCTTTTTTCTGGGGAGGGTGAAATGTCTTGAACACATTTTAATCTTTTCTTTTATTCTCCTCTTTCTTTTCTTTCTCTCGGTCTTATCACTTTTGCGAGAAGGGTGTTGAGAACTTTTTACTCTTCTCTTTCTCTTTCTTTTCTTTCTCTCCCCTTTCTTAATTTTAAAAGAACGTGTTGAACACGTTTATATTTTCCTTTCTTCCCTTTTCCTTTTCTCCTCTTTCTTATATTTAAAGGGTGAAAGTGTTGATCACTTTTTACTCTTTTCCTTTCTTCTCTTTTCTTTCTCTTTTTTGGAGGGAAGGGTGTACTGGCTGATCTTGTTAAACTTATGGGAAGAAGATGGTAAGGATGTAAATACTCATGAAATAATGGGAAAAGTGGGGGGAGTAGAAAGACAGAGCTTCCCTTCCCTTGAGAAAGTTGCATCAGGAGGGCTAGCGTGAAAGCTTTGCAGGAACTTGCCCATGACATTAAAGATACTATGACTAACCCTGCAAAGTCCAGTCATTCGCTGGAGAGGTTCATATGCCTGGAGCTGGAGGGTTGGAGGATGAAGGAAGGAGGCGAGTAGATGAGGGGGAATTTGGCTTTGCCAGACCTTTGGCAGTCTCCCACCCTTCATTCAAAGTCAGCAACAGGTCCCTTTGTCTGTCCTCCGCCTACCCGCCCCCAGAATTCCTCCCTCGGGTGCTAAACAAATTCCCTCCCCTTTTCCCCGTTGTTGTGAGTCACTGAGAAGCCCCCAATCTTCCCCATTAGTCTATATTTTCCACTTCCTTTGCATTCCCTGAGTCCCAAGAAAAGGAAAAGAGAGAGGAAAAAGAGAGAAAGCACTCCATCACTTACCCCAAGCATCTGATGCAAATAGTAATACTGGGGCTCGCAATAATACAGCCGGAAAGTTTTCCAAAACAGGCCCACGTTGAGAGACAGCCAGAGCAGCTGGAAAGGAGAGAGGTGAGAAAAGAACAAGGATTTTCAAAAATTCTACAATGAAAAAATAAAACAGTCTCTCCTCTCATTATAAAATCAACACAGGCACCAGAGTATCTAGAATTTAGATGACAAATAAGTGAGGCATTTTAACAACAGAAAGATGATGTACATAGATATATAGTAACAGCATAGAGAATTGTCTCCCAAAGCAAATAAATGAATGGTTTTTGGTGAAAGTTGGCTGTAAAGCCATACTGGAAGACCTAGAAAATGTGTAATGAGGACCTCTCTCTTGCATTTCTAGGTCCTCAGGGAGTCTCTGTGATAAACTTCCAACAAACACATCCAATAATATCATGCTGAAGGACTCAGAAAATGCCTATCATTGTGGGTTTTTTCCAGATGGGGGTAAATGAAATCACAGATACCAGACCTCTCGATATGGGGGTCATTATATACAACAGTCCTTCAGAGCAATTCCATTGTCAACATCTCGCAGAAGCATACTCCCATATTCATGGGGATATGTTGCTGGACTTAACATAGAAATGTGAAACTAGTTAATACTGAACATAATTTTTCCATGGATGTGGAGCATTTCCTCCAGAGTGATCCTATTGCCTACGTCTAGTAGAAAAACACCAGATAATTGCACTGGAGGACATAGAAAATTCCTGGAGAAAAAAGCTACCATTTCTAAGTCCTCTACCACAATTTTATGGTCAACATCTGGCTGAAGCATACCACAGGATTACACAGAAGGACTTAGGAAATGCTAGAGGGAACCTATTTTTTCAAATGTGGATAAGTGAAATCAGAGATACCAGATCTATCGATACGATGGTCAAACTGTTCAACTGGCCTAAAACACTCAAGCCAGTACTAGTTAGGAACATTTTGAAGATATCCAGGTAGCCACATAAAACAGGAGGATGGACTAGACAGGTTTTTGATCTGATTCTGCATATCTATTCTTATTCATACACACCACAATTGTTGCATCATTTACTATTAATTACATTCACAGACCCAGGGCCTGTGGACTTGCCTTTTGCCCACTGTTGCCTCTAGGAACGCATAATACTTAAAAGATGGATGAAAAGTTCCCAAGATATTTATTTATTTATTTGTAGTATTTATATTCCGCCCTTCTCACCCTGCAAGGGACTCTGGGTGGATTACAATGCACATATACAGGGCAAACATTCAATGCCATTTAGACATACAACATATATAGACAGACACAGAGGCAATTTAACATTCCAGCTTTTTCTGGCTTCATGAGGGTATGCCTGGTTGCGGCCACAGGGGGAGCTGCCACTTCACCATTCACTTATGACACCAGATCCTTTGATGGAGTACTTCCTCATCATTCTGCATGCTGCTGGAAGGTTTTATGGCATTGTAAATTAGTTAAATTAGCCTTTCCATATAAAGCAGTACCTAAATTTCCTACTTGATAGATGCAACTGTATTTTCGGCTGAATAAGTCAACAGCAAGCTAGATTATTAATGGTTGAGAGCTTACTCCAACCTGGGCTGGTTTCCAACTCATGACCTCTCGGTCAGTAGTGATTTAAGGCAGTTGGCTACTAACTAGCTGCGCCACAGCCATGCTGTGGAAAAAGCAAACATGGATTGAACACCCTCCAGCAGAAATTATTCACTGATAGATATTGGAGAGTGCTGTTTCTTCAATCAAAAGACCTGATCAGCCTAGGAAAGGACATGACATCTGGTGGAGATGATGAAGTATCTGCAAATGTATAGAAAAGTATTTTCTCTTTTAATGTCTTCTTCATATTTCCTCAGCTATCCTAGAAGGACGTTTTCAACATAAAGATTATGATGATTGGCTTTGCCTGTGTGGGGAGGGCGTAGTAGAGTCTCTACTGCATGTCATGTTTGAATGTTCCCTGCGGCCTTTGACACCGTTGATCATGACTTGCTCCTCTACCGCCTGGCTGCCTCTGGGATCCAAGACAAGGCTTTGACCTGGCTGGAATCGTTCCTGCGAGGCCGCTCGCAGCGGGTCGAGTGGCAGGGTCAAGCCTCTAGGAAAAGCGGGTGGAGTGTGGAGTCCCCAGGTGCCATCCTATCTCCCACCCTCTTCAACATCTACGTCCAGCCTCTGGCCAGCATTGCTAGGAGCCATGGGTTCTCCTGCTACCAATATGCTGACGATACACAGCTGCTCCTGAAGCTTGACCCAGGGTCATCGTCGGTGCCGGACAGTTTCAGCCAAGGATTGAGAGCGGTGACGAGCTGGCTCAGAGCACATAGACTCAAAATCAACCCGGCAAAAACGGAGATCCTCTGGCCTGGCCGACCCGACCCTCACCCATCACTGCCACTCTTTGAGGGCGAGTCCCTATCCCCGGCTCCGGCAGTGAAAAGCCTGGGAGTGATTCTGGACGAAAAACTAACGATGGAGGCCCAGATCCAGGCTGCAGCCAAAGGCGCCTTTTTCCATCTCCGTAGGGCCCGACGGCTGGCCCCCTACTTACCACCTGAGGCGCTGAGAACAGTGGTACATGCCACCGTTGTCTCGCGTCTTGATTATTGCAACGCCCTATATGTGGGCCTGCCCCTGTCCACAACTAAGAGGCTGAAACTCATCCACAACGCAGCGGCCAGACTCATCTCTGGGTCATCAGTGAGGGACCACATTTCTCCTATTTTAAAAGATCTCCACTGGCTGCCCCTAGAGTTCAGAGTGCTCTACAAACTTTTGGTGCTCACTTTTAAAGCTCGGCATAATATTGGGCCAGCCTACCTGAGTGCCCGGCTGACGGTCCAACGCAGCGAGAGGCCAGCACGTGCCATAAATGGCGATCGTATGACCATCCCTGGGGTGCGAGAGGCTCGGCTGGTGGAGACCCGGCGGAGAGCCTTCTCCGTGGCAGCCCCCATGATCTGGAACTCACTGCCACCTGCCCTCAGAGCCACTTTGACCCAAACTAGATTCCGGTCAGACCTAAAAACCTGGCTCTTCCGCCTAGCGTTGGGGCCTGATCGGTACCTTTGAATGACTGAGCCTTACCTCGCCGGCTGTATCTAGGGTGGTACTTTGCTGTAGATTGATGTGGGTGGGGGTGTGTAAATGATGTAAGTCGCCCGGAGCACCGGTGGTGGAGGGCGACTCACAAATATTAAAGTATTATTATTATTATTATTATTATAGGGATGAAAGAAGGAAGGTAATAATGCCTCTTATCTGCCATTGGCCAGGAAGATCTTTACAATGGTATTTAAAGTATCTTTTGGGGGACTCAAATAAAAAAATTGTTCATGCCTCAAAGACCTGAAAGAGCATTTTATCTAAAGAAAAATGACAAAAGAGAAGCTGAGAAATTTAACTATAGTCTTTATGTGATTATAACTGTAATACACTAAATAGTAGAAAACTACACAGCCCTAGATACTTATTATTAGCTTCTAAGAGAGATAAATTTTAAGGCCAGCGATCTTAATATGTGTACATTTGATAACCTGTATTGTGTTTTAAATGTGACTTTTATCTGTATTATATTTTTCTGTATTTGCCTAAGGTTTGTTAACTGAAATAAAGGCAATTGATTGATTGATTGATTGATTGATTGATTGAGAAAAGTAGTTGCAGTCCTGCAGTAGTTCATAACTCTGGGCATGTGTGCTAATTGTTCCATCACCGCTAAAGTATTGGTGACACAGTAAGACACATACACACCCAATATCTGAACCATGATTTCAATTATCGATTGTTGACACAACAGCCTTGAGCCAACTCCTTCCTGAAACCTGAGGTTGTTGTGTATATATTCATGCAACAACCTTGGCCGGGGGAGTAGGAAGAATCGTCACTGCTGCCACTACAAACTCCCAAAACCCAAGGAAGTTCTGTGCTCATAAAAGAAAGTACAGTGTTCTCTCACTTATTGCTGGGGTTAGGTTCCAGGACCTCCCGCAATAAGTGAGGTCCTGGAACCTATAAATGTTAAAACAGAGATGCTCTGTTTTAACATTTATACATTATTTTAGTTATACACTATTTTAAGTCTTTATAAACTTGAAGTGAAGTGAAGTGAAGTGAAGTGAAGTGAAGTGAAGTGAAGGAAGGAAGGGCCCTTCAAGGCTAAAGGAATGGAGGACGGAGGAGGGAAAGCGCCTCAGAGAGCGGCGGCAAAACCCCACAAAACAGCAAAAATATCATTATATTTTAGTGTTTTTTGAAATCCACGAAACAGCGAATCTGCAATAAGAAAACTGCGAAGTAGCGAGGGAATGCTGTAGTGCATTCACTATTACCTGCTGTTTCATGTAATTGCTGGAAGACCTCAAATGTATCCCTCATGTAAACCAATTAATACTGAACATACCCCACAAACACTTCCAGGAGAAGATGAAGGGTTTTTGAAGCACGGGGAAGTGAAATCATAGATATCAAATCCATAGATAAGTGGGTCGTACAGCTGTGTACCAAACATCTTTTCCCTGTGTCTTTAGACATGCATCCGAAGGTTTACAGGAAGCCACTTTATATCATTTTAATTCAAAACATATGAAGGCTACCATTTACAACCCATCTACGTTTGGATGAGGAGCTGAGCTCACCTGATAAGGATCTCATCAGAGGAACTTATATAACATGAGCTACTAGATTCTTTAAAGCACAGGTTGGCTACTTGACCATGTTAAGTCCAGGTGCCAGCAATGAAACCTGGTATCTTCTAAACCTGAAATAAACTACAGAGCTGCACTGAGGTAAACCAAACACAGCTAAGTTAGTAGATTCAGGTCCATTCATAATAGGATGCCCTTCTTGTCTTTAGTTGGATGAGAGAGAAAAGGGTACCTAGTTCAAGATTTCATACTCTCCAACTAACCCAGTTTGGCAGCAAATATCTTCATTAATTTTCTGCATCCTACCTTTTCAGCTGATTTTCCTCCCTAAATTTTCTCTTCTCTTCTCACTTTCCCCCTTTCTCTTCAGTTTGCTGCAACTGCTGCAAACTGCAACAGCCGGTGTGTGCAATTCCCAGCAATGGGTGATGTCAAAAAAATCGATTCTTCCTCAAAAAAGATAAAGTCGATATATGAATTCTATTATATTTTTACACTATATGAAGTGGGAGCTGCAGTGGTACAATGACTTAAACCTCTGTGCTGGCTGAACTGCTGGCCTGAAAGTCAGTGGTTCGAGAGGGGTGAGCTCCCATCTGTCAGCCCCAACTTCCCATATGGGGACATAAGAGATGCCTCCCACAGAATCGTAACACATCCGGGCATCCCCTAGGCAACGTCTCTGTAGACAACCGATTCTCTCACACCAGAAACAACTTGCAGTATATTCTCAAATTGCTTCTGACACAATGAAAAACAACTATATGAAATATCACAATATCAAAATAGTAATGTTTCCCAGGTTCACAATAGACTTCAATTCCAGAAGGCCAACCAGAGAACAAAGCATTCTAGAGGAGATTAATTAATCTTTCACCAAAATAACACCTGAGAGAAACTGAAGATGGCATGGCAACAAACCCCATAACCTATGTACTAATCCCCTAACAAAAGGAGTTCCGCTTCAGGTGTCAAAGCTATACATTTCTGTTTTTCCTTATAATCTATTATATAAAGGAGGTCCCGTCATGGAACGACTGCCATAGACAGAGAAACCATCCAAGGCAGAAACACCAAATTTGGCAACAGAAATAGGCCTCAGGCAAGGAAGGTTTCTAGCAAAGAAACTTTCCCCCCCAAATCCTAGAAGGCCCCCAAAACAATGATACAAAAAAACCTACATTCCCCAGCATCCTCTGCGGCCGCCAGCTAATCTCCCGGCCTCTACATTTTGACAACATGATTGGTTGCCATTGAGGGAGTATTTGCATAACGCCTCTATTGGCCAGCCAACATGAACATTCCGAGCCTCTAAACTCGCAGAGGAGGATAAGGCAAAGGCCTGAGGCAGTCGCCAACACGAACACCCAATTCACTTCCCACAGAAAATTTAAACCCCTACAAATCACAGACCACTTGATTTTCCTGACTAGGCCTCCTTAAAAATTGACAGTAAGGCTTCATTAACTTGATTTTCCTGACTAGGCCTCAGATCATGGGAAATTGTATATGGCCTGAATTGACAGTAACCTACCTTGGCACACAGAGCCCCTATGATCCACGCTACATTCTACTGAAGTTTGGAGAAGGGTGGACCATGGATGATGGAATTTGATGTACCTCCATGGATTATGGGATTTGTAGTACTTTCAAACCCTTCATTCCCCACTGTGGCCCAGAACCAAGACTGATAAAGACCAAACTTGGCACACAGTGCCCCCATGACCCACACTCCATCCAACTGCAGTTTAGAGGAGGGCCATGGATGATGAGATTTCAAGTACCTCCACTCACTTCCAAAGCCCGCTGTGACCCTCATCCAGTGACTGATCAGTACCAAACTTGGCACACAAGGCCCCCATGACCCACTTTACATACTGCTGCATTTTGGAGGAGGGTGGACCATGGATGATGGGACTTGAAGTACCTCTACTCACTTCACAAGACCGCTGCCAATCTCATCCAACGACACAGCCATGACCCCACCAAGACCATAAGTAACATCAATTCCAACCCTTATATACTCAGTGGGTGATTATGGCCAATGTTTTTATGGACTGAACATTGTTTTAATCCAGAGTGAATGGTGCTAATGTAGTTGTATTTTAATGTATTTTTAATGTATTTTAATTGTTGAAGGGTTTATATTGTGATTATGTGAGCATCGAATTGTGCCGTACTGTAAGCCGCTCTGAGTCCCCCCTTGGGGGTTGAGAAGAGCGGGGTAAAATCCCGAAATAAATAAATACTCAGACTTTCTCGCATCTCCTAAATAGGGCACAGCAACGCGTGCCAGGTACAGCTAGTCACTTAACACTCCCTTATGAGACCCAAACATATATGTTATGTATTAAAAACTAGTTAAAGTTACTGTAAAGTCTACAACTCCCAAAATACCCAGTGAGCATAGCAAGATACCTTTTCCCTCTAGGTTTATTCCTGCCCTCCCATCCTTCTCTAAGACTTCCTCTTCTCCTACCTAAGGGACCGCCTTACCCCGTATGTTCCCCCGAGATCACTGCGCTCGGAAGAGCAGAACCTGTTGGTCGTTCCATCACCCCGCTCCTGCTATCTGTCCAGCACGAGACAACGAGCCTTTTCATTTGTGGCTCCTATGACTTGGAATTCGCTACCCAATTATGTCCGGGCAATACATGAACTCGGCCCTTTTCGAAGAGCCTGTAAGACTGTCCTCTTTAGAACAGCGTTCGGCTAACTGAATGGAGAAGTTTTCTAGTGTCCGAATTTAAGATCGAGGATCTGTAACTAGTTGGCTATTGATTATGTTTTTACTGTTTTATGGAACCTGTTGTGCATTTGTATTGTACATTTTATTCTTGTTGTGATCCGCCCCGAGCCTGCAGGGAGGAGCGGAATATAAAACTGACTAATAAATAAATAAATAAATAATAAATAATAAATAAAGCAGTGGTTCCAAATTTATTTTGACCAGGGACCACTCTGACCAGGGATCACTCCCCAACGTTAGTATCAAATGGGTTACGAATCAGTTTTCGGTCAACTTTAGGTTCGATTTGGTTATTTGGGGTGCTGATTCAGAAAAGTGCATTGAATAGACCACATCAGCTCTAGCTTCTGATACAAAACATATGCCATCCGGTAGTTGAAATTTACTTGTCCACAGAAAACCATATTTAATAATCTAGAGCTGATTTGATAGTAGTAATCTTTCATGGGTAATCAGCCTCCCCCCTCCCAACATTCCCATTGCCTCAGCACTATAACAGGGTTTTGCGAGACCAGTCACTCTCATTTCCACATGCTTTTGAGGCAATGGTGTATATAAATATATAAATATGATAGATAAATAAATAAATAAATGAATTTTCCTTACAGATTTTTAAGGGTATCTCTGTCTTTTTGAACTGTTACTGTGCCAAGGAAAAGAGAGGACCTATTGTGCATTTTTACTCAGAGTGTCTCCTCTGAACCAAATGATGAGAAGTCTCTTCTGAACACTACTTTGCCTGCTCTAGTTCAAGGCACTGAATTGGAAAGTTCCAAAAAGCTATGTATGATATTCAGTTTGGAGCCCACACTTTCTGTCTACAAGCATGTCAACATTAAGTGAATCCATAGATCAAAATTCTACCTGTATAATCTTCTCCATGTAGTTTTTTACTATTCTGTATGCTGAGAGCCAGGATAGTGTAGTGGTTGGAGCTCTGGAGTACAACTCTGAAAACCATGGCTCGAATTCCCACTAAGTAACTTAGGGCAAGTCACATACTCTCAGCCTCAGAGGAAGGCAATAGCTAAGCTCTTTTCACCAAATCCTGCCAAGAAAACCCTGTAATAGGGTTACCATAGGTAGGAAATGATTTCAAGACACACAAAAACAACAACAAAACAGAAAGTTAGTCATTAAGGGAGAAAGACTATGTTTCCTTTCTACTTGCAAAGAATTATTAAGATGCAAGAACAATCAGAAACATTTTCTATATTTTAAAGGGGCATATGATATTTTCTTTCTTATAATCATGCCTGGAGAGCCTTCTCCGTAATTGCCCCTACCCTCTGGAACGCACTGCCCTCACGGACTTAGTGGCATTCCGGAAGGTGTGCAAAACCATCCTGTTCCGGCAGGCCTTTGGGCACTAAGGCTGAGATCCGTAGGCTACTCTGCCTCCTTGTATTATGCGTCCTGTTGCAGTATACACACCTATGCCATTGGCTTGTTGTGTATTTTATTGTATGTTACTGTGTTTTTATCTGTTTTATGGTGTTTTTATATTCTGTTTTAATCTGATTGTATTGTGTAAGTCGCCCCGAGCCACCCGGGAGTGGCGGCTCACAAATTTGAACAATAATAATAATAGCGACAAGGTAGAAAATCACGTAGATAATCACATATATTCAAACCACCAGAGGCTGAAGATAGATGTGGTAGTGGAATCAAAAGCTGGCATGGGCAAACTTGGACCTTCCAGGTGTTTTGAACTCCAACTCCCACCATTCCTAGCAGCCTCAGGCCCTTTTCCTTTTCCCCCCTCAGCCACTTAAGCAGGAAACAGCCTCAGGCTGTTAGGAATGGTGGGAGTTGAAGTCCAAAGCACCCAGAGGGCCGAAGTTTTCCCATGACTGACAGCTGTTGAGCAAGACCTTCGTGTGTATCTTTCTGCCATTCCTGCCAGGATATCTATGTTGTGTTCATCGAAACAGGCCCAAGTTTCACACTGAGTGCATAAATACATTTAAAAACATATAAACATATGTATTACTGTGTTAGAGTGTCATTTTGTGTCATTTTGTTTGGTGGTGTGCCCCAGGATTTTGTAAATGTAGAAAGTGTGCTGCAGCTCAAAAAAGGTTGAAAAACACTGGCCTACAGCATCTGCAAATCATTGGTAGTATCCCATCCAACTATTCACAAAGGAAGACCCTACTTAGCTTACAACAGCAGGTGGAATCCTATGCCTTTTGGGGATTTACATGTTATTGAAGGCTTTCATGGTGGGAATCACTGGGTTGCTGTGAGTTTTCCGAGCTGTATGGCCATGTTCCAGAGACATTCTATCCTGACTTTCCCCCCACATTTATGGCAGGCGAGGGGTCTGTTGGAAACTACGCAAGTGATGTTTATATATCTGTGGAATGTCCAGGGTGGGAGAACTCTTGCCTGCTTGAAGCAAAGTGTGAATGTTGCAACTGGCCACTTTGATTAGCATTTAATGGCTTTGCAACTTAAAAGCCTGGCTGGTTGCTGCCTGGGTGAATCCTTGGTTTAGAGGTGTTAGCTGGCCCTGGTTTATTCTTGTCTGGAATTTTCCTGCTTTTTGAGTGTTGTTCTTTATTTACTGTTCTGATTTTAGGGGTTTTTAAAATACTGGTAGCCAAATTTTCCTCATTTCTGTTGAAATTGGCCACATGCTTGTGTATTTCAATAGTGTCTCTGTGGCTTCCCAACAAAGGATTCCCCAGGCAGGAAACAGCCAGGCTTTGAAGCTGCAAGGCTATTCAATGCTAATTCTACCATGGTTACGTACCGAGTTTTTATTGTATGTTTTTATGATATGTTTTATGATGTGTTTATTGCTGTATCGTGTTTTATTGTGTACCTACATTTTGTGATCCGCCCCGAGCCTGCTGGGAGGAGCGGAATATAAAACCGAATAATAAATAAATAAATAAATAATTAAGGTGGCAATTTGCAACATTCACACTTGCCTCAAGCAGGCAAGAATTCTTTCTCCCACCCTGAGTATTCCACAGACAGTACACATCCTCACTTGCCTAGTTTCCAACAGACCCCTCAACCCCTGAGGATGCCTGCCATAGATGTGAGCAAAACATCAGGAGAGGATGATTCTGGAACATGGCTATACAGCCCAAAAAACTCACAGCAACCCATTTACAGGTTAATTTGGATGACCATTCAATACATTATGGAAGGTGACAGAGGCAGCTTCATGAAGCATTGTTCCCTGAACTATGATGACACTAGATCAGACCCAAATTGTCAAAATATACATAAGGGTAAAAATCATTACAAAATTTGGCAAGGAAAAACAGAATTTTCTAGATGCCAATGAATCCTGTGCCAATGAATCCTGTACAAAACAAGTGCTGGATTCATTTGACAACATTTGCAGCTGTCAGCGCCGCTTGACCCGGTTGTTGCCCTAACGGGTCAAGCCTCGCGCGCCATCAGATAAGAACAGCATCTGGCGGGCTTTGAACTGGAACCGCCCTTTGAAGTGCCAGGCTCCTTTTCCTGAACTTTGATATGCGGAGAGCCGGATGGTCATCCCTGAAGAAGGAGGAGCACAGCAGGGGGGCGGGCCAGGGAGGGCTTTTGAAGAGAACCTCGCGCGGGAAAACTTTAGTCTATCTTTGCCTACTTTGGATTAAGGACCTATTAAACCATCTTTCCTTCAACCACGCTTGGAGTGAGTTTGATTTACTAGACCCCCCTTGCCGGAGCTTACAGCAGCAATAACATTAGATCCAAAATAGCTAGGTATTCTATGTACAGAGAGCCAGCGTGTTTAAGCAGTTTGAGCACTGGACTAAGATGCATGGGGATGAAGGTTCAAATCACTTCAGAGCCGTTGAAACCAACTAAGTAACCCTAGACAAGCCACACATCTTGCCAAGAAAAGCCCATGTCTTTGTAGGGCCAGAAGCCAGAAGCAATTTGAAGGCACGAAACAGCAACAAATATCCATGGACATAGCAGTCAGGTCTAAACAATAAACTATTAATATCTCGGCATTACTTCGCGAACGAAGATTCTTAGGAGGGGCTCATCCCACGCTTTTTACAAGCGCGTTGATGACTAAAAAGGCCAATCTGAGATAGGCAAGTTCAGTTGCAGAAAGCACAGCAGAAAGTCTCCTTGGGTGATGTTGTTTCCAAGTTGCGGTTCTCTCTGCGTTGTCGTTTCTCTTCGAGACCCATTCGGCGTGTCTTCTCGAAAGAGGCCGCAGCATTGTGGATAGTGCATCTCTATGCCTCCCAATGTGAGGCCAGGGTGGACCCAAAACAATACACTACTAATATAGGAGTATAAATACTGGAAGGTAAAATGGGCAGCCCGCCCATTGTCTTTGTGATTGTGTTTATTGTAATTTTATACTGCTCAATGTATTCCTGTGTTGTTATGTAATTATGATGTTGCTATTTGTTCCTTAGAGTATTTGGTTTTATTTTGCTGTACTTTGTTGTTTGGGTTTGGCCCCATGTAAACCGCCCCAAGTCCCCGTTGGGGGAGATGGTGGCAGGGTATAAATAAAGATTATTATTAGTAGTAGTAGTATTATGGTAACAATGGACATTTAAATTTTCTATTTCCTCCATTCATGTGGGCAACTTTGGATTTTGAAATAATTCAGATTTTCAGATAAGGAAAATTGCAAAAAAAAAACCCAAAAACATTTCCCTCGCTTTCTAGGGAACCGCTCCAGCTTTGCAAACCCACAGACTTTCTCTATCTCCAAAAATATGAAACGCGCAGCTGGATGATACCAAGGGTCAAGGCAGCATCCTGTTTCCCACAGTAGCCAAACAAATGCCTACAAGATGCCCCTGAGTAGCAATACATTCAAGCAATTGCATGCCCCACTCTAATGAACCACTCGTCACCCCAAGGCCATCCTTGCAAGTTCAAGTGCCTTACACCCCAGAAAACAAAGTCCTTTTTAAAAAGCAGGAAATTGTTGAAAGGAAGGAGTGGGGGTCCCATGATAAAACTGAATGATGAACCAATTCAACCATCTTAAGATGCCAGAGCCTGGATCTTTGGAATACAATATTTGTGTTCTGTCACAGAACTACAGTTTCTCATTTTCTTTTAATTGGATTCTTCCATCAGGTTTAAATTTTTGAAATGATCGGAATTTTAATGATCGGCATTTTAATATATGGAAAAAAGATTTGACAAAATTTATATGGAAGGATTTAAAAAACCGAGAATAAAATGGACTAATTTGATTGACGAGAAAAAAAGAGGAGGCTTTGGTGTCCCGGATTTTAAGACATATTGCGAAGCATGGTTCTTGATTGGGTGGGCGAATGGACCATGCGTGCCAATCCGAGACTTCTTTCTCTTGAGGGTTATGACTTAAGAGTGGGATGGCATAGTTATATCTGGTATGAGAGGGTAAAAACTGAAAGAAACTTTAAAGATCATTACGTAAGAGGAGCTCTCTTAAGAGTGTGGCTGAAATATAAAGGAAGACACTACGATAAAATAACGCAATAGTTATCACCACAGGAAGCGTTTTTTAGAAGACAACATGGTAAAGCTAACTGGGTTAGATATGAATCTATGTTTAAAAAAACAGAAAATGGGCTGATTTTAAAAGATCTGACTGAATTAAAAGAATTGGATGAATCTATAAATTGGTTTCAATATACCCAAATTTATGAAATTTATTTTTTAAATGATAAAATAAAAGGATTTGAACAAAAACAAACATTTTGGGACAAATCTGTATCTGTATACCTTTATAAAACGGAATGTTTCTATGTGTGTATGTGTGTATGTGTGTATGCGGAGGGCGGAAGGGCGGATATGTGGCAGCTATTTGCATAAAGTCCTTTGATTGAACAGCCTCGCCACTCCAAAATTCTAAGGCACCAGACAGAGGGCATTGATAGCCACTGATTAGCCAGCATCCCAGAATCCAGGCCTCTACATTCAAACAACAGTATTTCTTCCCACTGAGGGGAAAAAAGCCAGCAACCCAGAATCCAGGCCTCTACATTCAAACAACAGGATTTCTTCCCACTGAGGGAAAAAAGCCAGAATCCAGGCCTCTACATTCAAACAACAGGATTTCTTCCCACTGAGGGGAAAAAGCCAGCAACCCAGAATCCAGGCCTCTACATTCAAACAACAGGATTTCTTCCCACTGAGGGGAAAAAAGCCAGCAACCCAGAATCCAGGCCTCTACATTCAAACAACAGGATTTCTTCCCACTGAGGGGAAAAAGCCAGCAACCCAGAATCCAGGCCTCTACATTCAAACAACAGGATTTCTTCCCACTGAGGGGAAAAAGCCATCAACCCAGAATCCAGGCCTCTACATTCAAACAACAGGAATTCTTACCACTGAGGGGAAAAATGCACCATCAACATTCCCTCCCCCCCTTGGCTCTGTGAAAACAAAATGGATTCCTGTATTCTCCTCCCCCTCAGCTTTTAGAAAACGGCTGCCTGCCATGCACCCTTTTAAAGTTACCAATAGCAAGCCATAACATTACAGGCCCCAAAATAGAGTTTAGGGCAGGATGGCCGACGAATGATGGATTTGCATCCCAATTCACTTCCCAGAAAACATTGTAGCCCCTACAAATCCCCTTCTCCCAGATAGGCCCAAAAGAGGCATCCATCTTCCCTCTTCAACACAGTGTCAGAGAAAGGCAGCTTCTGACAGGATCTTTAGAACAGGCACTGTCACTCTAGAAGGTAAGGCCCTACTTCACTCAAAAGACACAAGAGAAAACAATAAATACCTTTCTCTAATGCCTTTTAATGCTTATATAAATAATTCTGGCCCAAAGCCCCTCACCCAGCCTCATTGGACCTTACTGCTAATTCCATGCAGGCCTTTTCCATTTTTTTTTACTCCTTTCTGTTTTACACCGGTATACTTTCACAGGCCAGGGCAGTGTCAGGGCTAGAATCTCTATGCCTGGGGCCAGAGACAGATCCAAGCCTGCCATGAGCCTACTACTTTCACCTGAGTTGCTGAGTCAGAGAAAGATGACTCAACCATGAACTTTGCTCTATTTCTTTGCAGTTGAATATACTGGGACTATGACCTTTGGTCTAGATAAGACTCTGGGGTATGATGTAATACCCAGGGAACTCTGGGTAATGCAAAGGCTCACTGGGATTGCTGAGTCAGGATGCAACCCTCTCCAGGCATTGCATGGGGAGGGATTAGTATATAAGGATTGTGGTGATGGGAAGCGGGTGCTTCAGCTTTATAGGTTTTGTGTCTTCAATAAACTACCACTGGAAGAAGCAGCAGTTCTGTAGCGTCTTTACTGGAAAGCATTGAAGTTCCTGACAGAAGCTGAAGCCCCTGAAACTTTCCCAGGAATGGAGAGGTTTATGCAAGAGGCGGAGGAATATGTGGAAAGCTGGGATTATGTTACTGGAGCAGTCCATGAAAGATGTACTTTGGAATGGGGGTGGAATACTATGGATGAGGTTGGCCTCCCTGATCGGGTCGGAGAAACGGCGTCAGCATGGCGTGCGGCTGCTCAGAGGACATATTCTTCGTGAGGGATCCAGGAAGCTTGTCATGTGGATCCAGTGCGACTCCAGGGTGCAGCTGCGGCGGTGCACAGTAAGTCCAGAGAGGCGACTCGGGGGAGTGAAACTACTGAGCCGAGTTCTCCCACGGAAGTGGAGGTGTTGGGATGTAAAGTTGCGGCTTTGGAGAAGACATTGCAGCGAATGTCCCAGCAGATGTTTAAGAACCAAGATTCTATGTGGGGGCCGCCTGAGGGAGGCGATTTTACGCGTTATTCTTGGATGGACAGTGAGAGGTCTCCTTCGGGAGTGTGGGGGTTGATGCCCAGTCAGGAGTTCCGCGAGGAGCAGCATATGGTGGTGCCAGGCTGAGAGTGGTGAATGAAGGGGTTTCAGTCCAGCCTAAAGCTGTAGGACTGGGAAGAGGTATTCAGGTGCCCAAGAGGGATGGATCTGGAGGATGGGAGCCTGGTGCCCAGATGCCTAGAAGGGATGGATTAGGAGTGGAGACCCCAGCCTGGTGCCCAGATGCCCGGAAGAGATGGAGCAGGAGAATGGAGACCCCAATTGGGGGGTGATGTTCGTCCAAGGAAGGAGCCGCTCCGTGTGGAGTTTGATGGTGAGGCATGTAAAGTGGCCTTTTTGTGGCGGCAGTTGGCGATCACATGCAAGATTATGGACACTTGTACCCAAGTGAAGGCAGCAGAGTGCGTGCTGTGGGAGCTGTGCTTAAAGGAAGAGCTGCGGACTGGTACGTGCAGTGCCATGATCGACAGGATCCATGTTTGGGGACATTGAGAGGGTTTCTTCGGGCTGTGAAGAACAGATTTCGTGACCCACTGGAGAGTAAAGGCCAAAGAAGCTCTGAGGGGTTAACGCAAGGCAATAAATCTGTAACGGAGTATGCGGAGGAGTTTATGAGCCTTGCGGGCAAGGTAGCGGAGTGGTCTCAAGCAACCCTCCTTGAACTATTTAAAGACGGATTACGACGAGAGTTGTTGGAGTGGTGCCTTCATCGTGGAGACCCTGGTGATGTCGATGGATGGATCCAATTGGCTGGTAACGTAGAAGGTATTCTGGCCCAAGTGCAACGGCGGAAGTCGGCAGTAGGACCTACGAGGCGATTTCGGCCAGGGTCAAGCGAGAGCCAGCGGAGTAGTGTTAGCGGAAAGCCAACTGTGGGGAAAGGCTTGTGTTACATTTGCTCTAAGCCGGGACATTATTCCTTCCAATGTCATCTAAGAAAGTTACCGGATACCAAAAAATGTGAAAGTTGCCCGAGGTGCCCTGGGTGAAAAGATGGAGAGTGCGGATGGGGTGAGAAAAGGGGCCCCAAGTATTGTTTGTAAAATCGAATTGGAAAAGAAAGGAAAATATCAAACGCATAAAGCATTGGTGGATTGCGGGTGTTCTGAAAACATTATGTGTCCTGGATTAGTTAAGGATTTGAAATGTGAAATTCAGGAATTACCAGCTCCTGTACATTTTGCCCAGTTGGATGGAACTTTTGTGGGAGGAGGGCCCTTTCCATTGGGAACGAAAGGGTTAAAGGGAAAGGTTGATACTTGGGGAGGGAGCTGGATTGTGTAGTGGCTCCTGTTATGGAACATGAAATTATATTGGGATTGCCTTGGCTGAGACAGGCTGATCCAATCATAGATTGGAAAGCAGGTACGTTAGAGTGCCGGCCTGTGGCGAATGGTGGTGTGTATGTGAATGAAGAGAAGAAAGGAGGTGAGCCACAGATTCCTGAGGAATATATTGACTTAGCAGATGTGTTCAACCCTGTATTAGCCGACAATCTGCCCCCAGTCAGGAATGTACAGTGCAAGGTAGAACTGAAAGAAGGGGCAGTACTCCCTAAGCCAAAGATTTATCCTATGTCTGAGAAGGAGAAGGTTACGTTAAAGGAGCAGATAGATGATTATTTAAAGAAAGGGTACATCCAAAGATCGGAATCCCCTATTGCAGCCCCTGTTCTCTTTAGGGAAAAGAAAGATGGGAAATTAAGGTTGTGTATCGACTATAGGGGTCTTAATGCGATAAGTACCATTAATTGTTATCCATTGCCTTTAATCAAGGATCTATTAGGGCAATTGGGGAAAGGCAGGTATTTCACAAAGCTGGATATTATAAATGCCTTCCATATGGTGCGGGTGCGAGAATCGGACAGGTGGAAGACTGCTTTTTCGTGTCCCTTGGGGCTGTACGAATGGGTCGTCATGCCTTTTGGTTTGGCGGGGCCCCGGTATATTTATGCAGTTGATAAATGAGGTGCTGCACCCCTTTTGTATAAAGGGTGTATGTTTATTTAGACGACATTGTTGTGGTTTCACAAACCAAAGAGGCGCACGTGCAGTTAGTTCGGAAGTATTGGAGAGATTGAGACAGGCCAGATTGTTTGTTAAGTTAAGTAAATGTGAATTTAGCAAGAGCGAAATTGACTTCCTGGGATATAAATTAGTAGAGAGGGTGTGTCCATGGATCCGGGTAAAGTGGCAGATGTGTTGGCTTGGGAAGCTCCTAAAACAAGGAGACAGTTACAGGCTTTTTGGGGATGGCTAACTTTTATCGGTCTTTTATTTCGGATTTGCTAATATTGTTTTGCCTCTTACAGAGTTGCTCAAGACAAAAGGTAAGGGTGAGGCTAGGAAGGTGAGGGCGCCTGGTGCCAGGTTGGGTTGGACTGTAGAGTGTCAAAAGGCTTTTGATTCTTTAAAGGTAGCTTTCACTAAAGGTCCTTTGCTTGTGCATCCAGATCCAGCAAAACCCTTTGTGGTACAGAGTGATGCTTCCGCTTGGGCATATGGAGGAGCTTTGTTACAGAAGGACGAGGAAGGAAGGGTGTTGAAACCCTGTGCTTATTTCTCTAAGAAGTTTGGGGAGCAGCAAAGGAATTGGCCAGTGTGGGAAAAGGAGGCGTTTGCTATTCGTTATGCTCTGCAGGCGTGAGACACTTTTTGGAGGGGGCAGTTCACCCGTTTGAAGTGTTAACTGATCATAAGAATTTGCAATTTCTTAGGGAGCCCCAGAAGTTGTCTCCTAAATTGTTACGATGGGCCCAGTATCTGGCTAGGTTTAATTTTGTGTTGAAGCATATAAAGGGTAAGGATAATGTGGTTGCTGATGCATTGTCGCGTTATCCTGCAGTGGGGCCAGATCCTCTTCCAAGTGTGGGGAGAGTGTTCACAAAGGACCAGTGGGGTCTGAGGGTGCAGACACGAGCACAAGCGAAGTTGGAAATAAAGCAGGAGGATGAGGAGCTGGAAGAGTGGGTAAAAGAGTTTCAGAGGTGTTATGAGAAGGATGATTGGTTGAAGGCCCATGAGTTGGAATGTAAAAGGGTCAAGGGATTGTGGATAGTTCGGGAGAAATTGTATGTACCAGCGGAGTTAAGGAATAGGGTGTTGGAGTTGTTCCATGACCACAAGACAGCAGGGCATTGGGGATTTACTAAGACTTTCTTTGCAATCAAAGCCCGATATTGGTGGCCAGGAATGAGGACATCGGTAAAGAATTATGTGAGTAGTTGTGAGGCTTGTGCATGGGGGAAGGTACCTACTGCTAAGCCCCCAGGATTGATCCAGGTGGTGGCTACTCTCGGTGCGGCCATGGACACATATTAGTACCGACTTTGTGGGGGAGTTGCCCCCTAGTAAAGGATATAGGTATATCTGGACTGTGCTGGACATGTTTTCAAAGCAAGCCCATTTTATACCGTTAACTGGCTTGCCTTCGGCAGAAAAATTGGCTAAGTTATATGTGCAGCATATATACCGGTTACATGGGTGTCCAGAGCAGGTGCTTAGCGATAGAGGTGTGCAATTCACGGCGAAATTCTGGGATAGGTTCTTGGAAACCTTAGGAGCAGACCGGAAGTTGACAACTGCTTATCATCCCTGTTGTAATGGGGAGTTGGGAGGACGCAGAAATCGTTGGGTAGTTATCTAAGAATTTTTGTAAATGCCCAGCAGAGTAATTGGGCAGACTTGTTGCCTTACGCTGAAGTGGCTTATAACGGATCTGTGCACTCATCTACAGGCAGGACTCCATTTTCAATTGTATTTGGCCAAGAGGTTGTTCCACTACCAGTTGGTATAGGAGTGCTGGAGGATGATAAGGAGAAATGGTACAATAGAGCTCGAGAAGAGTGGAAGGAGGTAACTGAGGCGTTGCATAAGGCACAGGGGTTGCACAAGCGATTTGGTGACAAAAACCGACAAGAAGGTGATGTGTATAAGGAAGGGGATTTGGTATGGTTATCCACTCAGAATTTAAAGTTGGGGTTACCTTCTCGAAAATTGGGCCCAAAGTATGTGGGACCATTCAGAGTGGCTGAGCGAGTGAATGAGGTGACGTACCGATTGATATTGCCAAGGGCCTTGAGGAAAATTTATTCTGTGTTTCATTGCAACTTGTTAAAACGATATGTTAACCCAATTATGCCAAAATTTTGAATGTTGCTTTGTCTTCCTCAGGGGGGGGGGGGAGAAGGTGGAGGAAGGCGTTATGTCAGGGCTAGAATCTCTATGCCTGGGGCCAGAGACAGATCCAAGCCTGCCATGAGCCTACTACTTTCACCTGAGTTGCTGAGTCAGAGAGAGATGACTCAACCATGAACTTTGCTCTATTTCTTTGCAGTTGAATATACTGGGACTATGACCTTTGGTCTAGATAAGACTCTGGGGTATGATGTAATACCCAGGGAACTCTGGGTAATGCAAAGGCTCACTGGGATTGCTGAGTCAGGATGCAACCCTCTCCAGGCATTGCATGGGGGGAGGGATTAGTATATAAGGATTGTGGTGATGGGAAGCGGGTGCTTCAGCTTTATAGGTTTTGTGTCTTCAATAAACTACCACTGGAAGAAGCAGCAGTTCTGTAGCGTCTTTACTGGAAAGCATTGAAGTTCCTGACAGCACCGAGAAAGTCCACACTTGGCACACAGAGCCCCAGTGACCCACTCTACAGCCTACTGAAGTTTGGAGGGGGACAGAACATGGATGATGGGACTTGCAGTACCTTCCCTCACTTCCCAATCCTGCTACAAACCTAATCCAATGACTGATCAACACCAAATCTGGCACACAGAGCCCTCATGACCCACTCTACAGCCTGGTGCAGTTTACTGTGAGACGGACCACGGATGATGGGACTTGAAGTACCTTCACTCACTTCCGAAAAACAATGCATCCCTCATCCATTCACCAATACAGACCAAACTTAGCACACAGAGCCCCCATGACCCAATCTACATCCTACTACACTTTGGGGGACGGGACACACAGAGATGATGGGACTTGCACTACCTTCAGTAATTTCATGATACCACTGCAACTCCCAATAATGATGGATCAAGACTAAACTTGACACACAGAGCCCCCATGACCCACTCTACATCCTGCTGCACTTCTCAAATGACCCGGGCAGGGCCGGGTCCCCAAGCTAGTTAGTAATAAAAAATAAGAGAATTTTGGATTTATACCAAAAATTATTAGAATGGCAAACAGAAGAGGAACTAATTTAAAATGGTATGATTAAATGGGCGCGAAATTTTGGGCACAACTAAATCTATGGTGAAAATTTTGGAATTCGCATTTAAACTATACATATATGCCTGTGACCTTAAGGAAAACAGCCTTAAAATGTTTTATAGATGGTATCTAACTCCAGTGAAAATTGCAAAATATGACTATAATTTTAGTAACAAATGCTGGAAGTGCAGAAGAGAACCAGGCTACTTCTATCACATGTGGTAGAATTGTAAAAAAAAATCAAAAAAATATTGGGGAAAAATAAGGAAATTCAAAAAGCCCTAGATATAAAATTTGATCTAAAACCAGACTATTTACTACTAGATCTGGTTGACTTTAAGATGGATAAGAATAAAGAAAAACTTTTTATATATTGTATAACTGCAGCTAGGATAAATATAGCCAAAATATGGAAGCAAGTGGAAACTCCGAAGATAGAAGATTGGAGAACCAAAATGCTTGAAATTATGAAGATGGACTGTCTTACTCAAGCTTTAGTGCAAAATGATAAAATGAAAAGAACAAACTGGACTTTAATTACAAGCTACTTAAAGATATAATAGTGGTGATTGGACGATTGATTTAGAAATATAGAACCAGGGATGGAACGAAGAGAAGGTCGGTAATAAGCAGTAATAATAGGGAGACAAGGTTCTCCATATCATAGCTTAAGGGATTCTGTAAGGGATGGAAGTACTCATGTATGTATTCTCTCATCCCTATTCCTCCCCCTTTGTCCTTCTTGACCCCTCCTTCCCTCCCCACCCTTTCTTCTTTTTTGTTGGTCTTTCTGTTTGTTTCTTTTTGCATTATGTATGTTATTTTATTTTAAAAATTTGATACTCTAATAAAAGTTATTTTTTAAAACTTTTTTGGATTTCAATATTTATGGAGTTTATTAATATCTTCTCTCTTGGAATCTCAAGGTCCTCTTCCAAGGGGGTCCTATATCCCAAACCTTTATGAAAGTGGAGGGCCTAGTGTACCTTACCCAACTAGGGCCGGGGAGATAGCACAGTGGTAACACAGCTGTGCTTGCAACCTGAAGGTTGCTAGTTTGATTCCCCGAGCTGGCTTGGACAACCAACTGTTCAAGCCGTGTCCTTCTGCTCACCCAACAGTTCAAAAGCAGCCCAGCTGTGAGTAGATAAAACCAGGAACCGCGAAGCAGGGAAGATTTTTACAGAGGGACTTTACAATGCCTGAAATTTGGTTGTCCGGAAGGTGGAAAGCGGAACAGAAGCTCCCGTCATGAGGATGGAACAACAGAACCCCCTTGTGATGTAACGACGCAATGACATAACAACAATGACGTAATGGAGCAATTCACATCCAGCGACGCACACCGTACGAGGCAGCCAGGAAGAAGGAATCTTCTAAAATTGCACTGTGTACTGTCATTTGTATGTCTTCTGACAGGGACTGTCTGTCGTATGTGTAATGTAATCCGCACTGAGTCCCCTTCGGGGTGAGAAGAGCGGAATATAAATAGTTATTATTATTATTATTATTATTAGTCTAATATCATCTGTTTAGAGCAGCAGGTGCTAAAGTTCCAGGGAGAGGTTTTTATCCATCAGCACTTACCCAAGGCTCTCTCCACACTATGCAATTATAATTCTATTATTCTACTTAAACAACCATGGTATCCTGGGGTTTGTAGAACAAGAAGCACTAGAGTGCTGTGGCTTAGAATTTTAAACATCCCTTTCTGTAAAGCCCAATATTCCAAAGGACAGAACGATGACAACTAGTTTTGGTACCTTTAACTGGAGATGCCAGGATTTGAACCCAGGACCTTTTGCATCCAAAGCAGGTACTTTACCACAGTCACCCTCTGCCCTCTAAAGGTACAGTCAATTAACTAGTTTGTCCAGAATCAAAACAGGGACTTACACAACTTATGGGAAAATCATATTTCCAACCGAGGGTGAGAATCATGGGCCTTCTAGTTGGCCCTAGACAAAATAGCAATGGAAAGGAATGCTGCAAGCTGCAGTCCTACAACTCCCATCCCTGATCTAATTTTTTTTCACTAGAATATGGGTGTTGTGCACAGCTGAACTATTTTATAAACTGGCAGGAAGCAAGATCACATTGCAGGATTAGACTACAGTAGAGTCTCGCTTATCCGGGACTGTGGTGCAGCTGGCTGGGAGTCAGCTGCATTAAGATCACTACTGACCAAAAGGTCATGAGTTCGAAGCCAGCCCGGGTCGGAGTAAGCTCCCGACCAAAATTGTGTAGCTTGTTGTCAATCTTTGCAGCCCGAAAGACAGTTGTATCTGTCAAGTAGGAAATTTAGGTACCACTTTGTGGGGAGGCTAATTTAACTGATTTACGAGGCCATGAAATCTCCAGGAAGCATGCAAAGAATGAGGAAGTGACAGCTCCCCTGGTGGCCAGAAGCTGGAATGTTAAATAGCCTCTGAGTGTCTGTCTCTATATGTTGTGTGTATATGGCATTGTCCGTCCCCCCCCAATTCCTCAAAATTATTATCCTGTTACATGAGGGCCAGCGCGGTCAAGTCAGATACGGCAATGCTCTCTTGGAGCCCTTTCTAATAACTAATGGAGTGAAACAAGGTTGTGTTCTTGCACCAACTCTATTTACAATCTTCTTCAGCATGATGCTCCAAAGGGCAGACCTTGAAGAAGATGACGACATATATATACACTATCATACTGATGGCAGCTTTTTCAACTTAAGCCGCCTGAGGGCTTGCACTAAGACTCTAAACCAGGCATGGGCAAACTACGGCCCCCGGGCCGGATCCGGCCCAGCAGCCGCTTCTGTCCGGCCCGGGGAGACAGGCTGGAGGTGCGGCGGCTTTGGAGGAGCCGCCGTTGGAGAAGGAGCGCAAGGGAGAGAGCGCGTGAGTGCGCGCGCAGTGCTTTGGGGGAAGCAGGCTTCACTTTGAGCCCTGAAAGGAGGAGAGGGAGAGAAGGAAGGAGGCAAGAAAGGAGGTGCCAGCGCCGTTGCCCTCACCCGCGCTTTCTCGCCCTTGCCGAGGCTTCCTGGACGAGCCCTGTGGAGGGAGACGGAAGACAGAGTGGAGAAGACTCACTCCATTTGCCATGCAGCCTACTATCCCTGGAGGCGATCCGGGCCGATGAAGTCTTCTGGGTCGCGAGGGCGATCATCCCCTGCCCCGGAGGTCACCAAGTGCTCTCCCCGTAGGCCCGGATTGCCTCCAGGGATAGCAGGCTGCATGGCAAACGGTCCGCTCTGTCCTCCGTCTCACTCCACAGGGCTCATCTGGGAAGCCTCCCAAGGGCGCAGGGCTGAAGGTCCCTCGGCAAGTGCGACGGTGCTGGCGCCTCCTTTCTTGCCTCCTTCCTTCTCTCCCTCTCCCTAGGAAAAAAACTGCATGGCCCAAAGCTCCAAAGCCAGCCATGGGGACTTGTGTCAAGTGATTCCGGGCACCGGGGAGGTGAGAAGGGCGACAGGGAAAGGGGAGTGGCGCCGCCTATTGTGCGTGTGCGTCCAAACCCCTGCTCTCCCCTCCCCCCACCCCGAAGGAAAGTAAACAAAAAAACCCGGAGCAACCTGCTGGTGGGCGGCCCTGGATGAAAGGAAGGGGAGAAAGACAGAAAGGAACACAGAGATGGGGGAGGAAAGAGAGAAAGAGAAAGGGACGGAAGGAAACACAAAGCAGAGAAGAAAAGAAAACAGGGAAGGAAAGAGGGAGAAAAGGGAGGAGGGAAAGGAAAGAAGGAGGGAGGGAGGGAGGAAAGGAAAGACAGACAGACAGAAAGAAAAATGGAAGCAATAACTGAAGGAAGGAAAGAGGTAGAGAAGGAAGAAATGAGAGAAAGAAGATAAAGAAAGGGGAAAGGAAGGAAAGAGGAAGGAAGAACATAGAGTAGAAAGGAAAACAAATGAAAGGCATCAAAGAGGTACAGAAGGAAAGAAGGCGAACAGACAGGAAGGAAGGAGAGAAGAAAGGAGGGAGGGGAAAAGGGAAGGAATGAAAGAGGGAAAGGGGGAGAAAGGTAAGAGAGAAGGAGGGAAGGAAGGAAGAACGGAAGGAGGTACCACAGGAAGGAAGAAGAGAATCGATCCCCTTGCTGACGGGTCCAGAACGGAGAGGGCCCCGAAGTCGTTCTTCACCAGGACGTTTTGGAGCTCCTGCTACAAGCAGTCGAAGCTCCGAGGGCCTCACCGGACGATCAATAAAGATGTGAAGGACACTGCGCGGTCAGGCCGGGATTCCCAAACCAGACTCCCATATGGGAGCTCATGGGTTTTAACCCCCACCGGCGCCTTGGCACCGGCGATGGTATTGGGACATCCCTGCCTGCCTCCTTTCGATGGCAGAATGGGGCCTTAAGGGCATCGCCGCGGACACTTCCCTATTTCCTCCTCCCTCCCCACCCTTTTGTTCTTCCCTCTGTGTTTTTTGTATATGTTGTTGTTCTGTTGCTGTAAATCGCCCGGAGCATCTATGATGGAGGGCGATTAACAAATATTCTATTCTATTCTATTCTAAAGTACACAGGACGGAAAAAGGTAATAAAAGGTAATAAAGGAACATGCACACAGACATATATACATGCACAGAAATATACACATGAACACATACATACACACACCTGTACATACACACATCAACACATATGCACGCATATACATAAGTACACACACATACACAATACATATATACACACAAACATAAGCACACACATGTACACACACATATGTACACATAGACACAAATATATATAGTAAATATAGTAAATAAATAAATAAAAAGGTGCGGCCCTCCATAATATTTTTAGGCTCTCATGTGGCCACTTGGAAAAAATAATTGCCCACCCCTGCTCTAAACTATCTAGCTGTGAGCTGTTTTTTGCTGATGATGCTGCCCTTGTCGCCCATTCAGAAGCAGCCCTGCAGCGCCTCACATCCTGCTTTGCAACAGCTGCAGAGCTGTTTGAGCTGGAAGTCAGCCTGAAGAAAACGGAAATTCTCTACCAGCCCGCACCACAGGAAGAACACCATCATCCCCATGTCAGCATAGGCAAATCTTTGCTTAAGTCCATTCAGCAGTTCACCTACCTGGGAAGCATAATCTCTTCAGACGCCAAGATTGACAAAGAGATAGATAACACATTAGCAAAGGCATATAGTGCATTCGGACGGCTTCACAAAAAGAGTCTGGAGCAACAAGCACCTGAGGCAAAGCACCAAAATAACTGTGTACAGAGCTATCGTACTGTCTATTCTCCTCTATGGGTCTGAAACATGGGTCACCTATTGCCAACACCTATTACTCCTCGAACGCTTTCATCAGCGCTATCTTTGCTCAATCCTAAATATACACTGGACGGACTATGTGACAAATGTTGCTGTCCTTGAGCAAGCAGGGATCACCACCATTGAGGCCATGCTATTGAGAAGACAGCTGCGCTGGGCAGGGCACGTCTCTAGGATGGGAGACCACTGCCTCCCAAAGATACTACTCTATGGTGAACTCGCCACAGGTCAGCGCAAGAGAGGCACCCCCAAAAAGAGATATAAGGACTCCCAGAAACAACATTTCAGACTCGGCCAGATTGATCACCAGCAATGGTCCACCCTGGCCTCACATCGGGGGGCATGGAGATGCACTATCCACAATGCTGCGGCCTCTTTCGAGAAGACACGGCGAATGGGTCTCGAAGAGAAATGACAACGCAGAAAGAACCGCAACTTGGAAACAACATCACCCAAGGAGACTTTCTGCTGTGCTTTCTGCAATTGAACTTGCCTATCTCAGATTGGCCTTTTTAGTCATCAACACGCTTGTAAAAAGCGTAGGATGAGCCCTTCCTAAGAATCTTCGTTTGCGAAGTAATGCCGAGATATTAATAGTTTATTGTTTAGACCTGACTGCTATGTCCATGGATATTTGTTGTTGTTTCGTGCCTTCAAATTGCTTCTGGCTTCTGGCCCCCCAAAGACATGGGCTTTTCTTGGCAAGACGTGTGGCTTGTCTAGGGTTACTTAGTGGGTTTCAACGGCTCTGAAGTGATTTGAACCTTCATCCCCATGCATCTTAGTCCAGTGCTCAAACTGCTTAAACACGCTGGCTCTCTGTACATAGAATACCTAGCTATTTTGGATCTAATGTTATTGCTGCAAATGTTGTCAAATGAATCCAGCACTTGTTTTGTACCACAGCCACAGGATTCATTGGCATCTAGAAAATTCTGTTTTTCCTTGCCAAATTTTGTAATGATTTTTACCCTTATGTATATTTTGACAATTGGGTCTGATCTAGTGTCATCATAGTTCACGGAACAATGCTTCATGAGGCTGCTTCTGTCACCTTCCATAATGTATTGAATGGTCATCCAAATTAACCTGTAAATGGGTTGCTGTGAGGTTTTTGGGCTGTATAGCCATGTTCCAGACTCATCCTCTCCTGATGTTTTGCTCACATCTATGGCAGGCATCCTCAGAGGTTGAGGGGTCTGTTGGAAACTAGGCAAGTGAGGATGTGTACTATCTGTGGAATACTCAGGGTGGGAGAAAGAATTCTTGCCTGCTTGAGGCAAGTATGAATGTTGCAAATTGCCACCTTAATTAGCATTGTAAAAAGAGTGGAATGAGTTCTTCCTAAGAATCTTTGTTCGCAAAGTAATGCCGAGAGAGAGAGAGAGAGAGAGAGAGAGAGAGAGAGAGAGAGAGAGAGAGAGAGATGGCATTGAATTTTTGCCATGTATATGTACATTGTAATCTGCCCTGAGTCCCCTGCGGGGTGAGAAGGGCAGAATATAAATACTGTAAATAAATAAATAAATATCCAACATAAACAGGCTGGCAGAACACTGGATAAGCAAAAAAGTTGGATAATAAGGAGGGATTAAGGAAATGCATATTAAAATTCAAATTACATTATGATTTTATAAATTAAGCAACAAACATCATGTTTTACAACAGTTCAATACATGGTACGGTTATTTAGTAATGACTGTATTTGGGAATTTAGCACCAAAACATCGCAATGTAGTGAAACAACTGTGGATCCAGGCAGGAGACAGACTGCATTGGATACTACAGAACATTGGATGAACAGACGTTGGATAAGCGAGACTCTACTGGACTTCAATATCTGTCCAATGGAATTCTAGAATTGTCAGTTTTATTATGTACTAGCTTGGGGACCCGGCCCTGCCCGGGTCATTTGAGAAGTGCAGCAGGATGTAGAGTGGGTCATGGGGGCTCTGTGTGCCAAGTTTAGTCTTGATCCATCATTATTGGGAGTTGCAGTGGTATCATGAAATTACTGAAGGTAGTGCAAGTCCCATCATCTCTGTGTGTCCCGTCCCCCCCAAAGTGTAGTAGGATGTAGATTGGGTCATGGGGGCTCTGTGTGCTAAGTTTGGTCTGTATTGGTGAATGGATGAGGGATGCATTGTTTTTCGGAAGTGAGTGAAGGTACTTCAAGTCCCATCATCCGTGGTCCGTCTCACAGTAAACTGCACCAGGCTGTAGAGTGGGTCATGAGGGCTCTGTGTGCCAGATTTGGTGTTGATCAGTCATTGGATTAGGTTTGTAGCAGGATTGGGAAGTGAAGGAAGGTACTGCAAGTCCCATCATCCATGTTCTGTCCCCCTCCAAACTTCAGTAGGCTGTAGAGTGGGTCACTGGGGCTCTGTGTGCCAAGTGTGGACTTTCTCGGTGTTTGTTGGGGGCCACAGTGGTCTGTGGGAACAGAGGGGTGTAAAAGTACTACAAATCCCATCATCCATTGTCAGTCCTCCCCAAACCTCACCAGGATGTGAAGGCAGTCATGGGGGTTATGTATGGCAAGTTTGGTCTCGATCAGTGATTGGATGAGGGTTGCAGCGGACTTGGGAAGTGAGTAGAGGCACTTCAAGTCCCATCATCCATGGCCCACCCTCCTCCGAACTGCACCAGGACGTAGAGTGGGTCATGGGGGCTGTGTGTGCTGAGTGTGGTCTGTATTGGTCCTTTTGGTGGCCTCAGTGGTCTGTGGGAACCGAAGTCTTGGAAAGTACTACAAATCCCATAATACGTGGGTCATGTCATAGAGGGTTATGTGTACCAAGTTTGGTGCAGGTCCATCACCTGCGCTGGTCGCTCTGGCCTGTGAAAGTGGCTGCCACATATCCGCCCTGGCCTGTGAAAGTGGCTGCCACATATCCGCCCTGGCCTGTGAAAGTATACCGGTGTAAAACAGAAAGGAGTAAAAAAAATGGGAAAGGCCTGCATGGAATTAGCAGTAAGGTCCAATGAGGCTGGGTGAGGGGGCTTTGGGCCAGAATTATTTATATAAGCATTAAAAGGCATTAGAGAAAGGTATTTATTGTTTTCTCTTGTGTCTTTTGAGTGAAGTAGGGCCTTACCTTCTAGAGTGACAGTGCCTGTTCTAAAGATCCTGTCAGAAGCTGCCTTTCTCTGACACTGTGTTGAAGAGGGAAGATGGATGCCTCTGTTGGGCCTATCTGGGAGAAGGGATTTGTAGGACTACAATGTTTTCTGGGAAGTGAATTGGGATGCAAATCCCATCATTCGTCGGCCATCCTGCCCTAAACTCTATTTTGGGGCCTGTAATGTTATGGCCTGCTATTGGTAACTTTAAAAGGGTGCATGGCAGGCAGCCGTTTTCTAAGAGCTGAGGGGAGGAGAATACAGGAATCCATTTTGTTTTCACAGAGCCAAGAGGGAATGTTGATGGTGCATTTTTTCCCCTCAGTGGGAAGAAATCCTGTTGTTTGAATGTAGAGGCCTGGATTCTGGGATGCTGGCTTTTTTCCCCTCAGTGGGAAGAAATCCTGTTGTTTGAATGTAGAAGCCTGGATTCTGGGTTGCTGGCTTTTTTCCCCTCAGTGGGAAGAAATCCTGTTGTTTGAATGTAGAGGCCTGGATTCTGGGTTGCTGGCTTTTTCCCCCTCAGTGGGAAGAAATCCTGTTGTTTGAATGTAGAGGCCTGGATTCTGGGATGCTGGCTAATCAGTGGCTAACAATGCCCTCTGTCTGGTGCCTTAGAATTTTGGAGTGGCGAGGCTGTCCAATCAAAGGACTTTATGCAAATAGCTGCCACATATCCGTCCTTCCGCCCTCCGCATACACACATACACACATACACACAAACATTCCGTTTTATAAAGGTATACAGATACAGATATACAGATACAGATTTCAAAATAGAAATCTCTGCCAGAGAGCTCTAGCACCCCATGAAACTACAAACACTAGGATTCTGTAGGATGTATCTGGAGCAGTTAATACAGTATCAGCATACAATAATTACAGGCTTCCTACACCTTTGACATCTTACTTTCTAACCCATTGTCCCATTAATTCAGTTCCATTAATCTGATGAGGGGTCTGTTCTTCTTGCTTAGGAAACTTATTCAGGACTGCTTACAGGCATATGGAAAGGGTAGATTCCCTTTTGATTGATTACGAAAGCTCTTTCAGCTTTATCACACATTCAAAAGTCATATGTAGTTTGTTATGTAAATTTTTCAACAGTCAGGATGCATTTGCAAGGTAAAATAATGATGGTTTTACTTTCACCAATAGCTCTTGTAAGTAATCTACCGGACAGGTACAGACTTCCTGTATATAGTCTGAATGAATGTTTGGTTCAATAAATAGGTGACTAGACAGCAGATAATGAATGAATGACTGCATAAAATCATAGAATCATAAGAGTTGGAAGAGACCTCATGGGTTACCCAAACCAACCCCCTGCCAAGAAGCAGGAAAATCACGTTCAGAGCACCCCCGACAGATGACCATCCAGCCTCTGTTTAAAAACCTCCATAGAAGGAGCCTCCACCACACCTTGGGGTAGAGAGTTCCACTGCTGAACTGCTCTCACAGTCAGAAAGTTCTTCCTATACAGTATGTTCAGATGGAATCTCCTTTCCTGTAGTTTGAAGCCACTGCTCTGTATCCTAGTCTTCTGTAGGCTAAACATGCCCAGCTCTTTAAGCCACTCCTCATAGGGATTGTTCTCCAGACCCTCGACCATTTTAGTCACCCTCCTCTCAATTGTGGTGCCAAGAATTAGACACAGTATTCCAGATGTGGTCTCACCAAGGCAGAATAGAGGGGTAGCATGACTTCCCTGGATCTAGACATTATACTTCTATTAATGCAGGCCAAAATCCCATTGGCTTTTATAGCTGCAGCATCACACTATTGACTCATGTTTAACTTGTTGTCCACGAGGACCCCAAGATCTTTTTCACCCGTACTGCTCTCGAGCCACGCATCCCTCATTCTGTATGTTTGCATTTCATTTTTTCTGCCTAAGTAGCGTATCTTGCATTTGTCCCTGTTGAACTTCATTTTGTTAGTTTTGGCCCATTTCTCTAATCTGTAACGGTTGTTTTGAATTCTGCTCCTGTCTTCTGGGGTACTGGTTATCCCTCCCAATTTGGTGCCGTCTGCAAACTTGATCATACCTCCTAACCCTTCATCTAAATCATTAATAAAAATGTTGAACAGGACCAGGACCAGGATGGAACCCTGCTTATGGCACTCCGCTCGTCACTTCTTTCCAGGGTGAAGAGGGAGCATTGGAGAGAATCACCTTCTGGGTTTGTTAGCTTAACCAATTACAGATCCACCTAACCGTAGTTTTGCCTAGCCCACAGTTGACTAGTCTGTTTACCAGAAGGTCATGGGGGACCTTGTCGAAGGCCTTACGGAAGTCCAGATACGCTACATCCACAGCAATCCCCGCATCTACCCAGCTTGTAACTCTATCAAAAAAAGAGATCAGATTAGTCTGGCATGACTCGTTCGCTAAATCTGCGTTGACTTTTAGCGATGACCGCATTTGTTTCTAAGTGTTTGAAGACCACTTAGTTAACGATCTTTTTCAGAATCTTGCCTGGTATCGACGCAGGGTAGTAATTGTTTGGGTCATCCTTTTTTCCCTTCTTGAAGATAGGGACCACTTCACACTTCACAGAGGCTAACTAACAATCCATGTGCTTGAGGTCACCAACACTATTCCCCCTAGACCAGGGGTGCCCACACTTTTTCAGCATGCGAGCTACTTATAATAAAACCAAGTCAGAAAGATCTACCTTCCCCGCGCGCACCTCCCACACTGCGCACCGTCCACGTTTGCTTCCGGACAAAAGAGAAGCAGGGCGGAGGGAGGGGGTGGGGCTTGGCGCGGCCCCCTCTGGCTTCCGCTCTAGCAGCAGCTGCTCCAGGCTTGAGGATGGCAGTGCCAAGCCAGTGGTGGCATAGCTAGCACAAGGCTGGCTTGGCCCTGCCGTCCTCAAGGCTGAAGCAGCTGCTGGGAGTGCCGAAGCCGGGGGAGGGGGCGAGGCCTGTCTCTGCCCCCCTCTGAGAAGCACCCCATCCAGCTGGGATCGACCTCCTTCAGTCCAGCGATTGTCTGGTCGATCACGATCGACTTCCTAGGCAGCCCTGCCCTAGACCCATATCATATGCTTTGGAATTACAGAATCATAGAACGATAGAGTTGGAAGAGACCACATGGAGAATCTGGTCCATCTCTTTGCCATGCAGAAAAAGTACAATCATCCAAACTCTATTTAAAAGTTTCCGAGGAAGGCTGAGCTGCTTAACACCTTTCTCCCTTCAGTCTTCTCCCTAAAGAGCGACAAGGTAATAGAGGAAATGCAACCCAAAATAAGAAAAGAAGTAGTCCAAGAACACCTGGCAACTCTAAATGAATTCATATCTCCAGGGCCATGTTTAGCCTGCAGAAGAAAAGGTTGAGAGGAGATGTGATAGTCATGTACAAATAGGTAAAAGGGTTGACACATAGGGAGGAGGGTTGTCCCCATAGGGCTTGTTCTCCAGACCCTAATTTCCAACAGACCTCACAACCTCTGAGGATGCTTGTCATAGATGCAGGCGAAACATCAGGAGAGAATGTTTAAGGAACGTGGCCATACAGCCCGGAAAACACACAGCAACCCACAGATTCTATGATACGTGTATACCAGGGAACAAAGTTTGTCTACACTGAATAATCGGGAAACAGATGTCATCCATGTGGACGATTCTGGGGTATTTCAGAAATCTGAAGAAGAGATTCCCAACCTGCAGAACACAAAACTGTACCAGAGGAGCCTTGCGCGCGGAAGTGTCCCACACACTCCTCCCCCAAAAGCGCACTCCCGACCCCAAGACTTACTTCCTTCCTTATTTTGGCCACGGTGGTCCACACTCTGGTTACATCCCATATAAACTACTGCAATGCTCTCTACGTGGGGTTGCCTCTAAAGACTGCTCGGAACCTGCAATTAGTCCAACATTCGGCAGCCATGTTACTAACGAGAGCGGGGTACAGGGAACGCACAACTCCCTTGTTGCGCCAGCTCCACTGGCTGCCAATTAGCTTCTGAGCACAATTCAAAGTGTTGGTTTTAACCTACAAAGCCCTATACGGTTCTGACCCAGTTTACCTGTCCGAATGTATTCTCCCCTACGAACCATCAAGGCTATTGAGATCTTCTGGTGGGGCCCTGCTCTCAGTCCTGCCACTTTCGCAATCGCGTCTGGCAGGAACGAGAGACCGGGCCTTCTCTGTGGTGGCCCCACGGCTATGGAACTCTCCCCCGATTGAGATCAGATCTACCCCCTCCACCCTGTCCTTTAGGAAGCTAGTGAAATACTGGCTGTGGAATGAAGCATTCCCAGAATAATACTGAGACCGGCCACAGAACAAAGTTATTGACCACACATACGGAACGTGATCTTATCTTGGCGATTTGGCTTATTTGTATTTTTATTCTGTATGCATTTTAATCTTTTGTTGTTGTATGATGTTTTTTAGATTGTATTGTTGAATTTAATCCTTGCTGTGAGCCGGTCTGAGTCCCTCTACGGAGGTGGAGAAGATCCGGGATAGAAAAGTTTTAAATAAATAATTCCATCCATCCATCCTTCCTTCCTTCCTTCTCCCCTCTCCTACCAGGATGCAAAGGGGTCTCGGGGCACCTTTGAGCAAAAGGTTCGCTCAAGTTGGCTGCAGATCTCCCCAAACGGTGATGCTTGCTAACCAACTTCTTGCTCTCCAAGGAGAGTGGTATTCTTCCAGGACTAGCGGGGCTACGAGAGAAGAGGGATCTCCCCCGATTGCTTACCAGGAGCAGATGTTTGCAGCCCTCGTTGGCCAGCCAGCTCCGGCAAGAGGGAGCCATGGTCCTGCCTGCCTGTCTCCAAAAGCACCAGCGCGCCTCGCCAAGCCCGGCTCGGAAATGCGGCGTTTGGAGGGGGCAACCGGGGCCGGGCTCTTCCTTTTCAGCCTCTGGAAGCCAGCCCTCCCCCTCCCGGCCTCCTTCCGGCCTCCCCTTCTCCCCCTGCCCCCCTGGGAGGGGGGGTCTGGCTTGTTTTCCCCCTCCCTCCCTCGCCACCTTCCCTTTGCGCCTCGCAGACAATTCCAGGGTGGCGCCGACGCGCTCCTTTGTCTGGAACGAGGCGGAGGAAGATGCAGAGTTGCTTGGTCCGGTGCATTTGGGGAAGGAAGTGTGTGTGTGTGGGGGTGTCCTTGCTTTCCAATGGGACTGTCTATGTGCTCTTTCCAACTCTCTCCCGGCTCACTAAGGAGTTGAGAAACTCCTTCGGTTGCGTTCAGCTCTGGAAAGTTTGGGCACGCTGGACTTTTCATCCAAACGCAAAGGCTGCCTCCTTCTCTATCAGTGGTTCCCCAACTTAGCTTGTCCAAGCTCTTTTGGACTTCAACTCCCAGAAGCCTCAACCGGCTCAGCTACCACTCAGGGCTTCTGGGGGTTGAAGTCCAAAACACCTGGAGCACATTCGAAGAACGAATGCAGTTTGGCAACGCTTTCCTTGCCATGATAGTGCAATGCTGTGGGATCCTGGGATTTGCAGTCTGCAAAGGCACCAGCATTCTTAGGAAGATAAGGCTAAAGAAAAATGTAAAACGACAATGGCAAGGATTCTATGGCATAGAACAGGCATGGGCAAACTTTAGCCCTCCAGGTGTTTTGGACTTAAACTCCTACAATTTGTAATTGTGCCAGTTGAAGTACAAAACACCTGGAGAGCCAAAGTTTGCCCATGCCTGGCATAGAACCATGGCAATAAAATGATGGGGTAGAGGGAGACACCAGGCATTAATTCTATAGTGTCGATTTATTTATTGTGTCAAGTGAATTGAGAATACAGATACAGTATATAGAAAAACCACAAACAAAATTAAAAACTTGGCATTATGCTCGTACATGTCCTTTGACCAGAAGCTGGCCATTTGGAGTGCCTCTGGTGTCCCTGTGAGAAGGTCCTCCATTGTGCAGGTGGCAGGGCTCAGACCGCATTGTAGTAAGTGGTCTGTGGTTTACTCTTCTCCACACTTGCATGTCGTGGACTCCACTTTGTGACCCCATTTTTAAAAGTTGACTCTGCATCTCATGGTGCCAGAGCACAGTCTGTTCAGCACTTTCCAAGTCGCCCAGTCTTCTGTGAGTCCAGGAGGGGGTCTCTCATCCAGTTTCAGCCACTGATTGAGGATCCGGGTTTTAGCCTGCCACTTTTGGACTCTTGCTTGCTGAGGTGTTCCTGCGAGTATATCTCTAGATCTTAGGAAGCTATTTCTAGATCAGTTGTTGGCATGCTGGCTGATATCCAAACAGAGGATGGGCTGGAGATGTCAATGCCTTGGTCCTTTCATTGCTGGCTGCTACTTCTCAGCTGATATCAGGTGGTGCAATACCAGCTAAACAGTATAATTTCTCCAGTGGTGTAGGGCGTAGACATAATATAGGAAGCCTCATTAAGAGCCACAACCATTGCTTTAATGTGGTGAGATGTATTTCACACTGGGCATGCATATTCAGCAGCAGAGTAGCAAAGCATAAGGGCAGATGTCGTCACTGTGTCTGGTTGTGAACCCCAGGTTGTGCTAGTCAGCTTTTGTTTGATATGATTTCTAGCACCCACTTTTTGCTTGTTATTCAAGCAGTGCTTCTTGGAAGTCAGAGCATGGTCCAGAGCACTGATTCTCAAAGTGGGCGATACCGCCCCCTGGTGGGCAGTGAGGTGATCCATGGGGGCGGTGGGAGGCTCAGGGGAATTTGGGGGGCGGTGAACCCCTTTAAGGGGGCGGTGAATGATTGGCCATTTAGGAGGAGTCGCACGGTCCACTTCTTTGGCCCTGCCCCCTTTGCTTTGACCCCCACACGCAGTGCAGTACAAAAGCTGCAGTGCAAAGGCCTCCGCGTCCTCTGGCGGAGCCTCCCCGCCACAGCAGAAGAAAGCATGGCCTTCCCCGGCGGAGGCGGCGGCAGAGGTGGCGGAGGGAGCAGGAGAGCCCGGGGCTTCCACAAGGAGAGCAGGCGTCGTTTCTTCATCCCCTCAGGCCGCAGCTGCCCGTCCCTCAGAGTCCTCTCCGGCAGTGGCACAGCGAGCAGCTGAATCAATTGAAGGTACTGCAAATCCCATCATCCGTTGTCTATACTCCCCCAAATATATTGTTTTTGGGATTAATCACTATTCTTTAATCACTATGATTTAACAATTTGTAACAATGAAAATACATCCTGCATATTAGATATTTGCATTAGAATTCGTAAGAGTAGCAACATTATTTATGAAGTACCAACGAAAATATGGTTGGGGGTCACCAGAACATGAGGAACCTTTTTTAGGGGTCATAGCATTAGAAATGTTGAGAAGCACTGCATATATCTTTCTGTTTAATTGCTATTAAAAAATTTAAAAATCAATCTCATGGGGGGCAGTGAGTAAATTTTTTTTCTGGAAAGGGGGCGGTAGGCCAAAAAAGTTTGGGAACCATTGGTCCAGAGTGACTGCCAGGTATTTTGGTGTGCTGCAATGCGCCAGTGGGATTCCTTCCCAATTTATCTTCAGAGCTCGAGATGCTTGAGATGCTTGTCTGTTCTTAAGATCATATAGTGTAGATGGAAATTGTTGGAAATGTGACTCCATTCTTTAAAAAAAAAAGATTCACAAGTAAATTTAATCCCCTGGTTGAACATTAGGTAAAAGCTTCACCTGTCAAATGGCTGCCTAACATTTCAGCGATTACGGGCATGAAAGTTTGGGAACGGTTATGGTTATGTTTATCCAAAGTTTTTTGGAGGACAGTTTCCAGCATTCCTCAATCTTGTTTGGGGTTGCCAGGAGTTGTGGTCCAACAACCTCTGGAAGATTGTTTCATTCCTACCGTTGGTTCACAACAGTGTTTCCTAAACTGGTCTTCCAGGTATTATTTATTTATTTGAAACTTTTCTATCCCGGCCCTCCCACCTCCGGAGAGGGACTCAGACCGGCCTCACAGCAAAATTCAATGCAGATTAATACAATATGAAAACATCATATACTAAACAAAGTTAAAACACATCTAAATAGCATAAAATACAAAACAATTCAATACATTAAAACCAAATCACCAGATAAAATCAAATTCAACTCAGTCCAATCTATGTGGTCATCCCCCATTGTGGCCAAGGTTGCCTCCGCCAAGAACTGTCCAGCATAATTATTCAGTGTGTTCAGAGTGTTATAGACCCTAATTTTGGGTCTTATCAAAGACCAGGCCAAGAATGAAGCAATCCCATCTGAGGAAGATCAAAAGCAAGGTTTTATTCATTCATGAACATTTATTTATTTATTTATTATTTCAATTTGTTAGTTGCCCCCGACATGAAGGAAGTCGGACAGTCTGAGGCACACGCAGGTGCCCGCACTTTACAAGGACTGACCGCCCCTTCCTTGACCAAAGCAAAACTTTATATACAGATAGGCAAACAGAGGATAGAAATTCCCTTTGTCTCTGTTCTGTCATTTGACCTTTTACATGGAAAGCACCCCCTTCGTACACCTGCAACAAGCATCATTCTGTCAAAACCACAATCTGTTCTATTTATGCCTTCCGTTCCTTAACTGCGAAATCTAATTTAAGTGTCTAAGGTTTTGAAAAGGAAAGAGGACCCACACGTGACCCCTTAGCCTCTAAAGCATTATTCTCTACGTAGATGCTTATCTCTCTTCTGACCCTCAGCAGAGGGTCAGATTCTTAAAAATGCTCTAATCTAATCTAAATGATTCCTTTTCCCAATATGGTTCCTTCAAGAGGACTATTAAATCTGCCGCAGTGCGAGATCCCAGATGACTCGGCGGACCGCTGTGAAGAATTTGCTCAGTTCTACATGGACAAAGTTGCTTTGATCCATTCCAATTTCGATACTACTTTAACGGCAGTCTCTGAAGATGTGACACGAACATCTGCTTGTCCGGTTTTGATGGATTCGTTTCAATTGGTTCAGCTCGAGGATGTGGACAGGATCTTTGGAGAGGCGAGGCCTACAACATGCATCCTAGACCCCTGCCTGGCTTGTAAAGGAAGCCAGGGGGGGTTTGGCCGAGTGGGTAAAGGTGGTGGTTAATGCCTCCCTTCAGGAAGGCAAAATTCCAGCCAGCTTAAAACAAGCTGTTATAAAACCACTGTTGAAAAAACCATCACTGGACCCCACTCAATTAGTCAACTATCGGCCAGTTTCCAATCTCCCCTATTTGGGCAAAGTCATGGAACGTGTGGTGGCCACGCAACTCCAGGGATTTCTGGTAGACACTGATTATCTTGATCCGGCATAGTCTGGCTTTAGGCCGGGACATGGAACTGAGACAGCCTTGGTCGCCTTGGTAGATGATCTACGCCGGGAGCTCGACAGGGGGAGTGTATCCCTGTTGGTGCTACTGGACCTCTCAGCGGCTTTCGATACCGTTGACCACGGTATCCTTCTGGGATACCTCGCAGAAATGGGGCTTGGGGGTACTGCTCTGCAGTGGGCAGGATCATGCAAATTCCACACCAATGGAATGTCTGTGGTAGAGGAAACATGTAAAATCTAGGATGAAAATGTCTCCAGGTGAAAGCATTCCTTGGGTGGCAGGCAGTATGGCATTTGGATTTAATAGATCCCCCAAAACCTGTGGACTTCCTGGCTTGGAGTTTGAATCTCTGAATTTGTTAATGCTTTATGTAGTTTAATAAATTTGTTTTATTGGGTTAAAACTTTGTACTTTTAATATTTCTATGTTTACTTCTATTTTGATTTTTTTCCTGTTAGGTTTTAATTCACACATTGTTATGGTTTTAACATTAGCCACTTTGAGTCTCCTTTGGCAGTCTGGCAGGTCTGATTAAATATATTAAAGTTTGTTTGTTTATTTTTATTTTGAAGGAGAAAAGTGCAATCACCCACTGCCAGTCATTTAGGCTGCCTTGGAAGATTATAGTGCCTGGCCCAGTGCCTGCTCTTCCAGGCTTAACAGCTTTACTAAAATTACTTTGCAGAGTGATAAAGCAGGCCGGATCCATGTTTGAGGGAGGAAAATCTCTCCTTTTTCTGCTGAAAGTGATCCTAGTTGTCTCCACAGGTATGCCCTCAGGGCACTCAACTAGCATTTTTAGGTTTAATTGTCCATTCAATAGGCAATTCAATCAAGACAAGAGGTTATCTGAACATATATATGTAATAGTTGATTCCAAATCATAATATGCAGCTTTCCCTCTTGTTGACATCTTGTTTTCGTAAGGGAATTAAGCTGCAGTCTTACATAGTCTTATCCAAAAGTATATCTAAGGAACCAGATCCCATTTGATCTTGAAGCTAAGCAGATTTAACCCTGGGTACTAGTTGGATATGGAGCCCCTGGTGGTGCAGTGGGTTAAACCACTGAGCTGCGGAACTTGCTGACCAAAAAGTCGCTGATTCAAATCCAGGGAGCGGGGTGAGTTCCCGCTGTTAGCCCCAGCTTCTGCCAACCTAGCAGTTCGAAAACATGCAAATGTGAGTAGATCAATAGGTACTGCTCTGGTGGAAAGGTAACAGCGCTCCATGCAGTCATGCCAGCCACATGATCTTGGAAATGTCTACTGACAACACCGGGTCTTTGGCTTAGAAATGGAGATGAGCACCAATCTCCAGAACCCGACACGACTTAATGCCAGGGGAAAACCTTTACCTACTACTTGGATAGGTTAAACTCTAGTGCCAGCAGGACTGCTGACCGAAAGGTGATTCAAATCTGGGGAGCGGGGTGAGCTCTCTTCTGTCAGCTCCAGCTTCTCATGCAGGGACATGTGAGAAGCCTCCCACAGGATAGTAACACATCCGGACATCCCCTGGGCAACATCCTTGAGACTATATTTTAGAGCAGGGGTGGGCAAACTGCGGCCCGGGGACCGGATGCGGCCCTTTGGCTGATTCTATCCGGCCCGCCTAAGGGCCCCTGGCTTGCCTCCCCTGCCTGGCCTCTGCATAAAAATCTCCAGAGAAGGGGACTATAAGGAAGCATTACTTTATTTTAGTGGTTTTTATTATTGTGTATAATAATTTTATAACAATAATAAAATAATATAATAAATAATATAATATAATTTTATATGATATATTATAATTTCAATATATTATGTTTTTATGTTTTTATATATACTATAATATAATAATTATGATATTAATACTAATAATATATGAATATTTCTTGATATATTAATATGTTAATATTAATGATGTGTAATATACAGTTAATATAGTAAGTGAATAAATAAATAAATTATGTAGATTAGCCTTTAGGTGCGGCCCTCCATAATATTTTTTGGCTCTCATGTGGCCCCTTGGAAAAAATAGTTGCCCACCCCTGTTTTAGAGAATGGGACTGATAAAACCACCTCTGACAGACCCTTGCCTTTAAAAAAATGAAATTCATAGAGTCACCATAAATCAACAGGCAATCTGAAAGCACACATGCACATGTATACAAGTTGAGCAAGTTGTAAAATTCAGGGTTTTGGATAGCCTAACCCAATTTAGCAATTTCCAGATATATTGAACTACAAATTCTATACTCTGATGCCTGAGAAAAGTGGTTTTTAAAAAATACAACACATTGAGAAATTGTCTGGTTGGAATGTAACAACATCCTCATTAAAGTTTTGTCACTGATTTGCATCTCTGGTAGGAGTTGTAGTCTTACAAGGTCTTTAATGTAGCAAAAAAAGGGGGGGTGCTTACGCAAAGCTACACGAGCAGAGGGTGAACCTATCGAGGTAAACAAGTTCGCACTAACAACAAGGTCAAAAAATAATCAATATATTCTATACAGATATAAAGCAACTAGTCATGGAAATATGCAATGCTGTATTAACACATACAATAGAATGGAATGCATGTAAATTCAAGGACAGCCCCTTGAACTTTCGCCTTTCCCGGACTGCCTCCTGTTCCCTGCAGAGGTTTGCTCATTCCGTTTTCTTTATATGTATTAATAACAGCATTTATATTGTATATTATTTGTATTGCTATACTGGTTGCTTGAAAGGCGAGGGCCGCAGTCCACCCATTGCAGATGCATTTTGTATAGATTTACATGCATTCCATTCTATTGTATGTGCTAATACAACATTACAAGGTCTTTAGCCTTCTTTGCCAAAGAGGACCAGAGTTCTATCAAATTATAAATACTAGGATCCCATAGCATTGTGCCATGGTTGTTAATATAATGTCAAACTACATTAATTCTGCTGTGTAAATGCAACTTCAGTCATATATAGTTGTTGTTTATTCGTTCAGTTGCTTCTGACTCTTTGTGACCTCAGAGCTCCCTGTTGGCCGTCACCACCCCCAGCTCCTTCAAAGTCAAGCCAGTCACTTCAAGGATACCATCCACCCATCTTGCCCTTGGTCAGCTTCCTTTTTCCTTCAATTTTCCCCAGCATCATTATCTTCTTCAAGCTTTCCTGCCTTCTCATTATGTGGCCAAAGTACTTCATCGTTGCCTCTAATAGCCTTCCCTCCAATGAGCAGTCAGCCATTATTTCCTAAAGTATGGACTGGTTGGATCTTCACGCGGTCCAAGGCACTCTCAGAATTTTCCTCCAACACTACATTTCAAAAGCATTTATCTTCCTTTGCTCAGCCTTCCTTATGGTCCAACTCTCACATACGTAAGTTACTATGGGGAATACCATGGCTTTATATAGACACCCTCCAATCTAACCTTCCAGAATCTCTTCTTTCACCTCTTTGAATTCTTTCTGCCAAGAAGCTAGATCGACTTTTGTTTCAAGCACTAACCCATATGTTCTTCCTCCTCTTCTTAGCACTACCTGAAACAACCAGCAAGGCAACACTACAAAACTTGTATATAGCTATTAAGCATGGGTAGGTTCAGTCGGAATCTTCGTTATTTGGATTAAAATAGGAATAAATCCCTTCAAAAAGGGATTTATTCCTATTTTAATCCAAATAATGAAGATTTCGAAGTGATTTGGGAATCTGGAAGTATCCTAGCCATTTCGAAGCCACTGGTGCCGTCGGTTTTCTGATCCAGGGAGTGAATCGGAAATGAATCAGCGTATGGAGGCAAGGAGCTGCTTGAATGCTAGGATACTTGTCTCCAGCTAATGAGGGAAAACCACCTCGGGAGGGGCGGGGCTTCGGCATGGCAGCCATTGCCTTTAAAAATGACCGCACGAGCCTCATGGGCTCATTGTGAGCCAGGGACACGAAGGCAGAGAGACTAGGCCAGGCTGCTTGGGTGGGAAAGGTGCCACCGCTATGCAAGGGAACAACATAACTGGGAAACCTAGTAAAATGCCCCCCCCCCCCCAAATGTTTTCCTGAACGGGCTGGGATTTGGAGGAGAAAAGGAAAGGGGAAAGGAAGAGAGATAAGCAAAGAGGAGAAGGGAAGGGAGAAAAACAGCAGGAAAAATGTCAATTTAAACTAGTGTGAATGTGATTGAAACCATACAGATGGAATGGCTGATGGAGGAACTAAAAACATCAGAAAAAGGCCATATAGAAAAGACCGATTGGTCAATAGTACAAAATTATTTTAGTACAAACCATAAGATAGATTTAAAACTTAATTGGAACAATTAGACACAATGATATATGGAATTGTATAAAAATATTAGATATTTATTTATTTATTTATTTATTCAATTTAATATACCGCTCTCTCTGGCGCCCAGAGCAGTTCACAGGATTAAAATACATAAAAACACATACAATGCAATAAAACAGATTTAAACCCCCCAATTAAAACATGCAAACAGCAGAGCTATAGCAGCAACAGGAGCATACTGGCAGCAACGCGGCAAGATGTAGATGGTGCGGCATTGGTTTAGGCGGCAAATGCCTGTCTAAAAAGCCAGGTCTTTACGGCTCTGTGGAACGGCATTAAGTCCTGGATAGCTCGTGTCTCTTCGGGGAGAGAGTTCCACAAAGTTGGCGCTGCTACGGCGAACGCCCTCTGCCGCGTGCTTGCCAGTCTATAAACCCTAATGCCCGGCACATCCAGAAGATTGAGCCCCTCTGAACGCAGTGATCTCTTGGGTACATCAGGGGTAAGCCGCTCACTCAGGTACACTGGCCCCAAACCATATAAGGCCTTGAAAGTTAGAACTAAAACCTTGAAAGCAACCCGGAATTGCGCAAGAGTGGAGTCACGTGGTCGAATTTTGAGGCTCCTGAGAGCAGACGCGCTGCAGTGTTCTGTACCAGCTTAAGTTTCTGGATTGCTGACAAGGGTAGGCCAATGTACAGCGCATTACAGTAGTCGAGCCTCGAGATGACCGTGGCTTGGATCACCGTGGCCAGGTCGCAGCGGGAGAGGTAAGGAACCAGGCGTCTTGCCTGACGCAGATGGTAAAAGGCTATCTTGCAGGCGCAGGCAATCTGCGCCTCCATAGATAGCTGGGCGTCCAACCGGACCCCTAGGCTCTTTACAGACGGTTGCGGACAAAGGGCTACACCGTCGAATGTCGGCAACTGGGTCTCTACCCCCTCCGGGTGGCCCAGCCACAGAACCTCCGTCTTCGCCGGGTTCACCTTCAACTTACTGGCTCGCAGCCATCCAGTTATGGCTTCTAGGCAGAGATGGAAATTATCGGGTACAGAGTCCGCCCTGGGGTCCATCCTCAGAATGTGCTGGGTGTCATCAGCGTACTGATGACATTCCAGCCCGAAACTCCGTACCAATTGGGTGAGTGGTCGCATGTAGATGTTAAATAACAGCGGGAGAGAATGGCCCCCTGAGGGACTCCACAGTGTAGGGGGGAGCCCTCGGAGACCACCCTTCCCCACTTCACTCGCTGCAGGCAGTTTTGGAGGAAGGAGGACAGCCAGTTGAGGGCTGTCCCCCTCACCCCCGCCACCGCCAGGCGGTGTGTCAAAAGTTGGTAATCGACAGTATCAAACGCTGCCGTGAGGTCCAATAACACGAGCAGCGCCGATCCGCCTCGGTCAAGTGGCAACGGAGTAGGTCTGTGATGGAGACCAGGACGGTCTCCGTCCCATGGCCCGAGCGGAAGCCGGACTGGAAGGGGTCTAGCCAGGTTGTATCATCCAGGAATGCCTGCAGCTGGTCCATTGCTGCCCTCTCAATTACCTTGCCCAGGTACGGAAGGTTGGACACTGGGTGGTAATTGGAGGGAGCCGCGGGATCTAACCCGGGCTTCTTCAGCAATGGACTAACCACCGCCTCTTTTAACTCCTCTGGAAAAGCTCCTTGCTCAAGGGAGCAGTTGACAGAGGGCCTCGTAACCCCTCCGCGCAAGCTCGAATCAGCGTGGAGGGGCACGGGTCGAGGGAGCAGGTGGTAGGTTGAAGAACTGCGACAATCCTGTCAACATCCTCTGCATCCAGTGGCCGAAACCGGTCGAAGGTGGACCCGGCGGAGGGCCACGGAGTCTCCAGCTCCTGTACTGTATCAACCGTGGCAGGCAGGTCCCGGCGGAGCGTCGCAATCTTGTCTACAAAATGATTCTGAAAAGCCTCGGCGGAGAGGGCCTGATCAGTATTGTTTGGGACTGTAGGGACCGTCGTCAGCTGCCGAATTATTCGAAACAATTGAGCCGGGCGTGAATCTGCAGATGCTATCAAGGAGGCATAATAAGAATTTTTCGCCTCCTTGACAGCATGCTCATAAGCCTTTCTGAAGAGCTCATAAGCTGATTCCGATGGTTCGTCACGGAGCTTCTTCCACATGCGCTCTAGCCGTCTCTTTTCTCTTTAGATAGGAACTAGATAGTAACTATATGACAATATGATTAATATAAAATATATTTTTCACACCCTTCTTTTTCTTAGGCACAAGTAGAAATTCAGAATGCTGTGGATGAAGAATGTTAACTAAATCACACGTTGTAAAAGCTATTCAGATTATTTTACTCTCCTCTCCCTTTTGTCATGTACTGCACACACACACCCTATCTTCCCATTTCCCTCCCCATACCCATCCCTGTTCCCCTCCTTTCCCTGTGTTCATGTGATGTATCTATGTTACTTTTTATTTCTTGAAAACCACAATAAAGAACATTTTATTAAAAAAAAACTAGTGTGAATGGATTCCTTTCCTTTCTCTCCCACGTCAGTTTAAACCAGTGTGGATGGGATGGATCCATGTCAGTTTAAACCAGTGTGGATGGATTCCTTTCCTTTCCATTCCCTCCAGCGTCAGTTTAAACCAGTGTGGATTAAATGGATCCTCGTCAATTTAAACCAATGTGAATGGGATGGATCCGTGTCAGTTTTAACCAGAGTGGATGGATTTCTTCCCTTTGCTTCCCCCCCCCCCCCAAATTTTCGGGAGTAAAACAACTACTTTCAAAGTAAAGACCACCAATGAAATAGGAAAGAACACTTTTAAACCAATAATGAAGGATTCGGAAGTCTCGGAAATTTTGAAAAGTTTTGAACTTTTTTTTCTGTGAAAATCGGAATTGACTTTCGATCCGAACCACCAGGGCCCCCTACATCCGAAACGGGTTTGGAGCCATTTTTTGATCAAACAAACCTAATAGCTATAATTGTGCAGAGCACTGAACATGTCCGCATACAGGCCATCTGATTTTTCCCATCATGGCGAGGTCTGTACTAATGATATCTAAATTTCTATACTATCTTGGTACTAGGTTCATTTGATAGAAGTTGCAAATTGAGTTACATTTTACATTAGTTTGCTCAAACATTCCTTAGTTACAGTAAGATCTCCATAATAAAGGAACCCACGTCTGCAATCCACACCTGGGGAAAAGTGGTATCTCTAGGAATTTGTTCAGTCCTCCAGGTGATTCTATGAAGGGCTTATCCAATAAATAAACATAGTGTTGTGTTGGAATCCCTAGCAAATTCCTAGGAAAGTATACCAGAGGAATGTTAATTCCTGTTTAAGCAGGAATGTATCCCCCAATGGAAATGGCCTGTTCAACCCCTCATCCATTGTCTTGTGGGGTTCCTCAGGGTTCAATACTATCTCTCATGTTTTGTTTTTTTTAAAATATATCTTTATTGAGTTTTTGTTTTTTGTGCAATGACGGCAGCGACGTTATATCCGTCCACAATGCAAGTGCAGGGGGAGGAGGGTGGGGGAGAAAAGGTTTGTGGGGTGGGGGTAAGGGCTGTAGGGATTGCACATGGGGGAGGAGGGGGGGGGCGACATCTATAAAACCGATTTTCCAATATCCCCGAAAGGTTTGTTTACATATTGTTTGCTATAGGTTCCCCTATAGGTTACACACTCCTCCATAAACGTAAAGAAAAAGCAATAAGCTATATCAAGCAATAAGTTGGGGTATTTGTAATTCCAGTTACACTTCCTTTATATTAATTAAGAAGGGTATTCCTTTATTCTGTATGTATTCCTGAAGCCGGACCAGTCAGTTTTCTCTTTCCTCCCATTCAGCTTCTGAGATAGTAAGTCCATTTGTATCATGTCCATGGATTTCCATAGCCAGTCCTCCAGACTTGGGGTTTCCTTCTGCTTCCATTTTCTCCCCAGCAGTAGTCGGGCACCTGTATTCAATAGGAAAAGCATTCTATCCTGGTTTTTATTTGTATTTGGTGCAGTAAAGCCCAGTAAATATATTTGGGGGTCCAATTTGTACTTCACTTTTATAATCTTTTGTGATTCCTTATGTATTTCTTGCCAAAACCTTTGAATTTTTACACTCCCACCATTGATGTATCAATGTCCCAGGTTCCTTATTGCATTTCCAGCACTTGTTGGAGATGCTTTTGTTGAATCTGGATATCTTATCTGGGCTTAAGTGCTATCTATATTGTAATTTCAACCAATTTTCTTTGACGTCCGTTGCCCCTGTATACTTTTTTTTTTCCATACTTCCTCCCACTGACTCAACTGGATGGTGTGTTTTAAGTCTTTGGCCCATTTTATGTGACACTCTTTCACTGATTCCTCTTCAGTTGCCCAATTCAGTAAGTGCTTATATATTAGGCTAATATTCTTTTCCTGCCTTTCTATTATTCGGTCCCAGTGGTCTTTCTCTTCCATGAAGCCTAGAACTTTGTCTTTTTGAAATATTTGGTGTATCTGGTAGTAGTTAAGCCATGTCATGTTTGTGTTTATTTGTTTTAAGTCCTCTATGTTTTGATATCCCATTCTGATTTCGCCGTCCTTGTTAGTATTTGTTTATATGTAGGCCACGGTCCATTTGTCAACCCTTTTCTATGGAACGCCTCCGCTGGAGAAATCCACAGGGGGGTCTTTCCGTAGATCCTATGTTTGTGCTTCTCCCAAGTTCTTATTAGGGCAGCTCTAATTATATGGTGGCTGAAATTTTTTTCCACCGACTTCTTACCGTACCATAAATAGCCGTGCCAGCCGTACCGTAAGTCGTGTCCTTCAATTGTAACAGATTCTGATTCTTTAATGTTATCCATTCTTTTATTGCGACCAGGTTGGCGGCTTCATAGTACAGTTTGAGGTCAGGAGTCCCATTCCTCCTCTGTTTGTGTCATCAGTTAATAACTTCATTTTTATTCTTGCTTTTTGTTTCTCCATAAAAATTTGCTGATGTCCAATTCCATTTTTAAAAAAGATAGTCAGTTCTAATGATAGGCAACGTTTGAAACAGATAGAGCAGTTTGGGCAAGATGTTCATTTTTACCGTTGCTATCCTACCTAACAGGGATATATTTTGATGTTTCCATCTCTCTAGGTCTCTCCGTATTTTGACCCACAGTTCCTCATAATTATTTTTAAGTAGTGCTGTGTTATTTGCAGCGATGTTTTTGCAGTACTTTACCTTGCTAACAGTTTCAATACCTGTTTTTGCTAAAGTCTCTTTGTCTGTGCTTTTTAAATTTTTGTTAGTAGTTTTGTTTTTGTTTATTTATTTTGAAGCCTGCCAGGTTTCCAAATACCTCCAGTTTGTTGAGCCATCTATTTGTATTTTCCACAGGATTTTCAATGAAGCACACTACGTCATCGGCGTATACCCGGATTTTGTACTGCTGTTGTGGTGGAATTCGGGTGCCTACGAGCTGTGTCTTTATTTATATCCTGTACTAATACCTCCATGATCATAATAAATAGTAGTGGTGAGAGTGGGCATCCTTGCCTCACTCCTCTGCTAATATTGATGTGTTTTGTATGTTCGCTTCCGTTTATTACTAATTTCGCCTTCTGTTTGTTGTACAGTGCTTCTATTATATTCTGAAAATAGTAGCCCATATCTATCTCTCTAATCAATAGTTTTAAGAATTCCCAGCTGACCTTATCGAAGGCCTTCTCTGCGTCGACGAAGAGAAGGCCTATGTTTTTTTCCGTGTGCCTTTCATAATATTCTAATATATCTATTACGATTCTGGTATTGTCTTTGATAAGTCGCTGGGGTAGGAAGCCGGATTGTTCGGGGAAGATCCAATTTTTTAGAAATTTTTTGATTCTTTCCGCTATTATAGTTGTAAAGATTTTATAGTCTGTGTTTAACAGTGAAATGGGTCTATAGTTTTTAGTTGCAGTGTTGGGTGTGTTTTCTTTATGTATTAAAGTGATGTTTGCTTCTTCCCATGATTTGGGGATTTTTCCTTTATCTCTGATATCATTGAGGATTATTTTCAAGAGGGGGGGTTAGCTCGTCTTTGTATGTTTTATAAAAAGCAGCTGTGAAGCCGTCCGGCCCAGGGGATTTGTTATTTTTAAGTTTACTTATGCCTATATCGATTTCTGCCGTAGTGATCGGCCCATTAAGTATACCTCTCTGCTCCTCCGTTACTTTTTCTAGTTTCATGCTGCTAATATATTCTGTGATCACGTCTTTAGATGTTTTATCTCTTGTATATAATTCTTTGTAGAATCTCTGGAAGGCCTCCGCTATCTTTCCTTCCTCAGTTATTATATCTCCTTCATTTTCTATCTTTGTTATATACGTTCTTGCTTTTTTTCCTTTCAGCTTAGAGGCCAGCCATTTTCCTATTTTATTCGTATTTTGAAAATATTTAGCTCTTGCGTACCTCATCTGTCTTTCTAAGTTTTCTGTTTCTAATAACTGTAGTTGTTTTTTGAGGGCTTGGAGGTTTTTCAGGGACTTTGTATCTCTTGGCTTGCTTTTAAGGATACTTTCTGTTTTTTTGATGTTTTCTGTTAGCTCTTTAGTTTTTTGTTGGCGTGCTCTATTTTTTTTTACTGTTGAGCTGTATGTAGTGTCCCCGTATCACTGCCTTCATGGCTTCCCATTGCGTGTTCTTACTAGTTTCTTCCCCTGTGTTTAATTCCAGGTATTCTTTTAAAACTGTTCTGATTGCTTCAATGTCTTCTTCTTTTTTGACTAAGCTATCCTGTAGTCTCCACCTATATTGCCTCCTTTTTCCTTTCATGTGCATTTCTATGGGGCAGTGGTCAGAGTGTAGGCTAGGTAATATATCTACCTTTTTTACTCTTGTTGACAGGGTGCCCGAGGCCCACATCATATCGATGCGGGACCAAGTTCCATGTCTTCCAGAGAGAAATGTATAGTCCCTTTCTGTCCCTTTGTGATGTCTCCACACGTCAATTAGATCTGCTTTTTCCAGAAATAGTAAGAATTGTTTGGGGAGTTGTCCTCCTTTTTTGGCTTGACTCCCTGGTTTGCCCACCCTTCCTGACCTATCTATCCCTGGGTCCACTACCCCATTAAAATCTCCTGCCATAATGAGCTCGTCGTATTCTTGTTTTTCTATTTGTACTTTGAGCTCTCTCAGGAATTTCGTCTTGGGGCCGTTAGGGCAATAAATGTTGCAAATCAAAAGCTTTAAATTGTTTATTTCCAAAAGCGCCCCTACAAATCTTCCCTGCATGTCTCTAAAGGCGAGCCTTGATGGTATGTTTGATTTAATGTAAGTGGCTACTCTCTTTTTCTTTTCTTCATTTGACGCATAATATAATTTTCCCAATTTTGGTGCTTCCAAATATTTCGAGTGTCGGACTTCTGGTTGGTGGCTGCAAGGTGGCGGATGTGTCCACCTGGGCTCCAGGAGGACAATCCAAAGCGACGTAGCCAAGGGGCTTGATCCTTCCCCAAAGGAAGCGGACTGAGGCTTTCAGGGGTGCATCCCGACGGCGTGTACGGCCGACGGTGTCAACGGAGGGCCCCCCTCAAGGAGGCTCCCCAGGAACACCCGGCAATGGCGCGCAAGGGCAGGCGAGTCGCCATTGGAATTGAGACCGACAGGTCTCAGATCACCGCCACCAGCCACCAGCACAAAATAGTATACAATTTAAGGAACAAAGAACAGAAAAGCAGTAGACCACGGGAGGTTCCAAAGATCTCAACCAATTGAATGGAAAAGAAGCTCAGCAATAAGGGCGGAGGAGACACGCTCGAGAGCTACACTTTCACAGCAACAGAGCAAACAAGAGCAAACAACCCCTGAGCGGACGGCTCTCTAAACGAGCAACAGGCAAGTCCCCCCAAGCTCCGTAAACGTCAAGGAGGTCCGGACAACAGGCATCGAACATTGGCAATCACAGGACAAGGTAACGACGAACACCCCCTCCCACCCCTCTCCAAGAAGCTAGGGAGGCAAGGGAAACAAGGGAAAGAAGGGAAGCATCAATCCATAACCGCTAGTGGCAGGAAAAGCGAGGGTTAAGGAAAGAGGAAAGAGTGAGAGAAAGGGGACACTGTAATCTCTGCCCCCCAGAAGGACACAGAAAGAAAACTGAGAACCCCGGCCGGGACAGACACCCCTAGGGGAAACCAGCGCCCCTTTCCCTAAGCCCGAACCCAGAAGGAAAAACAGTAACTATTTTGTATAGACTGACCTTGAACCCGCGGAACAAGAGAGGGGGAGAGGAGAGAGCTGTGGAGAGCCGGAGGAGGAGACGGAGAGCGGCCTTGGGGAAAGGAGCCTCCCCCACTCCTCCCAAACAGTCGACGGGCGCGAAAGTAGCAACGCGAGATTTTACCAAGAAGGGAAGGGAAGCAACGCGAGTCCAAGACGAGACGTGAGCTCAAGACTTCCGGTTGGTGACGAAACCAACGCCTCGCGAGAGGGGACGAGACGAGACAGATGAAGCCGGAAATAAGCAAGCGACGCAACATAGGGCGAAAGGCCTAAATAACTAAATAACTACAAAATAATAGGAAAAAATAATAATAATAAGAAAATAAGAAAGCTATATACACACAGAGGAATCAAAGGCGGAAACTCAGAAAAGACAAGAAAATTAAGAGGCCGAGACGGCAAAGGTGACATGCAGATACTGGGAGGTCTGAGAAGTAAAGCAAACAAAGGAAGGTAAGACCAAACCCTCTCTAACCACACATTGACCCGTAGGGCCAGGAAAACTTTGGCAATACAGGGGGGGCACTAACAACAAAAGACAGACGACATAGACTAAGAGAGACAAGGATTCTGGGATTCTGGGAGTCCGAGTAACTATGCATACCATGAGAGGGAACCCAGCCAGAAGCCAAATGTTGAAGGGGCAGAACAGAAGGAACTCCCTCCCTGAGGAGGTGGGATTCAGGGAAATGATGGAAGAAATAAGAAATATCTCAAGAAAGCAAGACAGACAACACATGGAATTACAAAATGAAATCAAAATAATGAACCACAATATTAGAGAAGACCTAAAAGTAATGAAGGAAGATCTGGAGAAAGTTAAACAAGACAATCAAAGGATGATTAAAACGCAGGCGAAATTGGAATACAAGACAGAACAATTAGAGACAACAAGTCAAAAGATCCAACTGCAGATGGAGATGATGGAAAATAGGGCCCTAGAAAATCAGCTTAGAATCCGGAACTTAGCGGAGACGGAGAATGAAAATCTGAAAGCTATCACGGATGTTCTAGCGGAGCTATTAGAGATGGAGGCGGAGACGGTAGGAAACGAGATAGATAGGACATACAGGGTTTCGACCAGCTTCTCAAAAAAGAATAAAACCCCTAGAGACACAATTGTGACCTTTGCAAAAAAGTGTCTCAGAGATGAGATACTTCAAAAACAGGCCAAAACAGCGCTATACTATAAAGACAAGAAGATCATTATCCTCAAGGAAGTCTCCCAACAAACCCTAGCAAAAAGAAGGAACTATAGATTCCTAACAGAGGAGCTGCAAAAGCGAAATGTAAAGTACAGATGGGAAAAAAGGGAAGGCATAACTGTCACGTGGAGAGAAACCAAATATTGGTTAAACACTGTGGAAAAGCAAGGGCCTTTTTCACCAACATATAAAAGATAGCAAGGAAGACCATGCCCAGCACAGTACCAGAAACCGAAAGGAGAACCCAGAAAACAGGACGGGGAAAATCAAAGACACAACAATAATGAAGAAGGGGAACTAGAGGAGGAAGAGGAAGATGAGGAAGTGGTTGATTTTGAGGAAATCGACTCGCCAGGAGTAGTCATGAAAAGGAATCTTAAAAGATTACGAAAGTTGTCACCGGACAACTACCAACTAGTAGTACGGCAAGAAGAGATGCTCGAGGAGGACTTAGAGAACCCAGAAAACACATCAAAAATGGACATTAGAATATACTCAAACAATATAAACGGCCAGAACTCCCCCGCCAAAAGAAGACTTACCTTTGAATGCCTAAGAAAGAAAACTAGAGGTCATACTATTGCAAGAAAATCTCTCATGTTGTTTAATGTATACATGAAGCCACTGGGGGAGGTCATCCAGAGTTTCGGGGTGCGGTGTCACCTGTATGCAGATAATGTCCAACTCCGTCACTCCTTCCTACCTACTACTAAGGAGGCTGTTCAGGTCCTGAACCGGTGCTTGGCAGCTGTGTCGGACTGGATGAGGACGAACAAATTGAAATTGAATCCAGACAAGACAGAGGCACTCCTGGTCAGTCGAAAGGCTGAACAGGGCATAGGGTTACAGCCTGTGTTGGACGGGGTTACACTCCCCCTGAAGACGCAGGTTCTGGGTGGGTGTGATCCTGGATTCATCGCTGAGCCTGGAACCTCAGGTTTTGGCGGTGACCAGGGGAGCACTTGCACAGTTAAAACTTGTGCGCCAGGTGCGCCTGTACCTTGGGAAGTCTGACTTGGCCATGGTAGTCCACACTCTGGTTACAGCCCATATAGATTACTGCAACACTCTCTACATGGGGCTGCCTTTGAAGACTGTTCGGAAGCTGCAACTGGTCCAATGGACAGCAGCCAGGTTGATAAAAGGAGCAGCACTCAGAGAGCGCACAACTCCTCTGTTGTGCCAGCTACACTGGCTGCCAGTTTGATACTGGGCACAATTCAAAGTGCTGGCTTTAGCCTTTAAAACCGTAAACGGTTCTGGTCCAACTTACCTGTCCGAACGCATCTCTCCCTATGAACTATCGAGATGTTTAAGATCACCCGGAGAGGCCCTGCTCTCGGTCCCGCCTTCTTCGCAGGAAACATTAGAGGGGACTAGAGACAGGGCCTTTTCAGTGGTGGCTCCTCGGCTTTGGAACGCCCTTCTTAGTGACATCAGATTGGCCCCCTCCCTCCTGACATTTCGTAAGAAAGTGAAGACCTGGCTGTTCGAGCAGGCATTTGCAGATGAAATATAACTGTTTAATTATATCTATGGAATGATGACGATGTGACGGAAAGTGATTTTAACGAGACACTGAGAATTGTATTTTTATGTTTTTAATTGTTTGTTGTTGCTTATATGATTATTGTTTTAATTGTTTTAATTGTGTCTTATCTGGAGGGCAGTAATTGCGATGTAAATCGCCTTGAGTCGCCTTCGGGCTGAAAGGGGCGGTATAAAAATTTAGTAAATAAATAAATATTTATATTCCACCATTCTACTAGAAAATGTTTCTTGGGGCATGTTAGAGTGGAAATAGTCACATAAAAAAATGCAGTTCAAGATGCCCAGAGGAGGGCGATCAAGATGGTAAAAGGTATGGAAAGCAAGTGCTGTGAAGAACAGGTGAAGTGTATGGTTTTGCCTAGAGATTGTAAGGCAATATGAATGATAGCTGTTTCTCAATATCTGGAGATCTGGCATGTAGAAAATGGGGCAAGTCAGAAGTTTGGGCCCAAACTAATGATTCTTGGAAATTTTAAATGAACATTAGAAAACGTTCCTTGTTGGTAAGAGCTGTTTGGATGTGGAAGAGGATATTTAAAACACTAAGGAGGGCATACCATTTTCTGAAAGAAAAGTCTGATTATCATTGCTTCTACAATTAATGCACTTCAATGTATTGGTGAAGGCTTTCATGGCCGGAATCACTGGGTTGTTGTAGGTTTTTCAGGCTATATGACCATGTTCTAGAAGCATTCTCTCCTGACATTTCACCTGCATCTATGACAGGCATCATCAGAGGTTGTGAGATCCTAGAACATGGCCATATAGCCCAAAAAACCTATAACAATCCAATCCACTTCAAATTTTTGGGTGTGTGTGTCAGGAGTAACTTGAGAAACTGCAAGTCGCTTCTGGTGCGAGAGAATTGGCTGTCTGCAAGGACATTGCCCAGGGGACGCCTGGATGTGTTACCATCCTTCTTGAAGGCTTCTCTCATGTCCCTGCATGGGGAGCTGGAGCTGACAGAAGAAGGTCATCCGCGCTCTCTCCGGATGAGCTCTCTCTGTCAGCTCCAGCTCCAACATGTCGGTCTTCAGTCCTGCCGGCACAAGGGTTTCTATCCACTTCAACTGACATGGCTCAATGAGATGGAACCAGGGGTGGTGTAATTTTACAAGATCTTTACAAGATCTTTACTGTCATCTCAATGAAATACACAAGAGGCAGTTGTAAGAAGAATTAGGATTCTAAATGGTGAACTCTGATAACTAGAGCAAAAGGAAAAAAAATACAAAGAACAGTGATCCAAGCCACGGTCATCTCGAGGCTGGACTACTGTAACGCTCTTTACATTGTCCTTCCTCTGTCGGTAATCCGGAGACTCAAGCTGGTGCAGAACGCTGCAGCGCGACTCCTGGCAGGGGTCCCGATTGGCCACCACATCACGCCAATCCTGTGCGAACTGCACTGGCTCCCAATTGAATGCCGGATTGCCTTCAAAGTGTTAGTCCTGACTTTTAAGGCCTTACATGGTCTGGGGCCAGTGTACCTGCGGGACCGCCTTGTCCCATATCATCCCACCAGATCATTGCGCTCCGAAGAGCTAAACCTCCTGCTCATCCCAAATGTGAGGACCTACCATCTGTCCGCAACCCGCCGGGGCTTTCTCTGTTGCAGCCCCTACCATGTGGAACGCACTGCCCGCCGGCATCCGTGCCACCCAGGGCCTCCTCCCATTCAGGAGAGCAGTTAAGACATTGCTGTACCAACAAGCCTACGGAGTTAGCTACACAGTAGCTCGCACCGCCTAGCTGTCAGCCCACTGCGACTCCATTTGTTGCTTCAACTGTTCTAATTGTAATTCCATCTTAATGGTATTACTGTGTTTTATGAGTTATCTGACAATTGTATTTTACGAACTGTTAGAAGTCGCCCCGAGCCGTTGGGGGGGGGGGCGACAGACAAATGCGAAATAATAAATAAATAAATAAATAAATAAACTAAATAACATCTTTTTCACAATCAATCAATTCAAATATTACTCGAATTGAAGATTCCCACTATTCCTAGGGGTGAAGGTGGGACGACAAAAACTGCTGGACACAAATGGTTGACAATTGTGGATCTGGCATTGGTGAGGTTAAGTAAATAAGATATATTACATTGAGATAAAATGTAAGTGGAATTTCATTATCATGATTTGTATAACTCTACTTATGTCTACAATTAATAAAAAATATTTAAAGGTCTTTAGTCCTCTCTTTTAAAGAGTGCAAGAGCCTCACCAAACAACAAATCCCAAGATTTCATAGCATTGATCCATGGCAAATAAAATAGGATCAAACTGAACTAACTCTATAGTCTAGATGCACCCCATATCTCAAGAATGCTTTAATGGTGGACTCCTACCCTGGGAGCAAACTGGACTAAATGGCTCTTTAGATTTCTTCCAACTTTGTGATTCCAGGGTTCTATAAATCATGAAACCTAGTAAAGGTACAAGTGCATGATTAAAACTATGTCAGTCAAAAGAAATAACCATCTCCTTCAGTAACAAACAAGTTGTGATAGCAAAGATCGATGGGGTAGAGCTGAGATCTGTACCTTTTGGTCACATGGCCATTTTTTAATTCACGACAACTTCCAGAAGCATGGCTAGCATTATAGAGATAGGAGTCTTAATGTATTGGTAAACTGCCTCTGGTGATTCAGTAGGGGGAAAAACCCAGCACTGCTTTCCAGACTATAAAGGGAATATCAAAGATAGGGAAACTGGGGGACCCAGTGACTGATAATGCTTGGAAATATATGCTCTTAAAAATAATTGTTTACAGTTTTATTATAGCACCAACCAAAAGTATTTAGCTGCATTTATAGTAACAGTAAGGGCCTAACCCTAAACTTACTTCCTTAGGTGATCCCTCGTAGCTGAAGGATAATGATTCTTCAAGTGTAGGTTCTTGACGGTGGGTCCATAGATGACTGTGGAGCCCTATTCTTGATCCGCATGTTCTCCTGCAGTGAGGACAACGGTTTCCAGGTAGAAGGCAGTCCCAGTTAGGGTTGGCTTGATGTGCCTTCCTCTTGGCACTTTTTTCCTTTCACCTTCCATTCATGCCTCTTCAAATTCTGCAGCACTGCTAGTCACAGCTGACCTCCAGTTAGAGCACTCAAGGGCCAGGGCTTCCCAGTTCTATGGGACAGTTTTTAAGGTTGGCTTTAAGCCCATCTTTAAATCTCTTTTCCTGTTCACCAACATTCAATTTCCCATTCTTGAGTTGGGAGTATAATTATTGCTTTGGGAGACAGTGATCAGGCATTCGGACAACGTGGCCAGTCCAGCGGAGTTGATGGCGTAGGAGTATCACTTCAATGCTGGTGGTCATTGCTTCTTCCAGCATGCTGACATTTGTCCTCTTCCCAAGAAATTTGCAGGATTTTATGGAGGCAATGTTGATGGAATCATTCCAGCAGTTGAGTGTTATGTCTGTAGACCAGTGTTTCCCAACCAGTGTGCCATGGCACACTAGTGTGCCGTGAGCGATCACCAGGTGTGCCATGGGAAATTGGAACCTCCAATACCCTTTCTTCCCCCTCCTGTCAAACACTTTTTCTTCTCCACTCGGGCTCCCTTCTTCCTAGCCTCGCTCTGCTCGCTTTGCTCTGGGGCGAGTCTGCGCAGTAGCGCCTGCATGGGTCGCGTCTTCCTCCCTCCTCCCTCCCCTCCTGAACACGCTCACGCTGCCTCCTCAAAATGGTGGCAGAAGCGGCAGTGTTGAAGAAAAAGTAAGTGTTCGGCAGAAGGGGGAAGAAAGGGCGCAAAGGGGAAGGGGGAGGAAGAGGTCTCTGGAGAAAGCTGGCATGGGCAAACTTGGACCTTCCAGGTGTTTTGGACTCCAACTACCACCATTCCTAGCAGCCTCAGGCTCTTTTCCATTTTCCCCCTCAGCCACTTAAGCAGGAAAGGGCCTGAGGCTGTTAGGAATGGTGGGAATTGAAGTCCAAAGCACCCAGAGGGCCGAAGTTTTCCCATGCCTGTTTTAGGGACCTTAAAGTGGTGAGCCTCCTTCCAACGTTGTGATTCTGGATAGAAAACACACAACAACATAACATAACATTGTTTGAGTCCACAGTGCTCCCTGGGTGTAGGTGAACTACAACTTCCAAACTCAAGGTCATTTCCCAAGCAAACCCTTTCAGTACTTTCTGTTGGTAATGAGAGTTCAATATGCCAAGTTTGGTTCAATTCCATTGTTGCAAGAGTTCAGGATGCTCTTTGATTGTGTGTTAACTATAAATCCCAGAAACTGTAACTCCCAAATGTCAAGGTCTATTTTCCCCAAACTCCATCTGTGTTCACATTTGGGCATATTGAGTATTTATGCCAAGTTTGGTCCTGATCCAACATTGTTTGAGTCCACAGTGATCTCTGGATATAGGTGAACTACAACTCCAAAACTCAAGGTCAATGCCCACCAAACTCTTATAGTATTTTCTCTTGGTTATGGGAGTTCTGTGTGGGAAGTTTCTGCCTTTCTGCCATTCCTGCCAGAATATCTATGTTGTGTTCATCGAAATAGGCCCAGGTTTCACACAGTGTATAAATACATTTAAAAACATATTAACTATATGTATTACTGTGTTAGAGTGTCATTTTGTGTCATTTTGGTTGGTGGTGTGCCCCAGGATTTTGTAAATATAAAAAATGTGCCTCGGCTCAAAAAAACGTTGAAAAACACTGGTTTACGCCAACAAAATGCTGATACAGTAAAACTGGCCCAGACTTCATTTCGCCATTGCTGGCTTTTTCAAGGCATGCAATAGATCGAATTATACAGCGTCCAAATACATCTATAAAGGTACAAAACATCTTCATTATAAACATCAATCATGTAACAATAGTATGCGTGAAACTAGCCCCAACATAATATACAAACAATATGTACAAATCATCAAGACATACCGATTTAATGTAGAAGGGAAAGCATAACCCTTCCAAATTCTGGTCGGGTGACCCAAAGGTAAGTAAAAGCAAAGGAGTTGCTACTGAAATAATAAGATCAATTAGGATAATTACATCAGTAAGGAGTTAAGACTGATGGGCTCATTTAACCCCAGAGGCCATTCACAGTCGAGCAGGAGGATCCATTTACACTCAATCCTGCATAATAGGATACTGGTGTCAGTTTGCGAATTGGGGATAATCCGTTCAAGTATTCTAATCCTTAAAGAGGAAGCGGGATGGTTTAATTCTTTACAATGGGCATAAATTGCTGAGTCCGTTGATCCTGTGGATATTTTCGAAAGATGCTCAATGAAGCATTTTCTAATCTCTCTGGACGTCTGCCTCACGTAAATCAGTGGACAGCCACACGTAACCACGTACACGGCTGTGTGTGTGGCGCAGGTCCCAAAATCCCATAGTTTAAAGGTTTTTCTTTTGGACAGGCTGTAGATCTCCTTTTCCGTAGTGATGTTAGAGCAGATAGAGCATCTGCCACATGCCCTTGTCCCAGGTGATAGATTACTCTTTTTGGGTGTAGATCTAGGTGCTGCATGGACAATATAATCTTTTATATAATCTTTTATATTGTGGGTCCTCTTATACAGTTTAATTTTAGATGAATATGGGTTTGGAGTAGTGGAGAAAATAAACTTAGATTCCAAATCAGCCATAAAAATATTCGCCAAAGATGGCGCCGCCGTGGAACCCATCAAAACTGTACATTCGGTTTATAGATGACGTATTTGCCGCGCTCAATTATGACACAGATGTACAATCTTTTGTTAATTGGCTTGAAACATGGCATCCCGCCATTTCATTTACAACTACCCACAATTTGAATATAATTATCTGGATGTGTCGATCTACACATTTAATAATTAATTACATATTAGGAGTTATCACAAACAGGTCAATAAGAAAAATTTTCATTTTTCCAGTTACCATATTCATGCTTTGAAGTTTAATTTACCATATGCTCAGTTCTTGAGGGTCAAGAACAATTCGTCTTCTGAAATGGACTTCAAATTGGAAGCTGACAGACTTACTGATCAATTCTTACAGAGGGGTTATCCGATCCATGCCATTAATAATGCTAGAAGCCGGGCAGAGAGAACACAACATCAATCACTCCTGGAGATAAGACCGAAGGAGCCTTCTAACTGAATTGTATGGCCGATAACACTGACACCTCACAGTAAGGCTATTTCTAACATTGTTGACAAATACTGGCCATTGGTAGCGCACATTGATGGCCTGCGGGAGAAACTGATGCTGGCGTATAAGAGGACCCACAATATAAAAGATTATATTGTCCATGCGGCACCTAGATCTACACCCAAAAAGAGTAATCTATCTCCTGGGACAAGGGCATGTGGCAGATGCTCTATCTGCTCTAACATCGCTATGGAAAAGGAGATCTACAGCCCGTCCAAAAGAAAAACCTTTAAACTACAGGATTTTGGGACCTGCGCCACACACACGGCTGTGTACGCTGTCACGTGTGGCTGCCCACTGATTTACGTGGGGCTGATGTCCAGAGAGATTAGAAAACGCTTCATTGAGCATCGTTCGAAAATATCCACAGGATCAACGGACTCAGCATTTTATGCCCATTGTAAGGAATTAAAGCATCCCGCTTTCTCTTTAAGGATTAGAATACTTGAATGGATCATCCCCAATTCGCAAACTGACACCAGTACCCTATTACGCAGGATCGAGTGTAAATGGATCCTCCTGCTTGACTGTGAATGGCCTCAGGGGTTAAATGAGCCCATCAGTCTTAACTCCTTACTGATGTAATTATCAGCAGCAACTCCTTCGCTTTTACTTACCTTTGGGTCACCCGACCAGGATTTGGAAGGGTTATGCTTTCCCTTCTACATTAAATTGGTATGTCTTGATGATTTGTACATATTGTTTGTATATTATGTTGGGGCTAGTTTCACACATACTTCAGTTACATGATTGATGTTTATAATGAAGATGTTTTGTACATTTATTGATGTATTTGGACGCTGTATAATTCAATCTATTGCACGCCTTGAAAAAGCCAGCAATGGCGAAATGAAGTCTGGGCCAGTTATACTGCATCAGCATTTCATTGGCGTAAACAACAGCCTCACCTTTTTCTTTGGGGAGACTCATCATCCTTTCCCCCTGCGTCCTAACATTGCATATTTCCACGGTGTTTTATATTGTTTGGATTGGAAGTCGCCACGATATATCGATAGACCGCAGAGAATGAAACTCAGCTTTACTACTTTGTGACGCCAGCAATCTTTTGCTACGGATTATCCTGAACTATTTGGAACTTTACAAATAGGTACATTGGCGCCTCCTGTAAATGTATCTGACTATTGGCCACATTGACTGTCCTCTGTATATCCTCGGACTTTAATGTAGACTCTCCTTCCTCCGAAGCTCCATTGGGAATGATTTGGTATTGTATGTTTATTTGATATACTATGTCTTTCAATATAATCAATTTTGCTATTTAGTGTGGATTATTATCTTTGTAGTATTCTGCAGTTGTTCTTTGAGGTTAAATAGCTTGCCATCTGTCTGATAAATGATTTCCACTCAGGTGGGAATCTTCCCATCAACAAGATGAAGTTATCACTCTAATCACACCAGATCCTGCCTAATCGTTGAAGCTGGGTGAGGTCAGCCCTTTAATCCTTGGATGACAAATAGGGGACTGGCAGTGCTACCTCTGCCTAAAGAAATTCACGTGGTTGTCATGAGCCAAAGGGTGACTTGAAAGTACATACATAAATACATTGTGATAACATGTTCTACTTTGTTCCTCAAAAGTAACTAGCATCACTACTTTGACTTGTGGTACAAAACTCCAATCCCACAGCAGAGCAGAAAGCGGAACAAGCCAGCACTTGGTCTGTGTTGCAATATTCCTCCTCCATTGCTTCTTTTGGCGACATCTTCATAACCAACTAATTAATTAAAAGACTTACAAGTACACACATACAAAGGAACATTTTTCTATTGCTACAATGAAACCACCACTTCATATACGAGGGTTGAATGAAAAGTAATGCCTCCACCTTCGTAACTCCTCAACAGATGGCAGTACTGGTATGCAGCAGGTACTGGCTTATTCAGTAGACTCTCCTCTACAGTTTCATTTTGGCGGGAAGCCTTAGCATTGAATGGTTGTGTTAAAGTGTGAAGTATGGAATCCTTAAATCAATGCGATTTAAGCAATGTGCAGTCATTGAATTCTTCACAGCAGAAGGTTTCACCCCAAAGGAGATTCATCAGAGAATGCAAGCTGTTTATGGTGATTGTGTTGATGTGAGTACTGTGCATCATTGGGTGAGTAAGTTTAAAGATGTTGAGGTGGGAACATCTGACTTAGATGACAAACAAAGAGTTGGACATCCTGTGACAGCATCCACCAAGTTTCACAAGCAAAAGGTTGACAGATTGAGATGCAGATGGTGTTATCCATGTTGATTTCCTTGAACGTGAAACAACAATAAATTCAGAGCATTACATCACAGTGCTGTGAACTTTGAAATGATGGCTAACAAGGGTCTGAAAGGAAAAGGAAAATGTTTTCCTGCAGCATGACAATGCCAGACCACACACTTCACATGCCACCACAGCAGAACTTCAGAGACTGGATCTCACCACCATACGGCATCTTCCAGATTTAGCACCGTCTGACTTCCATCTGTTCCTGATATTGAAAGAAGATCTGGGGGGCATCATTATGCTTCTGTTGAAGATGTTGAGAGAACTGTGAGACGCTGGTTACGGAAACAGAATGCCAACTTCTCCCATCATGGCTTCAGAAAACTTGTTCATCATTGGCAGAAATGTATCCAATTGTCTGGTGATTATGTGGAAAAGTGAATAGTGGTAGTTAAAGAGCACATTCTAAGGATTATTTTTGTGTTTGATTTGTTAAAATATTCCCATCCAAACCCAAGTAATGAAGGTGGGGGCATTACTTTTTATTCAATCCTCATAGTTACAATCCTCATGAGTCCCCCCTCAGGGGTTGAGAAGAGCGGGGTAAAATCCTGAAATAAATAAATTACAACTCTACTGATTACAAATAGCTTGGAATTTCTAACTAATATCTTCAAAATCTCTGTTGGTTTTTTCCTCCCAATATTGCACTGTTTCTGCAATATTTGGGGGTGCTGTTTTTTTTTAAAAAAACACACACACACAACAAAACATCATAGCAAATACAGTTCTTTCAAAATATGTTACAAATTTCAATATTATTTCATCCAGTCACATATGACTGATCACAGAAGCATCAAAACAAGTCGTGAAGAAGAAAAAAACTGGAGCCCATCTGAGGTCATTTTTGGATCTAGATTGCCAAATTCCTAGTAAGACAGCATACATTTTAAAAACAGTTTTTATTGCCCTATTTTTTTCAGAAAAAAATTGAAAATAAAGGCTAATAAAAGAGGATGGCAAGGGAAGTATATGTGCTTAATAGAGCTAAACAGACAATTTTAGCATAGTTTTTAAAGTATGGAAACTGCAGCAGCGGGCCCCCCAAATCTGAACCTAGGGAAATCCATTTTCTGCTTTTCTGCATTTTTCTTTTTGAAGCCGACTGCACAGTCCCTCCCTGCTAAGTTCCATTCAAAATATAACATAGGTTTACACCAAATGACGTCCCTGAATAACCTCTCCCACACATTCTTTCTTTAAGTAGAGGAGAAATGAGCCGCAAATTCGGGACACAGCAGCCGACCTGGCAAGGGTAAACATGAAGTGCTGGAATGCAAAAAGCATGCACAGGGAGAGACAGTGTGTGTTAAATACAGCACATGCCAAGCTATGACAAAGAGCTGAAAAGAATGGAGCGGAAGCCTCTGGTCCTGCTTTTTGATGACTGATGTTAAACTACAGGTTACCTCTCAGCATATAGTTTTGGGAATCAAATCAGAGAAGTATGAACTGTTAGAGAAAGATCCTGTTGAAGATGAAAGGGCTGCATTGCCCCACCAAGAAGTGCCACAATCTTAGCAGAATAATGTTGAAGGGTTTGACTTCAAATTACTCTGGTTTCAGACACATATTGTCCAACTGTCCTGATGGCAGCTTTTTTTTTAAGCCTGTGTGAGGGCACTCTTATCAAATTTGCACATGACCCAGAAGCAAGGATCAAAATCTAAAATGACCTTAAGAGATTAGAAAGCAGGACCAAGACAAACAATATGAACGTCAACAGAGAAAAATGTTCAGTACTAAGGTGGGTTGCTGTGAGTTTTCCAGGCTGTGTGATGCATTCTCTCCTGACGTTTCACCCACATCTATGGCAGGGATCCTCAGAGGTTGTGAGGTTTGTTGGAAACTACGCAGGTTGGGTTTATATATCTGTGGAATGTCCATGGTGGGAGAAAGAACTCTTGTTTCATTGAGGCAAGTGTGAATGTTGCAATTGGTCACATTGATTAGCTTGTAATGGCCTTGCAGCTTCAAAGCCTGGCTGGTTGCTACCTGGGGAGATCCTTTATTGGGAGGTGTTAACTGACCCTGAATGATTGTTGTCTGGAATTGTCCTGCTTTTTGAGTGTTGTTTTTTATTTACTTACCTGATTTTAGAGGTTTTTTAAAATACTGTTAGCCAGATTTTGTTCATTTTCATGGTTTTCTCCTTTCTGTTGAAATTGTCCACATGCTTGTGGATTTCAATGACTTCGCTGTGTAGTCTGATATGGTAGTGGTCAGCATTTCAGTGTTCTCAAATAATATGCTGTGTCCAGGTTGGTTCACCAAGTGCTCTACTATGGCTGACTTTTCAGTTTGAGTTAGTCTGCAGTGCCGTTCATGTTCCTTGATTCATGTTTGGAAAATGTTGCATTTGGTCCTTATGTAGACTTGCCCACAGCTGCATGGTATATGGTAGACTCCTGCAGAGGTGAGAGGATCCCTCTTGTCTTGTTGAAGGCTTTCATGACAGAATCACTGGGTTGTTGTAGGTTTTTTGGGCTATATGGTCATTTTCTAAAGCAGTCTCTCCTGACGTTTTGCCTGCATCTATGGCAGGCATCCTCAGAGGTTGTGAGACCACACAACCTCTAAGAATGCCTGCCACAGATGCAGACAAAAAGCCAGGAGAGAATGCTTCTAGAACATGGCCATATAGCCTGAAAACCCTACAACAATCCCTCTTGTCCTTTGCTGAATGTAGCATTTCTTGGATTTTCTTAGTGGGTCTGTAGATAGTTTGTAGGCTGTGTTTCTTCGTCAGCTTCCTTATGTGGTCAGTGGTTTCTTTAATGTATGGCAAGAACACTTTTCCTGTGACATCACATTCAATATTACACTTAGGCAGAGACATTGAAATGCACAGATACAGGATATGTGACAACGATCTTGAAAGTTGAACATGTGGAAGGGATGAGTCTTAGTATGATACAGCAGCTTGAAAAAGCCAATACAATTCTAGGCTTAATCAATAGGAACATAGTGCTGAGATCAAATGATGTCATAGTCCCACTCTGTTCTGCTTTGGTGAAACCTCATTTGGAATTCAATAAAGATATTGACAAATTGGAACATATTAAGAGAAGTGTGGCCAAAATCATCAAAGGTTTGGAAACCAATCCTTTTAGGGAATGACTTAGGGAACTGGGTACCGTATGTTTAGCTTGGAGAAAAGATGCCTGAGAAGGGACATGAGAGAGGGGACATGAGGGCCATATTTAAATATTTGAAAGGATGGCACATTGAGGAGGGGTAGGGTTATTTTCTGCTGTTTTGGAGACTAGGACCCAGAGCAATAGATTAAAATTACAAGAAAACATTACAACAACCACCGTGTCAGACAACACAGAGAAGCCATTGAAACCCACAAGCATGTGGACAATTTCAACAGAAAGGAAGAAACAAGAAGCTTTGTTATTTTGCACCTTCAAGTCATTTCTGTTAAACTGAGAGCCTTGTTGGTCATGACCAAGTTAAGATTCAAACCCTGGTCTTCAGAATTATAGTCTAACACTCAAGGCATTGCACCACATTGCCTCCTACCTACAGTTTTACAATCTAAGATGCAGCCCAGCAGAAGCAACAAAAGAAAAGTAATCAAATGGAGGTAGGCCCCAACAGTGAATTGTCATACCTTTGTTTTGGGGAACACTTACAATACTGCACCTTCCCCCAAGGTGTTCCCCTTCTTGCATTTCACAGGATCACAAAGTTGGAAGGAGCCTAAAGGGTCATCTACTCCAAGGGACCTCCTGCCATAATAGGTGACACTACTTAAGCATTCCTGAAAGATGGCCATCCAACTTTATCAAACGATCTTCAAAGAAGGGGAGTTCACTGCTTTCTCGAGTAGCCTATTCCATTGTTGAACATCTCTTATAGCCAAGAAGCCCTTTAAAACATTATGCCACCCTACATAAAATTGTTTGGAAATCCTAAGATTACCCCGACGACTCCTAACAAACAGCACAAATTGATGCCTAACCTTCAAATGCCTGCAAAGTATTACCTCATCATAAATCTAGTTTTCATTTCATTGGGGATGGAGGAAATCATAATAGGTGGCCTTGGAATAGGAGAAAAACATTTCCTCTGTTTTCCAACATAAATTCCTCTTCTGTTGCTCATGCTTATTTCTCTAAGATGTTATTAATGATGTATAATCTAAAATAGATGAAAATGACATTAATTTCTCCATTACCTTGGGCCCTTGGTATGACCCCCACCTCCTGCTCCATGATCTGTTGTTGATCAAGATTATTTCATGGTTCAGTAATCCAAAACATGAATTTAGGCTCTAATTCAGTTCTGGAAGCTGGGTTCTCACTGCCAAAACAAAATACTAGTACAGATGAATCTATGTTTTAAAATAGGTATTCTCTGAGCATGACCTAAAAGTGGGAAAGAGCATAGGACTACGCATGGGACTCCTGAAACGCCTCCTCACCAGATCTCCAGGTACCTTAATCTTTTTTTAAAAAAGAAACTGCATGACTTTTGAGAAATCTTTGTTCCTAAACCAGGCAGAAAACACACAGCAAGTGTACACATTTTCCTTCCTCAGAAACACTCCAGAAACCCATACCATTAAATCCTACTCCACACAACTGTCTCTGCAACCTCCCAGAGTGCTGATATACAGGTTGAGCATCCCTTGTCTGAAATGCAACCCTTGTCTGAAGGGCTTTGCACCAGAAGTGTTCTGTATTTCAGAATACAGCCCTCCATATTTCTGGATTTGTCTTCGGCAGATTTGATTGTTCATAGATTTGATGAATATGTTCCCTCTAGTCCTACAGGGTGACTTTGGGGTCTTCATTGAGTTGGAAGAGATCTCGTGGGCCATCCAGTCCAACCGCCTGCCAAGAAGCAGGAAAATCGCATTCCAAACACCCCAACAGATGGCCATCTGGCCTCTGCTTCAGAGTCTCCAAAGAAGGATCCTCCACTACACTCCAAGGCAGAGAGTTCCACTGCTGAACAGCTCTAAACTGTAAAAATAATGCCATTTAACACCACTTTAAGTGTCATGGAAATCTGGGAGTTGCATTTAACAAGGCATTTAACCTTCTCTTTCAAGGTTAAATGCCTTAAATGTTGCCCTGAGTCCCCCTCCGGGATTTAGAAGGTGTGAAATAAATAAATAGATAGATAGATAGATAAGTAAATAAATAAATAAATAAATGAGCCTGTGTTGCACCAAACTACAATGAACAAACACACTGTGGGACGTATAAATATCGAATTGGTTATGTATTTGAACACATATTGTTCCATAGAGTGAGTTCGATGGTGAGAACTCATTGAGGTTCTATTGCTATCTCTTTGAGTATTTCCGCTTCACTTTGTTGTGCAGCTTGTTGTGTTTTCACCAAACTACAATGCCCATGATTCCACAACATTGAGCCACGGCAATTGAAGTGATGTCAAACTACATTAACTCTACAGTGTCGGTAGAAGTCTTCTAAGATCAGTGCAGTCTTTGGAAGGACTCATATGATCCCCCTATAACTAAATAAGAATGTGCTCAGCACTGCAAAACTCCATAGTCAGCAGGGGAGGGAGAAGGCACTTTGTTTTGGGGAGAGAAAGATGGGCCCAGGATGTCGAGAATCATTAATGTGTTAGCTGATCAAAGAGTGAACAATATCATTTAAAGGACTCTTGATCTGAAAGATGCTCATCGTGAATGATCAATGCAAAGCCAACCATTTGGAATGGCTTCAGATAATACAAAAAATTGCCCAAGCACATTCTTGACAAGGACATTCCATCCCTCCAAATCCTCCTTATTCAAACAAGCCCACGTTCTTCTGATGCTTAAGAGTGTGAGTGAAGGGGCAATAGGAATGATCTCTATTGTTGGCTTCCAGGGTTAGTCATCAAAGTATAATTTGCACATGTGCTCCTATGGTCCCTTTTTACCCATCACTCAATGGTGGTACAATATTCTTCTCTTTGCTACTATTTACCAGCAATTTCTCCTTACATACAGAAAGTCCCACATCCAATCCTTGACATCTTGTGCTAAAGTTGGGAACGTTTCCCATTCTATAACCCAAGACAAACATATATTAGAATAAAGTCCCCGCTCCCGGCTTGTGCATTAAGCTGAACCTCAATCCGTTTCTGCTGCCCCTGTATCTGTTTTTATGCGCCTCCTGAAAACAGGTGGTTAGCCAAACAGGAATGGAGGAGCGATGATTGGCTGCCACGTGGTCCTGTTACAGACAAGGATCCATGATGGCAGGGCCTTTGCTACTACAGCCATCTAACCCAGCCAAAGAAACCATATTGGCTGAAGGAAATGGCTAAAAATAGATCTGCGCCCAAGCCTAAAAACCAGTATTATGTAGTGGTTTAAGTTTTGAACTACACTTTCAATTTACCATGAAGGGACCCCAAATCAACTCCGTGGTGGCCAGTGTTAAACAAAGTTACACAATACAGTGTTCCCTCATTTATTGCGGGGGTTACGTTCCAGGACCTCCCGCAATAAGTTAAAACCGCGATGTAGGGACGCTATATTTATTTTAATATTTATACATTATTTTAGTAGTTCTACACTATTTTAAGTCCTTATAAACTTAAAATAAAGTGAAGGAAAGGAAGGAAAGAGCCTTCAAGACTAGAGGGATGGAGGACTGAGGAGGAAAAGAGCCTCGGAGAGTGGCGGCAAAAATGTGCGAAACAGCGAAAATACCCTGATATACTTATATATTAAATTAATATTTTTTGAAAACCACCAAACAGCGAGTCTGCTAAAAGTGAACTGTGAACTAGCGAGGGAACACTGTACTCTGAATTCTGCCCCAAACTACCATATCATGCTGGCTCCTTTAAAGTCTGTTTATGTAATATTTATATATTTGTAGATTTTAGATTGTACCAAAATGCTTTTAATGTAAGCCGCTTTGAGTCTCCTTGTGGAGAGAAAAATTGGGATAGAAATAAACATCATCATCATCATCATTGTGAGGAAAATATGTAAGCTTTTTTAAATAATGTGACTGCAAAGGAAATTAAAATTTTAAATTTTAATGTATTTTTGACTGTTTAAATGTTGAAATGTTTTTAAAACTGAAATATTTTAAAACTGAAATATTTTCTGGTCTTTTTCCTTATGTTTAAAATTGAGGTCCCGGGCAGTCCAATAAATATATCTATTCAAACTTTAAGGCAGTTTAAAGCTAATAAAAAGGAAACACCCTGAAATCATTTACCAAATGTAGAATAATAACATCTGGTTCAGTCAAGAGTGGCAAGTGTTTTAGCAAAGTGCAATGCATTCTTGGGGAATGAATATTTTTATTTTTTAATTATCCCTCCTGTTTGCCACCATAGGCCTCCAAGGCATTTTACAATCCTATTAAAAGACAATTGGTCATAGCAACAACACAAGATTGAGCAATAAAGAGATTCCGTTAGATTAAAAAAAGGAGCCAGGAACAGTCAACACATACTAAATATGTATGACATTTTCCCAATGCTTGGATATATGTCAATAGGCACCAGAGATGTAGTGATACGTTTTGGGGGTTATGATACAGTTTTGGACATCAGAACCTAAGTATGACAACAATTACAGTCACACTTTGAAAGAGAATTTATAGCCTGTCCTCCTAAAGCAGTGTTTTTCAACCTTTTTTGAGCCGCTGCACATTTTTTACATTTACAAAATCCTGGGGCACACCATTAACCAAAATGACACTCTAACACAGTAATACATATAGTTAATATGTTTTTAAATGTATTTATACACTCAGTGTGAAACCTGGGCCTGTTTCGACAAACTCAACATAGATATCCTGGCAGGAATGGTAGAAAGACACACATGAAGGTCTTGCTCAACAGCTGGGAGTTGTAGTTCACCCGCAATCAAAGAGCATTCTGAACTCCACCAATGATGGAATGGAATCAAACTTCCCACACAAAACTATCATAACCAAGAGAAAATACTATAAGAGTTTGGTGGGCATTGATCTTGAGTTTTGGAGTTGTGGTTCACCTATATCCAGAGAGCAGTGTGGAGGGGAGGGAGGAAGACATGAGGTGAGTCTGCACAGTAGCGCCCGCACGGGTCACGTCTTCCTCCCTCCCCCCTCCTGTAGAAGCAGCAGCATGAGCAAAGCGAGGCAAAGCAAGCAGAGTGAGGCTGGGAAGAAGGGAGCCCGAGGGGAGAAGAAAAAGTGTTCGGCAGGAGGGGGAAGAAAGGGTATTGGAGGTTCCAATTTCCCACGGCACACCTGATGATGGCTCACAGCACACTGGTTGGGAAACAGTGTCCTAAAGGATGTATTTATCTTTATTATCTTCAGCCAGGCTGAAATGTGACCTTTCAGGTGGGTTTTGGAATGTAAGCCATTTTGAAAAGGTATCTGCCACTGTGTGCCTTCTAGTGATTTTTGATTTAAGGAGACCCAAAGGAAAACTTTTCATGAGTTTTTTTGGGGGGGGGGGGTAGTGGTTGGGGTAGGGATTTCTTCAGAAGAGGTTTGCAGGTGTCTTCTGAGGCTAAGAGTGTGATTTGCCCATGTTCACCCAAGGGGTATCTACTATCTATCTATGCCCAAGTGGGGATTTGAATTCTGGTCTTCCCAATTATAGTCCAAATTATGTTCAAACACTATACCATGCTGGCTGTCTAAAAAAATGTACAGGTTGAGAATCCCTCGTCTGGGATTCCAGAATCCAAAACTATCCAAATGGGTGGCTAATGGTTCAGTGTGCAGAAATGTTGGTTTGTTTACATTATTATCTGTAAAATGACCATCAGGGTATATGTAAAAGTGTATATGAAGTATCAACGAATTTTGTGTTTAGACATGGCTTCCAGCTCAAAGATCTCTCATTTCGAGTTGCTGGTTAGCTCTTATGTGAGTGTTCTTTAAGATGTCCATGATGGAAATGATGGGGAAATGGTCACTCTCTGTCACAGCTGCTACTTCAAATTACTGTGCAGGTGGAGCACCTATTAACTTAAATAGTAATGCAGGAAGTGACCTAAGGGTTGAGAATGAGTAGAGTGTTGAGTGTTCCTCACTGTAACAACTAGGCAATAAATATAAAGGAGAAACCCCAAATAGATAAACATCAAGAGAGCCCCAAAAATCTCAAGGAGACTGATGGGAAGAGGGGACAGACCCATGTCAGACATTGACACCAGGCATATGGAGGAAAAAGAGCATTTACACTAACCCCACAGAAACATATATTACCTATTAAAGAAGAGAAGACAGGAAAATCACAGCTAAATTTTTTATCATGGAAATCTAAAACAAATTTGGGAGAGGTGCATGATCTCTCATTTGTGAATGCAGGTTTTCCAGAATCCAAAAAAAATTCCAATTTTTGGTCCTAAGCAATTTGGATAAGCAATATTCAACCTGTTTCCAGATATTTAATTTCAGCCATTTGTAGTTTTGTGATATGTTTATCCTTCTCTATCAAAGAGCTCCGGTGTCACCATGAACTACAAATCCCATAGGATGGAGCCATGACAATGAACGTTACGTCACATTGCTATAATTCTGCAGTGTAGATGGTCTATCAGTCTCTGAAAGCCTTGATGTCTACCAACCATGGAAAGTGTTGGGTTTTTATCAGATTCATGATCCCCCAAGAGTCAACTAAAAACATTCCAGTGTTTGACAGAAAATAGTAGACTGTTTCTCCGTGTAATGGCTTGGTTCTTAAAGTTCAAGACAAGGGATGTATACAATTTCTTTGCCTCATCGTGTAGAAAGATAAAGCCATTATATAACTTTGTGTTTGTAGAGCTAAGTGCTTTTGAATGGAGTGGAGACCTAGGGATGTTATTTAAGGCATTTCCCTGGCAGGCCTATCTAATGCTTCTGTTTTTGAAATCCAGGTCCTTTGTTTTGTTTTGTTTTGCAAAGGACAGCAACTGGAGCTGAGACTGGCACACCCTGTTTAATCTGGTAATATGTGGATTGAGAATTGTTCAATCAGAAGATATTGCTGAAGTTAACAATGCTTAGTGGCACATTCCTGCAGGACAAAGAACAAGGAGGTGAATTCTGAATAGCCTATGATTTCTAGATCACGTTGAGCAATGCCAAGGAGGGAGGGAGAAGATAGCGAAGTGAATACTTGAGAACTAATACAAAGAACACACACATTTATCCGCTTTCCTTGTACTCTTCCTTTGTACGTTTTCTCAAGAGGCTTCTAGGATCTACTTTGTTTAATTTATAAGAACATCAAGAATCATCAACAAGAGCAGGCATGGGCAAACTTCAGCCCTCAAGGTGTTTTGGACTTCAACTCCTACTGGCTGTTAGGATTTGTGAGAGTTGAAGTCTAAAACACTTGGAGGATTGAAATTTGCTCATGCCTGAACTAGAGTCAGATGCAAAAGACTTTTTTAAAAAAGTATAATCTACTTTCAAGTTGGTTTTGGCCATCCTATCTTGGGGTCTTTCTGGCAAGATTAATTGAGAAGCGCTTTGCCATTGCCATCCTCTAAAGCAGAGGTTCTCGAACTTTTTAAGCTGTGGTCCAGGTCGTGGTCCCTCAGACTGTTGGGTTGCAAGACTAGTTTGAAAACAATGAATGAATTCCTATGCACACTGCACATATATTATTTCCAGTGCAAAAAAATTGAAAGAATAATACAATATTTAAAATGAAGGACAATTTTAACAAACATAAACTTAGCAGTATTTTAATTGTGAAGTGTGGGCCTGCTTTTGGCTGATGAGAGATTCAAGTTAATTAGGATTGTTGTTGTGTGTCTTCAAGTCACTTCAGACTTAGGGTGACTCTAATAAAAGTCTAAAGTTTAGGGTGATTGCCGGGTAAATAACCTCAGAGGGTCACGTCCAACTCATGGACCTTAGCTTGAGAATCCCTGCTCTAAAGGCTGGGAGAGTGTGACTTGTGATCCAATGGGTTTTCATGATCAAGCATTTTTTTTACCATTAATTGGGCAAAGAACAAGTGCAGAAGCATCTAGGATGTGTGTTTTGACCTTTGTGTAAGTGAAGTCTTTGACCCTCTTCTCTTTCACACGCTAGGGTTGCTTAAGCAAAAAGTCACAGGACTGTTCTATAACCATTAAAGTTAAAGATGTTCTCTCTAGTTTTTATTTTGGCATTTCTACCTATCTGTGATGTAGTGTTGGAATCATGCAAGGATAGTCCATCTGTGGGACACTTTTCAAAACAGTTGTATTGTAGTTTGCAACAGAATAATATCAGGGAAGTTAGTGGATGAAGCATAGAAAGGATAAATTAAATATCCCCCTTCCCCATAACCTGATGTGATTCCAACCCGGGCCTCACCAGAGGCAGTACAGTTGAATATGTTGTTGTTTATTCGTTCACTCTTCATGACCTCATTGACCAGCCCACACCAGAGCTTCCTGTCATCCATGGCCACCCCCAGCTCTTTCAGAGTCAAGCCAGTCACTTCAAGGATACCATCCATCCATCTTGCCCCTCTTCCTTTTTCCTGACCAATCAAGCCCCTCTTCCTTTTTCCTTCCATTTGCCACAGCATTGTTATCTTCTCCAAGCTTTTCTGTCTTCTCATTATGTGGCCAAAATACTTCATCTTTGCCTCTAATATCCTTCAGACATTATTTCTTGGAGTATGGACTGGTTGGATCTTCTTGTGGTCCAAGGCACTCTCAGAATTTTCCTCCAACCCCACATTTCAAAAGAGTCTATCTTCCTTCGCTCAGCCTTCCTTATGGTCCAGCTCTCACAACCATAGGTTACTACGGGGGGGGGGTACCATTGCTTTAACTATGTGTATCTTTGTTGCCAGTGTGATGTCTCTACTTTTCACTATTTTATCGAGATTGGTCATTTCTCTCCTCCCAAGAAGTAAACGTCTTCTGATTTCATGGCTACAGTCTGCGTCTGCAGTAATCTTTGCACCTAGAAATACAAAGCCTGTCACTGCCTCTACGTTTTCTTCCTCTATTTTCCAGTTATCAGTCAGTCCGGTTACCAGAATCTTTGTTTATTTGATGTTTAACTGCAACCCAGCTTTTGCACTTTCTTCTTTCACCTTAGAAATTGAATATACGTCATGTATATACCTTATGTATACCTTATGTATACAGTTGAATATACCTTATGTAAAATGCCTGGGACCAGTAGTGTTTTAAATATTTCACTTTTTTGGATTTCGGAATACAAGCATTTGCAAATGGCATATCTTGGAACTGGAAGCCAAATCTAAACTTAAAATTATTTGATGTTTCATATAAACTCATAGGTTTCCCTGCTAAACCATATGCATGTGTGTACAGAGAATAAGGGGAGTTAACACACTCTCACACTGCACCCTGGAAATGAAAAACAGCAATGATGCAAAAATAGGGCATTAATACCACATTGTGCATACTGTCTCTATAAGACAATATGTCATATATATTGCTAAGTATCTATGACAGCTGGGAAGTGATTAAAATATTTTCATTATTGTTATTATTTTAGAAGATAATGGCCTTTCAAAAATAAGAATGAACATTTGGAGGATGCTGTTCTAGGCATCATAAATTTATATATGATAAGAAAGAAAACCACATTTTCATAAATAAATCCTTTCTAACTAGCCTTCGGTACAGTGTTAATTTTTTCAATAAGCCTATTCTCCATATTTTGAAAAAAGCAGTTGTTGCTTCCCTCTTATTCTTCCTACCGTTCCATTTCTATTCTGGCAGCTATAACTCTAAGTATGCTGCTGGGTTAAAAGTATGATAAGTTTTGACATTTTAAGGCAAAAGCCGGAAACCTTGGGATGACTTCTTGTGATCTCACATAAAACAAGACTTGCAGTTGTTAAAAGTGTGATGTTGCAAGGGACATCTCCCAGTGATGCTGTTGAAGCATTGACCAGTGGTATGCAAAATGTGCCAACTAATTAAAAAATACCTAAGTTTAACAAATTTGGGAAAGCATGCTTGTACTCACCTTTCAAAGTAGTGCTCTTACCCTGAGCTTCCTTTCCTAGGGGTAGAGATCTCCAATTTAAATACTTTGAAACCCATTAATATTTCATATTTGAAATTATTTTGACCTTATATCGACCCTCGGCATCCAACCCGATAGTGAACTTTCAAAACCAAACCCGGGGTCGCCATTTTTTGTAAAGGTCACGTTATTAGGTCGCTTTTCCCCCTCCTCAGTTCTCAACTCACGAGAGGAGACTGGAGGGCAGCAGCATCCTCCTTTCTCCTCTTGCCAGCTGAGGCAGGCGCTTTGGAAGCAGCCCGGCCGAGCTTTCCTCCATTTCCCCAGGCTTTCCCTCACAAACGGAGGGAAAGCCTGGATCTCGGAGTTCGTTCTCAGCAGGGAAGGAGGACGCGAGGGGATGCCCTCCGCACCTCTTTCCCTGCTAAGAACTGAACCACGTCAAGCCTTGGCATGGTTTGAATCTTGGCAGGGAAGGAGGGGCGTCCGCTCCTCCTTCCCTGCTAAGATCTAAACCGCACCAAGGCTTGGTGCGGTTTAGATCTTAAAATACAACAGGGGGCAACACCGTGGTGAATGCAAAAAAACACTTCAGGTATATGAACAATGCAGTAGTCAATTAGTATCAAAAATAATTTAGTATTTGCCAATGCACAATAAAGATAATTCACAGTCCACAGTGGGAGCAAATAATACAATGTCTTAGGTGCAATGCGAAAACATAATAGTAAGGTACATCACTATGAGAAGTAACAATCAGGTTAGGTACAAGTAAACATAGCGATTGCGGTTTGCATAACAATATATCAATACAGAAATCTGTAACAGAGGCAGAGAAGTCGCTGACTCTGTACTTGGGTCACTGCAATACACAAATGAAAATATAGTACCTATATAGGTGTGGTGCAAACCCAGGGAGAAGTCCGTGTTTAACGGAAGGCAAAGGTTCCCAAAGACCGCTCGAGTGAGCCCCAATAAGCAGGGTGCATGTGCGAATTAGCTTGATGCCGCACCGCAGGGCAGGCTGGTCTTGGTAGTCCGTATAGCAAGCTCACCCGGAATAATGCGCATGCGCAGTCTCGCACAATGGCGTGCCGCAAGGTTACTTGGTTGTAGTAGTTCTTTCAAGGTCCGGGGAGCGAAAGATATTCAAAGGAAGCTGGCAGTGCAGTAGCGGGTAAACAAAACCCCCACTGGTGAAGCTGTTGGGGAAATTGCCTGACGGCAAGAGCCCACCCCTAAGCCGGCAGAGGGCCGTTTCGTCGCAGGGACTTCATCAGAGGCAATGTATTGAATACAGAAACATCCTCAAGGGTGCATAATCATCACGAGTATCTCCAATCTCAAGGAGGACGGACCATCCCATAGGCAGGAAATGGTCAATGAGCTCGGGGGGGGGGGGAGAGCAAGCCCTCCAGCCTCCCAGCTGGCGTAACGAATAACAATGAAAATTCGTTAGTAATTACGTTTCAATTACATAATTCATTGAAAAATTTTCTGAATACTTTATATAACAACCCAGCAAGGGAAATCCCTGTCCCCCCAACAAATTTAGAATCAAAATTTTTATGGATCTACCACCTCTATCCTTTCCCTCAAACTTGAGAATTGGGTAACAGAGGCAAGGTCACGAGAAATGACAATCCAAACTCTGAGTAACACTATGGCAACTGGAACTCAGAATTCCTTATCAGTAATTTGTTGTTGTTGTTTTCATGTTAGGAACAACTTTAGAAACTGCAAGTCGCTTCTGGTGTGAGAGAATTAGCCATCTGCAAGGACGTTGCCCAGGGGACACCCGGATATTTTTGATGTTTTACCATCCTTGTGGGAGGCTTCTCTCATGTCCCCGCATGGGGAGCTGGAGCCGACAGAGGGAGCTCATCCATGCTCTCCCCAGATTCGAAACTGCAACCTGTCGGTCTTCAGTCCTGCCAGCAGAAGGGTTTAACACTCTGCGCCACCGGGGGCCAGCTACTTATAATTCACTTTCAGATTTACTAGTTGCAATGCCCACTTCTATTGGGGATGTGGTCCCTTTTCTTGCATCCATGATAACAGATACTCAAACATAACTGGTTTTGCTGATTACTGATAGTGCTGATTATTATGTTCCTCCCATGGATTGTCAGTCTTACCCAACAGTCCCTTTGGGGAGAGGGGGCAGGATATAAACAAAGTATATTATTTGATACATAACAAGATTATTACACTGCAAACAAGATCACTATGCTGGATTTTGTATTCAATTACACGTTGGACACTTTCCAAGTGTCTAGGGCTATGTGACATATCGACAAATAATGTGTGCAGATCGGGGTATGGTGGTCTTTTGCAGATGACAGGTGGTAATTTTGTCAGTGCCAATTGTTTGTAAGTGCAGGCCAAAGTCTTTAGGCACTGCACCCAGCGTGCCAGTCACCACTGAGACCACCTTGACTGGCTTGTGTCTTTTCAGATCATCATCATAATCATTAATTGCAGGGATTGTTAATATAATTTGACCTGCTTCTTTCCCAGGCTACATTACTTCTGCCATTTATTTAAGATAAACCTCCGGCAGTTTAACTGAAACTCTGGCAAGAGTCCCAAAAATATTCAGATCTAACGGCGCAGTGAGCGCCACCTGCATGGAAAACCTAGAGTTCTAAAGGGTTTGCATTGTTGAATTGTGTTTTTGCAGCCTGCACAGTTTTGCAAAAGGTTTGATTGCATTGATTGGTTCTTGGCACCTGCCAATCATTGTTTGCAGAGCCCATTTGGGGAACATGCCATTTTACATTCCAGAGCTTTCCAGGACTTCTCCTGAAAGGACGTGTTTAGAAGGTTTGCCAGACCAGGCCCTTGGTCAGGCCATCTTTCAATATAAGTCTGATTTTCCTTGGAATTCATCCAGAAGGCTCAGCATATCAGAAGTCTGAGTAAATCTGGGGAGTTCCAAGTGCCTCCAAACCAGTCATTTGGCTTCCAGAGGAAGACTTCGTGATTTCAAGTTCTGCCATCTGACTGGGGCTGCGAGTGTCCCTACCTCAAGTTCATTGAGAGAGAAAAGACTCAGAGAGCTTTTCAACTACAGCTTCCTGGACCAAAACAGCAAAGGAACTCTAAAGTAAGCCAGCAATTATTTTGGGAGGAAATTAAGCAATGTGCCTGAGTGAAGTTAACTCATGTTATGGACAATAAAGTGTTTGAGTTAACTAAAGTGTCCAGTTTGGTCCTTGGAGCCCTGAGCTTTTAAAGGGAGGCAAAAAGCAATCCCCCGGGATTGCCCTTCCACAGGCATCCATAGCCTGGGTGCGAGGGCAAATCAGACATTACTGTGAATGAAATAGGATTGAAGGACAAACACACATACATCATGCAAGTGAAAATATAATCTAAACCTGAAGTTCCCTCCTGCTTCATATAGAAAAACGACCATATAGTTTAGTAAACTCTTTAAAAACATTGAGTTATAAGGGGCATTTAAATAGTAGAATTAATGCAGTTTGATATCACTTTAACTATGAAATAATAATAATTTATTTCTACCCTGCCACTATTTCCCAAAAGGGACTCGGGGCAGCTTACAAAGCACTCGTAATGTAACAATACATATGGTGCAGTAAATGCAGATACATAATTCACATCATCAGTACATAAAACAATGCCACAGTAAAATCAATCAACCTTAAAATACACATCAATAAAAGTTATGGTAATTATAGACATAAAATGAATAACAACCAAAGTTCTTTTAGTGAAAAAAAATCAATGGGTCTACAATTCGAACCTATTGGAAAGCTTGGCTGGACTGAAAACAATGGAGGGTGAGATCTAGCCTAATTTCCCTCAGGAGGGCGTTCCAGAGCCGGGGGGCCAGCACTGAGAAGGTCCTCTCCCTCATCCCCACCAAACATACTTGTGAAGGCGGTGGGGCTGAGAGGAAGGCCTCCCTGGTGGACCTCAGAGTCCACGCTGGTTCGTAAAAAGATATGTGGGAATTGTAGGTTTACAAAGGCTTTATTCTTCTCTGTCAAAGAATACTGATGCTACTACTCCCAGGATTTCCTAGTATGGACCCAGGTCAGTTAAAGTGGTATCAAATTGCATTAATACTACAGTATAGTAACAGCCATAGAATAAAACTATATAAACCCTAGGACCATTCAGTTCATTGTGCCATGAAGGAGTCCCAACAGATGGCCATCTACTGTATCTAAACTGAAATAATCCCCTATCTTCACCAGAAACATTCCATAAAAACAGCTTTTCCCAACATGGAAATGTTCAAGTTGTATTTGTTTGTCATATAGTTTTCCACAATAAGAGGCTTCTCAGAAGATAAGAAGTGGCAACATCACTGAAAAAACAAAGGTCTAAAACAGCGGTACCCAACCTTTGGTCCTCCAGATGTTTTTGACTTCAACTCCCAGAATTCCTGAGCATTGAACAAGCTGCCCTGGACTTCAAGGAGTTGGAATCTCAAACATATGAAGGACCAAAATTTGGACACCACTGATCTAGACCAGGGCTGTCCAACTGGCGGCCCCAGGGCCGTATACGGCCCCCCAGCCCCTTCCCCACGGCCCCCTACCCTCCTGCAAGATATCTGCCTTATAAGATTTTAAAAAAAAAAATTTAAATATTTTTTTGGAATATTTTTTTGGAATATTTTCCGAATATTTTTATTTATTTTTTTTCGCGGGGGGGGGTGAGGGGCGGGCCGGGAGGAGGAGCAGGCTCCCTGCCTCCTGCTCCTTCTTCCCTCCCTCCCCCCGGTCTGGCCCTCCCTCCTTCTCTCTCTCTTTCCCCTTTCATTCCTTCTCCCTTCCACCACCTGAAGGAAAGAGGGAAGGAGAGAGAGAGTGCACACAGTGAGAGGGGCGTAACAGAGCGAAAAGGGGCGGGGCCGAGTTCGAGCATGGGGGGTGCTCATTCATTCCCCTTCCGGCTTCCTCCTCTCCTGAGGCTTCGTGCCAAGTTTGGTCCTGATCCATCATTATTTGAGTCCACTGTGCTCTCTGGATGGAGGAGAACTACAACTCCCAAACTCAAGGTTCAGTACTTTCTGTTGCTCTCATGAGAGTTTAGGTTTGATTCAACATGGCTGAGGAATGCTTTGATTGTGTTTTCCCCTTATGGCAGAAGGAGATTGGACTGGATGGCCCTTGGAGGTCTCCTATTCTAGGAACCCGTTGTAATTATTATTATTATTATTATTATTATTATCATCAGAGGCTGAATGGTCATCTGTGAGGAATGCTTTGATTGTGTTTTCCCTTATGGCAGAAGGAGATTGGACTGGATGGCCCTTGGAGGTCTCCTATTCTAGGAACCCATTGTAATTATTATTATTATTATCATCAGAGGCTGAATGGTCATCTGTGAGGAATGCTTTGATTGTGTTTTCCCCTTATGGCAGAAGGAGATTGGACTGGATGGCCCTTGGAGGTCTCCTATTCTAGGAACCCATTGTAATTATTATTATTATTATTATCATCAGAGGCTGAATGGTCATCTGTGAGGAATGCTTTGATTGTGTTTTCCCTTATGGCAGAAGGAGATTGGACTGGATGGCCCTGGATGGCCCTTGGAGGTCTCCTACTCCAGGAACCTGTTGTTGTTGTTATTATTATTATTATTATTAGCAGAGGCAGAATGAATATTATGCCTTATCATTCAGGGTTATAGGCCTGTGTGGAAGGGCCCTGGCTTCTTATTTGCCTTCCTTTCCACACATCTGAATAAAATCCCATGTTATTTGCTTTAAACCAGATTATATGAGTGTGGACTCCGATAATCCAGTTCAAAGCAGGTATTCTGGGTTATATGGCTGTGTGGAAGGGCCCTGAATCCACACTGCAATATAATCCAGTTCAAAGCAGGTTTTGTGGGGTTTCCTGCCTGGATATTCTGCGTTATATGGCTGTGTGAAGGGCCCTGAGTCCACACTGCAATATAATCCAGTTCAAAGCAGGGACTGGGACTTGAGACTCGGATTTTGGTGTTCATCTCTATCTCCAAGTCAAAGCCCCGGTGTCCTCCACAGACACCTCAAGGCGGGGAGAGGGTGGAGCCGGGGAGGGGCGGGGCAGGGGTGGAGCCAGGGAGGGGCGGAGCCAGGGAGTGGGTGGAGCCGGGGAGGGGCGGAGCTGGGGCGGGGGCGGAGCCGGGGCGGAGCCGGGCGGAGGCAGGCCCTTCGGCCCCCAGGTCATCAGTAACTGGAATTCGGCCACAGGTCGGTAGAAGTTGGACAGCCCTGATCTAGACCATGACATTTTCGACTTCAGTACTCAGCGTCCTGAATCAGGTCACACAAATCAGCTTGCTTCCATCTTTCCCCTTGGTGGGTTTTTCAAAATCTTTAGCACAATTTTGGAGGCTATATGAAACACCGATTGGGGGAAAACTTAGCCATTCCTAACCACAATTTATCTTCCTTCCTTCTTCAGTCATCCCTCCACATTTGCTGTTTTGACTTAAAATGTTCTCTCTAGGAATCTCTAGGTCCTTCAATGTGATTCTATGGTAAGACCACTGGAAGTTGACTATAAAGTCATGCTAGAAGATTTAGAGATTTCTGGAGAGGTGTTCTCTCAATAGCAATGCCTTTATTTGCAGTTTTTCACTTCATGAAGAACCTGTGCCCTTAACCCAGTGAATATGGAGGGCTGACTGTATTATTTCCTCTATAATGGTGAGATATTTTAGTTCTTAAGTGCATGCATCCTGCAATATGCATGTCAATGTGTGTGTATGTACATAAGTTGAATAACATTTGCAGGCACATAAAGGAGCCGTATGGGAAACCATTAGGACTCCTAATATCTGATATTATTCCAGTTACTTTCCATCAGCAAGGGAAAGGAACAAAAGCTGCTCATAAATACATACTGCCTATGAAAGAAATGAAATGGCCATTATTTGTATGAATCCACCTTCTGAGAGAAGCTGCGGAAAGTGATCCTTTGTGAGCAAAGTTCTTAAAACAAGTGGCTTTTATTGCATGGCGGTTTTCAAACTAGTTGTTTTGTCATCAATTGCTTTGAAAGAAAACAGAGGTATTTTGTCAGGAAAGGTTGAAACAGATAGCAAATGTATTCAGTTTGAGTTTGGTAATTGCTTTGTTTTCCTCATTTCCAGTTGCAATTCTTTGCTTTACTTCAGGGGGGAAATACAATGTTAATCCAAAAGATTTTCCAGGTGAACAGCTGATTGGAAGATGTGCTATTATTTTCAACTGTTTTAGGCCAAAACAAAAGTCAATTATCTTGATCTACTAGTCACTGACGTACAGGGGCGGATTTAACGGTAAGCAAAGTAAGCGCCCGCTTAGGGCACCAGGTGGTCGGGGCACATCTGGCTGCCAGGTTCCGCGCATGCGCCATTGCTGTGGCGCGACTCCAGCTGGACCGGATGCCAATCGCCCTAAGCGAGGCCGAAAAGGAGGAACGTTTTGCAGCCAGAGGAAGGAGGGCAGGGGCAGATCTGGCTGCCAGGTGGTCAGGGGCACATCTGGCTGCCAGGTTCCGCGCATGCGCCATTGCTGTGGTGCAACTCCAGCTAGACCGAGACGCCAATCGCCCTAAGCGAGGCCGAAAAGAAGGAACTTTTTGCAGCCGGAGTGATTGGCTTAGGGCGATTGGTGTCTCGGTCCAGCCAGAGTCTTGCTGCAGCAATGGCGCATGCACAGAACTAGCTGGCCCCGCGCATGTGCACCCTCCATGAGGCTGGAGAGCGAAGCGTGGCCAAAATCATGTTCGCTTACCATTTTAAATTACCTTCGTCCGGCCCTGCTGACGTACAAGGATCAATGTCAGCTGTAGTAGAGGCAAATTGTCCAACATTTCACAGATAGTCGAAAGCTTTCATGGCCACAATCACTGGGTTGTTGTAAGTTTTTAGGGCTGTATGGCTATGTTCCAGAAGCATTCTAACCTGATGTTTTGCCTGCATCTATGGCAGGCATCCACAGAGATTGTGAGGTATCCCAGATTAAAAACTGGGATGCATATGGCTTGACAAGATCAGAATATAGGGGAAATAACAACAGGATTATATTACTGTCATATACAGTGCCCTATAATTCAGATTAATTCAATGAATTCCGAAACTAGGTTCTAGATCAGTCTAGATCCTGCCTAGGGGCAGCTGTAGCAGTTTTCCTTCTCCTTTCTACCTTAATAAGGATTACTGTTTTTTCTAGTGAGTCAAGTCTTCTCAACAAAGTATGCTAGTCTCAATTTAGTCATCTTGACTTTTAGCGAGAGTTCAGACTTCATTTCCTTTATGACCCATTTAGGACCCTTCCACACTGCCACATAATTGGAACCGGCATAAAAATGCCAGTTTCAAGGTGCATGGAGTTTACAGCTGCCCTAAGCCCCCGTAGTGGGACAGGAGGCATACAGCCCAGCCATACCAAAGCCGTTTTGTCAGGGATGGGAATCAACTGGGTCTCCCACCCCCTCAACCCTGTTCCCACTAAAAACTACATAAATGTGTCTCTTACCATCCCTGCAGGGTCCGCACCTCTGAATTCAGCATCTTTCTCACAGTAATGTAGCCTGGGAATAGTAACTCCCTTGCCCTCCTCTAAAGCTCCCTCACTGCCAGACTGATAATGAATTAGGAAGTACACAACTTGCAGGTATGATGAGGGGCATTTCATGTAGTTTCCTGTGGGAACGGGGATGCTGGATAGCAGAAAAGTATTCACCTGAGCCTGGGGGAAAGGGGACAGCTATGGGTTCACAATCTTGGATCGCTCATGGTGATCCAAGATTACAGGCCCCACTGCTGAAACATGGGCAAAAGTCTGGATCTTCCTGGAAGATTTGGACTTTAGCTAGTGCTTTTTTAACATGGGTTCAAGACATATTTTCTTTTATCCTAGATTAAACCACATCTGCCTGTGTGCATCATATGAACATACCAGGCTACTGCGCTCCCTACACTGCATTAAATAGCAGTGTAAGCATTGGCATAGTTGTCTTTTTTGAGTCCACAGGACTTTCCTCCACCACCTGATTTTCTTCCTATCTTTTTTCTTCACTATCCAGCTTTCATAACCATACATGGAAATCAAAAACTGAGTGCACCTTTGGAGCTTGGAATCCTGGTGTCTTTTGACTACAACTCCCAGAATCCTCTCACCAGTATGGTCATCCTCAATTACATGGAAGCTCGAGGAGCTATAGGCCAAAATCATAGAATTCTAGAGTTGAAAGAGACCACTTGGGTCATCCAGTCCAACTCCTGCTATGTAGGAGAAGCATAATCAAAGCACCACCAACATTCTAATTAAGGTATTCATTCTAGGAGTTAGCATACAAAAAGTAATTTTACTAGTTTTACTTTTGTTTTTATTGTTCTTCTAAAGCTTTTTATAATTTTTACTTTGTTACCAGAAGAGCAGAAGATAGTCTCTGTTATCTATACATGGACTTATTTATGCAAGTGGAAGGTAGTAGCCGTAAGCATAACATGAACTCATGGCATCAACATGACTACAATCACTGGAGTTACTTCCCTGGACTGAACGTGTAACAAAACGAGATGTTGATGGGCTTACATGTTAAAATATTAAGTAAAATTCTGCCACCTGGGGTGAGAAGAAAGGTCTTATTAAACTGAAATATTTCCAGAAGCAAAGGGAAGCAGGAAGCTGGTGGGTTATTGTCAACAAGTACAATGTGAGGATTGCCTCTGATCTAAGCTTTCAATAATTTAGCAAGCTGTGATGATATAAAGAAGTGCTGGATGATGCTGGTGGAAACACTCATTTATCAGCAAGATGTCTGCCTCAGATTAGAATGATGATAGAGTTGCAACAAAAAAAATACTGATAAAGATGCTTGGAGCACATTTGGGTTCATTTGAATTCTCTCTACCACTTCAGTTCTTTTAAAGAAAGAAATGGTGAACTTGAATTATTTTCTATGCCTGGCCTTAATATACTTACTTGGGAGTGCTAGCTAGCTATACCAATGAAATCAAGCCAGCACTCTTAAGTGTAATCAAGAATTTGGATTATACCAGTCAAAATTCGTACTTTGATTGTCCCTCATGTGCTGCAGGTGCTCAACCTTCCTTTTCTACATTTTCGATCATATGTGCCCCGCCTCCCATTTTATAAGATGGCTACTACAAGCCAATTTTTGTTGTTGTAATTTTATAGCTGGAATACTGCCACATGCTCCATATGCACATTTTTAAAATACCAAAATACATATATTTAAATGTATGTCTATAAAAGATGCCAGGCATGGTTTAGAATCCTAAAATCGCGATTCTAAAATCAAATGGGGGGGGGGGATTTTTTTTGATTAGTATATTAAAGTATATTTAAAAATTTTGCAAAAAGTTCTAAAATGTAACGTAAGTATTAACAAAATTCTAAATTGGTTCTAAAGTCTGAAAAGCAGGGAAACAGTTAAAAAATCAAGGGGGGGACATTCCCTTCACCTCTGCAGTGCAATTAAGTGGAGCTGTACATGTATAACATAAATATAAGAGGTAGTAGCTACTTGCTCTCAGGACAATTGTGAAAGTGAAGTACGATTCTCCCCCTTATTATTTCCCCTTTCCCTCCTTTCTTCCTTCTCTACCCTCTTCTTTCATTCCTTCCTTTGCTCTTTGGTTCCCCATCCCTTCTTTTCTCTTTCCTTCCTTCCCTCCCCCCTTCTCTACTTCTTCCTTTGTCTCCTTCCTTCCTTTGTTCACGTTTTATTTCCCTAATAGCAATTAAACAGAAAGATATATGTATAATATATAGACTTTCTGCTGTGCTTTCTGCAACCGAACTTGCCTATCTCAGATTGGCCTCTTTAGTCATCAGCGCTTGTAAAAGCGTGGGATGAGTCCTTCCTGAATCTTCGTTCGTGAAGTAATGCTGAGAGAGAGATATGTATTAATGCAGTGGTTCCTCATGTTGTGGTGACCCCCATCCATATTTTCGTTGCTACTTCATAATTTTGTTACTCTTATGAATTCTAATGCAAATATCTAATATGCAGGATGTATTTTCATTGTTACAAATTGACAAAAGTTAAAGCATAGGGATTAATCACAAAAACAATATGTTTGGGGAGGATGGACAACGGAGGATGGGATTTGCAGTACCTTCGCCGAATTCAGCTCTGACTTCCACAGCTGAGACCCCCTGAATGACAGACCTGGACCAAACTTGGCACACAGAACCCCCATGACCCACAGAAAATACTGGAGGGGTTTGGGAGGAATTGACAGTGATTTAGGGAGATAACTCTGAACCCAAACAATCCTGGATCAGGACCAAACTTGGCATGAATACTCAATATGCCCAAATGTGAACGCAGATGGAGTTTGGGGAAAATAGACCTTGACATTTGGGAGTTGTAGTTGCTGGGATTTATAGTTCACCTTCGATCAAAGAGCATTCTGAACTCCACCAATGACAGAATTGGGCCAAACTGGGATCCGGGGGAGGGAGGGGGGAAAGAGGAGGGGCGACGGAGGAGGCAATCAGCTGATTGCCTCCTCCTTCGCCCTCTTTCCCCCGCGCCGCCGGCGCCCTCACTCACCCCCTCGCCTCTCTCTAGCCCCGATGCATGGATTGAGAGGCCAGAGAGAGGCAGAGAGGGGCGCGGGGGCCTTTCTCCTCCTCTCGCCAGCCTGCCAGCCTGCCTCTTAGGATCGAGAGAGGCGAAGGGGTGAGCGAGGGCCTCCTCCTCTTCTCTCACCAATGACAGGCCGGCGAGAGAGGAGGAGAAAGGCCCAGCGCCCCTCTCTGCCTCTCTCTAGCCCCGATGCAAGGATCGGGGCTGAGAGCAGGCAGAGCGGGGGAGCCTGTCATTGGCGAGAGAGGAGGAGAAAGGCCCCGCCGCCTCTCTGCCTCTCCTCTCCATGCATCGGGGCCAATGACAGGCCGGCCTCCTCCTCCTCTCTCGCCAATGAGAGAGGAGGAGAAAGGCTCCCGCGCGCCTCTCTGCCTCTCTCCAGCCCCGATCCTGTGGGAGAGGCAGAGGGCTGGGATCTTTCTCCTCCTCTCTCGCCAGCCCAGGCTGAGAGGAGGAGGAGGCCCTCGCTCACCCCCCTTGCCTATCTCTAGCCCCGTTCCTGAGGGAGCGAGGGCCCAAGTTTGCCCAGGCTGAGAGGAAAAGGAAGAGGCCTGAGGCTGTGAGGAATGGTGGGAGTTGAAGTCCAAAACACGTACCTGGAGGGCTGAAGCTGGCCCCTGCGATGGGGCATGGCAGAGCACGGGGGAAGAGAAGGAGGGGGGAAGCCTGGAGGACTACACTTTCCAGAATGCATTGCCTACCTAGCAGCAGCGTCACTTCCAGTTCCCCATAGAAATGCGGGAAAAAGAAGAAGCTGAATGAAGGCGGGAAGAAAATGAGGGGGAGAAGACAGGGAGAAGTGAGTAGTACAATAATTAATTAATTAGTACTTAAGAATTTCTAACGATCATAACGCAAATTGTTGGCCTCAAGGACCGTAAAAGGAAGTCTACTTCCTGGTTCGCGGCAGCGATACGTAAAACCTCAAAAGTCCCATTACATATGAATCTCTTACGAATCCTTTTAATTTCCGTTTCATTTTTCTCATGCCTAAAAGATGCATATTAAATGTATTTTAATATATCATGTCTTAACAGTTTTATGCTATTTATACGGGATGAGGCGGTCCTGCAAGTACACTGGCCCCAGACCATGTAAGGCCTTAAAAGTCAAGACTAACACTTTGAAGGTGATCCGGCATTCCACCGGCAGCCAGTGCAGTTCGCGCAGGATGGGCGTGATGTGAGCGCTCGCCGCACTCCCCGTAATTTTCAGCATTTATATTCTGCCCTTCTCACCCCAAAGAGGACTCAGGGCAAATCACAGAACACGTACACGGCAAACATTCAATGCTGTTAAACAGACAGGACAGACAACAGATAGAGGTATTATGTCAGCAATTTTCCCAACTTCGAAGTCCTGGAGGTTGTGCTCAATTCCCACCACAGAGGGGTACTGCCACTCCATCCTCTATGATGAAGAACCTTGATCACAGACTTCCTCCTTCTTTTAATTTTAATCTCAAAACTCCAACGTGATGAGAAAGACTACAAAGAGGAGAGGGTCTATGAATGGAAATTTCAACCTTCCCTAGGACAAACCAACAGACAAGTGAAATTCTCAAGGGAATCTGTCAATTCAACCAATTCAAGAGGTAGTGGTGGGGAAGCCAGATCAGATGATTCTGAAGGCCCATCTACCTCTAATCAATACTCCCTAAGGAGCGGAAACAATACCAATAAGGATAACCGTAATCGTAAGCAAAAAGGTTTTTTTCGGGGGAGGGGGGGAGAAAGAAGACAACTTAGTCCTTAATCTCTCGAACCATCCACTTACAGAATATGAACTTGGACTTGTTAGTAAAGGCTTTTCATATGTGATTACACCTTGCTGTACAGATATTGATGTGAGGAAGGACCTGGCATATCTGTTCCGCACTGTCAGATTAAAAGAATTTTTTTCAAGCACTCAACCTACTGCCTCTAGTGTACCTTATTCCAAGTTCAAACCCCCTAGCTCTTTTACACCCTTTAACATCTCTACTCAACTGAGATCTTTTGAGCACACTATTTTGAAAGAAGTCAGTAAAATAAACCATCATCCAAGATAGATCCAGAATGAATCTTTCCCCAGCTGATGTCAAAACCCTAGAGAACTTGGGTAGGAACCCAAAACTTATATGGAGGAGGGCAGACAAGGGAGGGGCCATTGTCTGCCTCAATCGTATTGATTACATCAAAGAATGTGAAAGGCAATTGAGCGACACCAAATTCTATAGAGCCTTTGATGGTGACCCAACAAAGAGGTTTTCTGCTATCATATCATCAGCTATATATGAAGGCCAAGTGTTGGGCTATATTGGAGAACAAGAAGCCACATACCTGATGAATACATCACCCAGGATACCCCTGTTCCATACACTGCCAAAGATTCATAAGCCTGACAGACCGCCATTGGGCAGGCCCATCGTCTCAGGTGTTTCAGGTCTATTAGAACCTATTGCCAAATTTTTAGACCATGCCCTGCAACCCTATGCACAAGATACCCCTACATATTTACGTGATACAGCCGACTTTGTATCTTCGTGGGACCTAACGACTACCTTATCTCAGCGGACGTAACGTCGTTATATACGCACATTCCATTGGAGGAAGTGAGAACTATAATATCTGATTTGTTAGATACCAGATACCAGATCGACTACAAATTTACCACCTACGCATTTTCTCATTGGCCTATTGGATTTGGTCTTCGATTATAATTACTTCTCCTTTGAGGGGAAGTTCTTTCTCCAAACAGAAGGGGTCGCTATGGGTTCCAGTGTTGCACCTACAGTAGCCAACATCTTCATGTCCAACTTGGAGAGACAACATCTCTTCTCGACCACATCTGGACCAATGGCAAAGAAAATCAAGAAATGCTTTAGATACATTGATGATGTATATTTTATCGTGCAGAATGGAACCAACATGGAGGAATTTACAACTTGGCTCAACCCCTGGCATGAAGCCATTACATTTACTGTCTCGCATAGCCATACTCAAATGAACTTCCTTGATGTCACCACTTTTGTGAAGAATTCAAAGATCAACATTAGAAATTTTCGTAAACCGATACAACGAAACTCGTACCTTCACTATAACAGCTATCACACGTTCTCCCTCAAGAACAACCTACCTTGCTCTCAGCTATTGATATGTATAGATGTTACTTTTGACTGTTCTTTAAGATATTGGGATTGCCTATGCTCTATTTACATACTGTATAATTTATAATTGATTTACTGCATTAAGGAGACTGTTAACGAAGATTTTTTCATGATTGATTACATTAACTGACTCCACTTGCACTGTATATTCAATAGGAGCTGCTGGTGATTAACCAGGTGTGCTAATAGATTGATAGTATTGTTTGTTAAATGTGTGGCATTGCCAAGTTGTAAGCCGCTCTGAGTCCCCTGCAGGGTAAGAGAGAACAGGATATAAATATAGTAAATAAATAAATAAATAAATAAATCTGTAAAATATGTATCAAAATACACAAAACCGAGATTAAACAAAGGACACAAGTTTAAAATCCATGCTTAAAAACTGGCTTGGTAGACCTGCTGGAAGAGATAGGTCTTTAGATGGTTTTTAAATTCCGACAGCTTATTCTGGCAGGTTGTTCCACAGTCTTGGGGCAGCCTCTGGGTTATGGTCACTGGTTGGGTTCTGGCAGATTGGAGCAGATGCCCCCCAGAGGACCTAAGTGTCCTAAAGGATGGATTGTACAAGAGAAGACGATTCTTTAGGTAACCTGGACCCAAACCATATAGGGCTTTAAAGGTCAAAACCAACATCTTTTACTTTGTCCAGAAACTAATTGGCAGCCAGTAGTTACTTTACGATAAGTGTAACATGCTCACTCCTAGATATGCCTGTAACCAATCTGGCTGCCATATTTTGAATCAACTGGAGTTTCCAAAATTGGTACAAAGGTAACCCAATGTAAAGCACATTGCAGAAGTCCAACCTTAAGATAACAAAATGACTACATAAACCACAATACTAAGGTAATTAAATACTAAAACAAACTAAACTAAACCATACATACCTTCACAGAAATAACGTTCTCACAGGGATGGATACATACAGCCATTTCCCAAATTATTAACAAGATAGGTACTGTAGATTTCTTCTTAAGTTGAATTTGTATATAAGTTGGAAAAGGTACATTTTTAAGTGTTACTCTGCCCAAATATATTTTTCTTTAACTTTGGATAGCAAATGGAAAGGTTAACAGCCCTGTGGTGTTTGTTTTGCTGTCTGTGCCCCTGTTCAGTATATTTCACCTTATTTTCTGTCCCTGTGAAAATTGTATTTTGAAAAATTTGTCTTGTGGAAACAAGGATTGGTGAGAAAGCTTCAGTGGAGACACCTTTTCCCCATGATAGGGGTGAATTTCCATTCCTAGTGGTAGGTTTTTCTCACTCCCTGTTGTCTCAGCCACTTTCCTGATTGCTATTATGTGCTATATAGGCAGTCCCTTGGTTATGAACAAGATAGATTCTGTAGGTTCATTCTTAAGCTGAATTTGTATGCAAGTCAGAACAGGCCAGGTGCGTCTCACAAAATTACAAGCCCCAGGATTCCACAGCATTGAGCTATGATAGTTAAAGATACTCTACTCCTGTTGGCTAGAATTGCATTGGCTTTTTTGGGACTAACAATTCAACCATTTCACTGGCTGGCCCATATTCTTCTTGCTTTGGATAAATAATGTTGTTTTGTATGCAGACATCTTAACTAAGATAAGATGTTTTATCACTTAGAACAGTACTGTTTAGTTTTATTGGTTTGTCTAGCATTTGTATAAATAGATGTGGGTGAGGCTAATGATTGGCTACATTTTTCATTGCAAAAAGACTGGAGTTTTTATTTTTTTAAAACAATGAAACTAAAAAGGACAAATTTGAGGAGTTTCTTCCAAACAGTTTTGCTTTATAAGGAGGTGCCAGGGGCCCAAGTCTGTTTTGCACATGGGTGACTTCAGACTATTTACATCTGTTTTCCTTTCCTTCAGAAAACCCCAACTGATCAATAAGAACCAAGCTCAAAATGATGGAACTGGGACAGAGAAGGATTACCCTTTATACTCATGGGGGGGGGTGGAATTGGTTTTAACGCTGTTTTAATGTTGTTATGTGTTTTTATTGGTATTTTATTGTTGTAAACCGCTCTGAGCTTCGGAGTGAGCGGTCTACCAAGCTGAAATTAATAATAATAATAATAAAATGTATCCAGCCATTTATTCCAGAGCTTTCTAGAAGCTCTGGCATGCATGATCCTGCAGTTTTGGAAATGTGAACAGCTGGATTGAACTGGGTCTGGATCCATTAGTGTTGTGATCCAGTGTTCACGGTACCACTATTCTTGTGACACTGCCAGCAAGCAGCTCTCTCTCAGAGGCTTGCTGGTGATGTCCCATTTCTGGTAATGTCACACCAGTGTGCTGAGCCATCAGACATGTGGGAGGAAGTTGATTACTGCTGGCATTTGGTCTGAGTGGCCAAATGACTTTGGGGACATACCGAAACTGTATCAGAGCAGCATTGCAACCCAGATTTACCCAGTAGGTGTAGACACGACCCATGTCTTTAATTGCAGCTTGGTGATTAACCTGCTGTGCTAAAGCCCAATACACATTCAAGGGACATCCTGTCTCACTCAGAGACAAACTAAAGTACCCGAATCAAGTTTCATACCTTTGTCAAGAGTGAGATGACTGTTTCAATTTCAAAGTACAACAGGATTTTACTGTTCCTGATACAACTGAGAAATGCATTAGGCTGTTTACTGCTGATTGGTTTGAATATTCTCTTGATTGTAATGGAAAACGTTGCTTCAAAATCTGTTGAGTCAAGCTAGCCTTTCCATAAAGTGGAGGAAGCCAAGGTCAACTAAAAGCAATGGAGTTACGAAAATAATGAGGGAAGTCAGAAGTAGCCAAAGGCTAGAAACATGAACTTCAACAGATACATTATTAGGGGAAGGAAAAGTGCCCTTTTAAAAGTCCCAAAGAACATGTGAAGAATATAATTTGCAAGTGGGCAAAAGGTGGAAGTGGGATGAACGTTCTTGCAAAGTAGATCAGAAGCAGTTCGGATCAAAAGAAGCAAGATTCATGCCTGTAGAATCAGAAGGAGAAACCGAAAGCATTGGTGAAAGATCACACATTCATTATTACTTAACCCAGTGCAGGACTGCTACTAATACCATTAGGGAGGAATTTGACAAAAGGTCACTGGACAGAATGTAAGAAAATGGATGCGAGGAGGACAGAGGAACATCCTGGAACAGAACATATCAATGTTTATATTTTTGGAGGGGAGATATTATAATAGAACAGAGTGTAAAAGGAAAGGACTTCCTGAACTTCTGTGAAGGCATATTCTGTCACTCAAAATAGGAGAAAAATCCCACAGAAAGCAAAGAAAGAAAGAAAATAATGACTGTAAAGAATAATGTGTGATCAAACCCTTTAAAGCAGTGGTTCTCAACCTTCCTAATGCTGAGACCCCTTAATACAGTTCCTGATGTTGTGCCGACCCCCAACCATAACATTATTTTTGTAGCTACTTCATACTGTAATTTTACTACTGTTATGAATCATAATGTAAATATCTGATATGCAGGGTGTATTTTCATTCACTGAACCAAATTTGGCACATTTATTTATTTATTTACCTTATTTGTATATCCCCCTTCTTAACCCGAAGGCAACTCAAGGTGGTTCACAGTAGGCAACAATTTGATGCCCCAACAGACATAAAAATACAATTTTAAAAATAGCATATATATATATATATATATTCATATAAAACCAATAAAAACATAAATCATCAGTGTCTCCTTCCTTTAAAAATACCCAATATGCCCAAATTTGAATACTGGTGGAGTTGGGGGGGGGGGAGATTGATTTTATAATTTGGGAGTTGTAGTTTATTTATTTATTTATTTATTTATTATTTTGTTTTATATTCCGCCCCTCCCTGCAGGCACGGGGCGGGTGACAACATATAAAACGCGCAGCATGGAACAAACATGCAGCCCTACAATAAAACAGTTAAAACAATTAAAAGTTACATATCAGTGTAAGCGTAGTAAAGAGGAGACACAGAAGGTGCGATTTTATTGCAGGTCTACTTGTTGTGCTAAAGCACCGCCCGCCACCGAACTTCTTCCAAGCTCAGATTTCCCAGATCTGATCAGGGAAGGTGCCCTGGGAGTTGTGCTAGCCGATCAGGGGCTGATCTAAATAGAGCAGTTTTACAGGCCCTCCGGAAGGGAATCAGCTCTGAGATGGCTCGAACTTCCCCTGGGAGGGAATTCCAGAGCTCTGGAGCTACCACCGAAAAGGCCCGTTGCCTAGTTGAAGACAGATGGCAGGAGCAGATAGATGGTATCAAACGCAGATTTTGTTCTTCTGAACGGAGTGGTCTCGGGGGAATATATGGGGCAAGGTGGTCCCTCAGATACGCAGGCCCTAGGCCGTGCAAGGCCTTAAAGGTCAACACCAACACCTTGAAGGCGATTCAGCACTTGATGGGAAGCCAGTGCAGTTGCCGAAGGATGGGAGTAATGTGCTCCCTCACTGGCGTTCCGGCCAGTAGGCGAGCAGCGGCATTCTGCACTAGCTTGAGTTTCCGGAGCGTCGCCAAGGGAAGGCCAACGTAGAGGGCGTTACAGTAATCCAGCTGTATCCAGCTAGTTGCTGAGATTTATAGTCAATTAACCATCAAAGAGCATTCTGAACTCCACCAATAATGGAATTGAACCAATCTTGGCACATAGAACCACCAGGACCAACAGAAAATACTGGGTCTGGTGAGAATTGACCTTGAGTTTGGGAGTTGTAGTTCACCTACATCCAGAGAGCACTGTGGACTCAAACAATGACAAAACTTGACAGAAATACTCAGTATGCCCAAATGTGAATACTACTGGAGTTTGGGGAAAAGAGACTTGACATTTGGCAATTGTAGTTGCTGGGATTTATAGTTCACCTACAATCAAATAGCATTCTGAATCCCACAAATGGGAAAATTTGGGCCAAATTTCCCACACAGAATCCTCATGACCAACAGAAAATACTGTATTTTCTGATGGTCTTTGGTGACCTCTCTGACACCCCCTCATGCCCCTCAGTGGTCTCAACCCCCAGGTTGGAAAACACTGCTTTAAAGAGACAAAAGAGGGATTCAGGGGGCAAGCATGTGAACCTAAATCCAATTGATAGTCCCAGCTACAGTAGAACCAATGAAATAATGGAAGTTATGGAAGGGTAGAGAAGCAGCCAAAACTTTATGGCTCTCAGTCATGCCAAAGTTTCAAAATTGGTTTGGCCCCTCTCAATGCACAGCATAAGGTACATTTCTAGGGAGCCTCATTAGTTTCCAGAGAAACTTGGAATGTAATGTATTAAATGATTTATTGATTACAGAAATCTAAATAGGGGAGCCATACAATAACAGGGAACTCGTCCAAGCCTCAAAAATGTTGAGGGCAGTAGGGATATATTGGTTACCCTTACTGTAGAAAAAGTGATATATTACTGCCATGTTGGTATGTGCAGAAGCAATTACTGCTTATCACTGTGAGATCCGCAATACATTACAGGTATATCTGTAGCAAATACCAAGATATCTAAAGTGTCTGCCCACAGGAGTTTTTTGGCAAGGTTTCTTCAGAGAAGATTTGCCTTCATCTGAGCCAGCAAGCATGATTTCACCCACTGGATTTTATTGGCCAAGTGGGGATTTGAACTCTGGTCTCTGGAATCTTAGGACCCTTCCACACATCCCTATATCCCAGAATGTCAAGGCAGAAAATCCCACAATATCTACCTTGAATTAGAATATATGGCAGTGTGGACTCAGATAATCATTTCAAAGCAAATATTGTGGGATTTTCTGCCTTGATATTCTGGATTTTATGACTGTGTGGAAGGGCCCTGAGCCTCATCACATTGAGGGCCCTTCCATACAGCCCTGTATCCCAGAATATCAAAGCGGAAACCCCCACATTATCTGAGTTCAGACTCAGATAACCCAGTTCAAAGCAGATATTGTGGGATTTTCTGCCTTGATATAGGGCAGTGTGGAAAGGCCCTCTGAGGGGAAAGCTTGGGTGATTGTCCCTTTAAGAATAGAGAATCACCCCTCTTATATGTTTTGCATTCTGCCTCCCCATCACACTCACATCTGGAAACTTAAGAGCTGGCAATACATTCATCTTACATTCATCACAAGATCAGTATCACTTTTTTGTTTTAAATCAGGAGACACAGCAATGTCCCAAAACCAAGAGATCCCTTGCCCTTCTCAAAGTCCCTTACATTAAAGAAGACTGACACCAGTTTAAAACCATTGCTTTCCATGGGATCCTATGGTTCTTCATCAAAGCCCATAGGATGCAAGAGACAGTGATCTAGATTAAAACCATTGCTGGTGGTTGGGTAATGAAACAGGATGAGAAACTGTGATGGTTCCCATTGAACCTGTTTTTCAGTTGTAAACATGGGAGAAAAAGTGTGATAAGAGGTAAAAGTTCTGAACATGATTGTAGGTTAATGTTCAGAGTTCCCTCCTTTCAGGAGATTTCTGCCTCTTTTCAGCCCTGGAACATGTGATGAGCTCAATGCCTTTCCATGCTTAAAAAGAGACTGAAGTGTCCCTTCAAGGGGAAATTTCTCAATGTAATGAGCTCGATTTTCAGAATTTCTTCCTTTCAGAACACTCCTGCCTCTTTTTAACCATGGAGGGCTATGCATAACATCCAGAAGTAATTTAACTCATGTGATGAGGTTTTGGATAGACAGGACAGAGGCAGACAGCACAGAAAGGAGGTATATTGTGTCGACATCCAGCTTTTTGTGGTTGGATTTGAGGTTGAGCTCAAATCCAACCACAGGGGGGTGCTGTCATCCTCTACTTTAGATCGTAGTAGAGATTATTAGCAGAGTGTTTAATTTTAGTGTATATAAATGGTGTTTAGTATTGGTCTGAGTATTTTCAAGTATTTACTTGTAATTGCTCCTGAATTATTTGGAAATGCTATTGTATTTAGTACAGTTTTCTCCCGGACTTTGCAAGATGCTGCCAGAAGTGTGTACATTACAAATAAACTTATAAAGATAATGATGTTGAATTTTTAAACCGAAATTATATTCTACAAATGTGAAGCTTCATATCAAATGTTGTTTCACTTAAGTCAAGGATATTATGATGTTTAAGTGATGCAGTTTTCCTACTGAGCATTGTAGGTTTTTTGGAGAATTGAGAGACTTCTTAAGAAAAAACATTCATGTAGAAGATAAGGCTGAGATAAACAGAAGACGAGGGATACAAATTATTTAATTTTATTTCCCTGGATGTAGGAAATGTTTTTATTATTACTGGATAAAGTTGTTGAGTTTTAGATAACATTTGCTTGTCTGAAGATGGCCAACATGTTCTGGAAACATGTTGGCCGCGTGCTCTGGGTACTGTGTTGTGGCTCCTGTTGCTGCTCCATTTGTTTTATTGCCTGTTCTGCTATTGCTCTAATTGTTCAATTGTTTTATGTTTTTAATCTTTGTTTTTATGCCCCTGGCTCTTGTGAGCCGCCGCGAGCCCCCGGGAGTCGGCGGCATAAAAGCCTCAATAATAAATAAATAAATAAATAAAACAGCAGAGAAACATGAAACTATAAAACATATTTTGGCAAGCAAGAACATCACCAACTTTTGACGTGAATTGGCTGGACCCATCCTGCTAAAAAGCACTAATAACAAGTGAATTTCGTGCAGAATCAATACCCCAAATGCTATAGCATTTTATGGGAAGTAAGCATTATTACAGAGACAATAATCACACTAGAGAATGAATACACTTTAAATCCAGTTTCTGCCTCTTGCAGAATTCTGGGGTTTGTAGTTTAGTGAGGCTGTCAAAGGCTTCTCCCTAAACTACAAACCCCAGTTTAGGGAGTAAACCCCAGTAGGCAGCAACCGGATTTAAAGTGGATTCATTCTTCAGTGTGATGAGGTAGTATATGCAGTTAGAAGAGGCCACAAGAGCCATCTGGTCTAACCCCATGCCATGTAGGAACATACAATCAAAGCACTCCCAACAGATGGCTATCAAGCCGCTGCTTTAAAACTTCCAGAGAAGAAGAACCCCACCAGGCCACCATACTTTGAGGCAGTATGTTCCACTGCCAAATACCTCTTTCCATTAGGAAGTCCATCCTAATATTCAGGTGGAATCTCTTATCCTGCAATTTGAATCCATAACTCTGTGTCCTAGTCTCCAAAGCAATAGTAAACAATGTTCCCCTTCCTCTGGGGCTGAAAGTGTGACTTGCTCAAGGTCACCCAATGAGTGTCATGGCTGAGTGGGAATTCCAACCCTGGTCTCCAGAGCTGTTATCCAGTGCTCAAACCACCACATCAACAATAAAAAAACATTTTTAAAATACTTTACAAAAAAATCTATCACCACATCAAGTCTCAGATCATGACTTACTAACCACAGTATTAACATGATATCTCCTTAATTTGTTAAAAAATATGTTTTATTGTATGTTACATGGTTGAAATGTTGCTTGTACTTTATAGTAAATTTTCAAATTATGTATGTTGCATTGTTTTATCACTTCACTTCAAGCCACCATGAGTAACATACAGTATTGAGTTAGGCTTTTTTAAAACAAACAAATAAACAAAACAAACCTCTAAGCAATGGACTTTGTAAATGTATCCTTATAATACCTTCAAAAATTATTCATTTAGGCCTTATATAATTAATAGTATAAATTCTCTAAAGGCAGCTAAGTGGTTTTAACCCTGATTAGGACTTGGATAGGGCCCCCCAGGTGGCGCAACAGATTAAACTACTGAGCTGCTGAACTTGCTGACCAAAAGGTTGGCGGTTCAAATCCGAGGAGTGGGGTGAGGTCCCAATGTTAGACCCAGCTTCTGCTGACCTAGCAGTTCGAAAACATGCAAATGTGAGTTGATCAATAGGTACCGCTTCTGCCGGAAATTAAAAGTGATCCATGCAATCATGCTGGCCACATAAACTTGGAGGTGTCGATGGACAACACCGGCTCTTCGGCTTAGAAACAGAGATGAGCACTACCCCTAGAGTTGAACACAACTAGACTTAATGTCAAGGGAAACCTTTACCTTTATCTTAGGATTTTGATGGGTGACCACCAAGGAATACCAGGTGCTGTAGGTGATCTTTCATAGTAAGAAATTGACAAAACTACCTTTGAGTATTCTTTGCCTAAGAAAACCCTATGAAATTCATGAGGTCAACAGGCAACTTGAAGGCACATAATACACACAATGGTCTTTTGTGACTGAAAAATGCAGTCTTAAAATATCTTCAGAAGTTATTTATTTTGGCTTTATGAAAGTCATGACTGTGTCACCTTTCTTCCATAGCCTTGACAGCAGCTCTAAATTATGGCTGAGAGACTTCTAGGCACAATACAGAAGAGACCAAAGATGAAAACAACCGAGAGACAAAAGACACTGAAGGAGTCACTTTTGGGAGAATAAGAAACCAAAGCATCACTGTTCTCTGGCAAGTTGCTGGAGGGATTCTTGATATCTCATCTTTCCCTCATGGCACCAGCTGGAACAGTCACAGATAGTTATGGCTCCAGAGGGAGAAATCCAAAGGCAGCTGGTCTCAGTCAAGCTGACAGAAAAGACTTCCATATTCAACTTTTCCCTCTGATGTAGTCAGAATGAGAGCTGATTATGAAATGGATCCAGCAGCTGAAGGAGGGGTGGTAGTTCAGGACAATCCCAGTTCCTGACATTTCTGGATCAGAATCTGAACTATTATTAAGTATGAGTTATGCACTAAGTACAGAACACAGTTGCTCACAGATTGTCATTCAAACCCAAATTTCGAGATTCGTAGATCATGGTGAAATTGGAGAGTTATTCCTTCTCACTTAGGTGTCATTCCCTGCAGAACCTAGCCAGCAATTTAAACTAAATTTCTTTGGATTTAGTTTATTGCCAAGGTTTCTACAGTCAAGAGGAAGTTGCTAGTGGCTTTATGCTCAAAAGTCACTGATTTTACTACTCACTAACCCGACCCCTTCTTGCCCTTTCCAGTCTTCCTCTCCTCTTTTTCCACAAGAGAAAAAGTTAGTCCTTCCAAATTCCAGCACTATCTTCCACTAGTGCCTCCTACTTTCCTCGAGATGTCACGGAGAAGATTGATTGTGAACTTCTTAAACAGCAGAAATCAGCTCCTGACCTTAGGGAAATTCTATATGAAACATTTACTCTAGCTTCTCATCAGTAAATGAAAAAGATGGTCCAGCCATCATACTCCCTGTACCTAGGTATGGTTGTGAATGCTGGGCAGTGAAAAAAGATTGTAGGAAGAAAATTGATAAATTTGTGATATGCTGGAGAAGGTACCATGGGCTGCTTAAAAAACACACCAATAAATTGGTCCTAGAACAAATCAGGCCTGAACTCTCCCTGGAAGCCAAGATGACTAAACAGGGGCTATATCATGAAGAGAGAAGAGAAGACTCATTAGAATAGTGTTTCACAACCTTCCTAATGCCTCGACCCCTTAATACAGTACCATAAAATTATTTTTGTTGCTACTTCATAATTGCAATTTTGCTACTGTTATGATTCACAATGTAAATATCTGATATGCATTGTGTATTTTAATTCACTGGACCAAATTTGGCACACGTGGCGAGGCTGATGGTTTTTATACCTGGCTGCCACCAAGTACTGTGGTGAGGGCTCGCCTAATCCCTCTAGGCTGGGCAGAAATATAGGGTACTTTTATATTTGAGGCTTGAGAGATTTCACTTCACTAACGCTGCCACCACTTAAAAAAACCAGGGAGGATTTTACACACAGGGAGGCAGGACTGGATGAACAAAAAAACTGTGTTTATTTTTATCAACTTGCGAGAGGTTACAGGCACTTTAGCGTGATGGTTACAATGAAGCGATGGAGCGTGTGGTTACGTAAACAAACTGGCACAATACTTAAAACAATGTTACTTTTAAACTCAGCACCACAGATAATACTGCTGAAGTATTATCTGCTACCTATAACTACCTGACTCTGCCTATTCTCAGCTAGAGTTCTACAAAACCCAGCAAAATACTGCTAACTCACTCAGGAGCTAAACTTACTCTGACCTTCTCTGTCAGAGACTGACTATCAACTCCCCCTCCAGAGTTCCGAGCCTCCCCTCTGCCTAACTACTCCTCCAACTGTCCGTTTTTAAATTCTAACTGACAATCTTCCCCTGGTGCATGGCCCAACTGCCTACTGGCTCCCTAAGGTTTCATATCCCCCTTTCCTAGGCTAACTCAGCCTAACCTGGGATCCTTAACCTTACAATGGCTGTTCCTCCAAAAACAGACAATTAACTGGCCACCCACCAAAAAGACTTTTCCTCCTGGGCTTCTTCTGGCCCAAAAATATTGGCAATATGTCACAGCACAAATACCGGATATGCCCAAATTTGAAACTTTCCACACAGGACCCCCATAATCAACAGAAAATACTGTGTTTTCTGATGGTCTTTAGTGACCCTTCTGACACCTCTTTGCACCCCGGGTCCAGACCCCCAGGTTGAGAAATGCTGCATTCAAAAATACAATAATTATAGTTCTTTGATAGGAAAGTCAAAGTCTCTCATCTATTTATCTATGTATATAATAAAAGTCAGTGTTTGTGGCGGGAGGTGCGGAGGAATATGTGGCAGCGTTTTGATTGGTTGCCACTGTGGGATTATTTGCATAATTCTATGGCCAACTAGAGGTAACTGATTACCATAGAGTCGCAATGGAGGACCTAGGAATTTATCTCAGGCAATAAAATAGTGGGTTTTATTTGTGATTCCCCGCTGGAACCATGACAGTTCATGTGGTATCAAAGCACCATAGCCAGTATCAAAGCATCATAGCCAGTAGGTCAAGAGCACACGGTCCCTAGAAAAGTAGGAAAATCACACCACCAACCAAAATGATACTCTAACACAGTAAAGAATGGCTGGGGGATGGTGGCCTGCTGGGAGCAGCTGCTGGGAGTGCCGAAGCCGGGGAGGGGGCGGAGCCAGGCTGCGCCATGCCCTGCCCCCTCCCCCTAGCTTCAGTTCTCCCACAGCTTCACCAGCCTTGAGGGAGCAGTGCCAAGCCAGCATTGTGCTGGCTCTGCCACCGCTGGCTTGGCACTGCCCCCTCAAGGCTGGCGAACCTGTGGGAGAGCTGAAGCTGGGGAGGAGGGGGCGGAGCAGGCTGTGCAGAGGAGGAGGAGCATGAGCGGTGGATGGGCTTCAGTAGGCAGGGCTCCTCCGCATGGCTTCAGCGAACGAGGGGCGAGAGTCATGGCGGGAATCATGGCGGATTGGAGGCTGGCTGGGGAAACGGCCAAAGGAGGCAGCGCCCCGGCCCCTTCTTCTTTTTCTTCGCTGCCGCCCGGCCCTTCCTCCTCCTCCCCCAAGCAGCAGGAGTTCGGCAGGAGGAGGGGGGAAGGGGGGCAGAGAGCTTTTCTCACGGCATAGCAGGAGGTCCGTCACGGCACACTACAGTGGTTGGGAAACACTGCTCTAATGTATTCATTACTCATTCATAACTTGTGTCTGGGGTAAACTGAATATTTTGACATTAAATGCTGTCTGATCTTGGAACAGCGGTTGGGAAACACTGACATAGAACACTATATGTCTAGGTAGGGAACAGTAGTAAAGGGTAGGGAACAGTTTAAGGTGGGAATTGAAGCCTGAGAGGAAGCGGGTGCAGAAGGGCCCTAAGTTCTCCTGTACTACTCTGAGCCAGAAGTCACCTTGAAGGACCTAGAGATTCCTAGAGGGAACATGTGGGTGAAATCTGCGAATAAGCAAAACCACAAAAGTGAAACCCGTAATTGTGGAGGACCAGAGGACCAACTATATAATTTTTGAAAGTCACCGAGGAGCTCATGTCTTGAGAAAGGCAGGATATGAACCAATTAAATTAATAAAATATAATTGTGCAGTGTTAATGTATACCAAGAAAGAACACAGATAACCTACAAGTAGGTCTGAGTGGGTACAGCTCTATAGGAGCGATGCTGTGATTACTATGGAAGCATGGAAGCTAGAAATCCACATTATTCATGAGGATAATGCACATAATAAACATCATGAATAGATAAGGAGAAGCCAATTGGATATTATTCAAAACGTTTATCAAAAAACACACTTGAATACACATAGTGAAAATATAACATGAGTGCAAAGCTGGAGCACAATATATTATACATGGGTTAAAGCGCAGGCTAATAGGGTAAATACAGGGCACATAGAATACAATCACATTAATATATGGATATGGAATATACACATATGTTATGGGTAAATCACTAAATCAACATATATATAGCATATATCACGATTGAGTACATATGTTTGTGTCCCTGGGTGTGTTTTGATTGCAAACCGGGTGGTTTGCCCGGGGATGCAAAACGGCAAAGCCGGCTTCTCCTGCTCCGGTTGCGGGGAGGTTTGTTTACTTTCCGCAGGAGGTGGGACACAGTCTTTTGATGCGTCCAGGGTCTATAACTTGGCTTGGGGATCCAAACTTCAATATGAATACTCACTCAGAGTGCGGGATACGCGAGGAATACGCCGCGGGGTCCCGGGATTCAACTGACTTGTAGCCGTAAAGTAGAATAAGCGTCGCAAGCTGCTGCAAACGAAAATCTCGTTGCAAGGATGGTGCGAGGTTTCCTCGTAATAGCAGGGAACCTCTGCCAGGAAGTGTAGCGTAGCGTGCAGGGCAACTGGGCTTCACACCACTGGTGGGAGCCTTGCCAACGGCTTGGAGTGTCGTGGCACCATAGCGTTTCGCCGTTTCGCGGGTTTCGCTTCTTCAGGGCTGTGATGGGGTTGCTACACGAATGTCAAGCAGCTGAGCGTTCCGTGGTAGATTACATCAGGTCTTCACAAATAGAAGGTCCTGTGAGGCTGGAATCCAGCCTCACAGGACCTTCTATTTATGAAGACCTGGTGTAATCTACCACGGAATGCTGATTCCAGCCTCACAGGACCTTCTATTTGTGAAGACCTGGTGTAATCTACCACGGAATGCTCCGCTGCTTGACATTTGTGTAGCAACCCCATCACAGCCCTGAAGAAGCGAAACCCGCGAAACGGCGAAACGCTATGGTGCCACAACACTCCAAGCCGTTGGCAAGGCTCCCACCAGTGGTGTGAAGCCCAGTTGCCCTGTACGCTACGCTACACTTCCTGGCAGAGGTTCCCTGCTATTACGAGGAAACCTCGCGCCATCCTTGCAACGAGATTTTCATTTGCAGCAGCTTGCAACGCTTATTCTACTTTACGGCTACAAGCCAGTTGAATCCCGGGACCCCGCGGCGTATTCCCCACGTATCCCGCACTCTGAGTGAGTATTCATATTGAAGTTTGGATCCCCAAGCCAAGTTATAGACCCTGGACGCATCAAAAGACTGACTGTGTCCCACCTCCTGCGGAAAGTAAACAAACCTCCCCGCAACCGGAGCAGGAGAAGCCGCGGCTTTGCCGCTTTGCATCCCCGGGCAAACCACCCGGTTTGCAATCAAAACACACCCAGGGACACAAACATATGTACTCAATCGTGATATATGCTATATATATGTTGATTTAGTGATTTACCCATAACATATGTGTATATTCCATTTCCATATATTAATGTGATTGTATTCTATGTGCCCTGTATTTACCCTATTAGCCTGCGCTTTAACCCATGTATAATATATTGTGCTCCAGCTTTGCACTCATGTTATATTTCACTATATGTGTATTCAAGTGTGTTTTTTGATAAACGTTTTGAATAATATCCAATTGGCTTCTCCTTATCTATTCATGATGTTTATTATGTGCATTATCCTCATGAATAATGTGGATTTCTAGCTTCCATGCTTCCATAGTAATCACAGCATCGCTCCTATAGAGCTGTACCCACTCAGACCTACTTGTAGGTTATCTGTGAATTTCGTGGATTGCTTTTACTACTTGTTCTTGTATACTGTGCAAGCACCCCCGCCTTGTGCTTTTGTGTACTCACTACCAAGAAAGAACACCTGATCCCTCACATGTTGTTGAACTATAGAACAGCAATTATTATCATTCATAACATTTGATCTTATTGCCTGAGGTTGATGGGAATACTGAGACCAGTAGCCTAGAAAATGGTAAATGCTTTTCAATCTACCTTTGGCTTTTTAGGTATTTAGAGTTCCTCCCCCAGAAATCTAGAGTTGCTTGCTACAATGAAAATTCAAGAGTGTCCCTGTCCCTTTAATGATACTGTAGAAGAGGGAATCCCAGCAGATGTTCCTTCTTACCCAGCTGTATGGCATGCTGAAATATGTTGTTGTTTTGTGTCTTCAAATTATTTCTGACTTTGCTCTACAGCTTCATAATCTATTGCTCAAAACACTATGCCACATTGGCTCCCTCTTCTAAAGGGACAAATGGATTCTCCAGTTTTCATTGCCTAATCTTTCCAAGCTATTATCAGCATGTCCAACAGGGAAGGATGGTGAGAGTTGCAGTTGAAAATGTTTTCTCCCTGAAGGTATGCAGAGATTTGAGAACAGTTTTGCTTCTGGAATTTCTCTTCCCTATAAGCCATTGAAGCAGAAAAATGACAGTAATATAATGATGGAGGAACTGTGGATGTCAAACATACCCACTGAACTGTTGAACTCATCTTTTATAGCAGTCTTTTTATTTTGTATCTGACCCTATAAAGAGAAGAGTTGCTGTTTACAGCAGGGAATACACCTCAGCAGCTCAGAAGGCGGAAGCGATTCAAGTTCCTTCACAAAAGGCACATAAAGTTGTGTAATGTAGCTACACATCATCCTTTAATGTGCCCTTCCCAGCAAAATTATAAAGCTGCACAGGGAAGTTGAATGCAGAGGTGTTTGCAAAGTATTTTTTTTATTAAAGCTGTAGTTAAGGAATGGAAAAGTTTTTTAAAAACAGTATCAGGAATAGCATACCCGGCTAGGCCGTTAAATGCTAATCAAGATGCCAATTGCAACATTCACACCTGCCTCAAACAAAAAAGAATTCTTTCTCCCACCCTGGACATTCCACAAATATATAAGCCCCATTTCCCTAGTTTCCAACAGACCTCACAACCTCTGAGGATGCCTGCCATAGATGTGGGTGAAATGTCAGGAGAGAATGCTTCTGGAACATGGCCATACAGCCCAAAAGACTCACAACAACCCAGTGATTCTGGCCATGAAACCCTTCAACAGTACATAACCTGCAATGTTTCACATGTGAAAACTGGCATGACTGTGGCCGAGCAACACCAGCATGTGGTCAAAATAGTCAAAGTTATAACAATCTCTTTGCATCATTTGCTAAAAACAGTCTTTTCCAACCAGTGTGCCATGATGGACCTCCTGCTGTGCCACGAGAAAAGCTCTCTGCCCCCCTTCCTTCCCCCCTCCTCCTGCCGAACTCCTGCTGCTTGGGGGAGGAGGGGAAAGGGCCGGGCGGTGGCGAAGAAAAAGAAGGGGCCGGGGCGCTGCCTCCTTTGGTCGCTTCCCCAGCCAACCTCCAATCTGCCATGACTCCCGCCATGACTCTCGCCCCTTGCTCACTGAAGCCCATCCACCACTCATGCTCCTCCTCTGGGAGAGAGCTAAAGCTGGGGGGAGGGGGCGGTCATGGCGCAGCCTGGCTCTGCCCCTCCCCGGCTTCGGCACTCTCAGCAGCTGCTCCAGCCTTGAGGGGACAGTGCCAAGCCAGCATTGCACTGGCTCTGGCACCGCTGGCTTGGCACTGCCCTCAAGGCTGGAGCAGCTGCTGGGGAGAGGTGAAGCCAGGGGTGGGGCATGGTGCGGCATGGCTCCGCCCCTCCCCGGCTTTGGCACTCCCAGCAGCTGCTCCCAGCAGGCCATCATTCCCCAGCCGTTCTTTACTGTGTTAAAGTGTCATTTTGTGTCATTTTGTTGGTGGTGTGCCCCCGGATTTTTTAAATGTTAAAAGTGTGCTGCGGCTCAAAAAAGGTTGGGAAACAGTGGCTTAAAAACCAATTTGTAGTAGTTATCTCTATTAACAGCATGTATTTTCTCAAGAAAACAGGTCTTGTCCACTCAAAGATGAAACCATGTCCAAATCTTTCAGGTTACAATGGTAATAACATTCTCTGTCTGTTTAACTTGTATGCTGAACATGTCACAGGTAAAAGAGCATTCGACTTGGAGGAAGGAGACATGAACATCCAAGAAGGCAACATTAATAATTTAAGATATGCAGATGACATACTACTAGCAGGAAATAGCAGAGGTGTAAAGTGAAGCTGTTGTACTTTGGACTCATCCAAGGAAACTACAACCCTGAATTAGCAAGAACTGAACAGGGTTGGCGAGGATAGAGTGACTTGGAGGTCTCTCATAGAATCATAGAGTTGGAAAAGATCTCATGGGCCATCCAGTCCAACCCCCTGCCAAGAAGCAGGAAAATCGCATTCAAAGCACCCCCTGCCCCTCTGTTTAAAATCCTCCCAAGAAGGAGCCTGTGGGGCAGAGAATTCCACTGCTGGAAACCTCTCCCAATCAGGAAGTTCTTCCTCATGTTCAGATCGAATCTCCTTTCTTATAGTTTGAAGCCATTGTTCTGCATCCTAGTCTCCAGGGCAGCAGAAAACAAGTTGGCTCCCTCCTCTCTATGTTTTCCTCTCACATATTTATACATGGCTACAATGTCCCTCTCAGCCTTCTCTTCTTCAGGCTAAACATGCTCAACTCTTTAAGCCGCTCCTCATAGGGCTTGCTCTCCAGACCCTTGATCATTTTAGCCACCCTTCTCTGGGCACATTCCAGTTTGTCAGCATCTCCCTTCAATTGTGGTGCCCAGAATTGGACACAGTGTGATTCCAGATGTGGTCTAACCAAGGCAGAATAGAGGGGTAGCATGACTTTCCTGGACACTATCCTCCTGTTGATGCAGGCCAAAATCCCATTGGCTTTTTTTTGGCGCCGTTTGACATTGCTGGCTTATGTTTAACTTGTTCATGAGGACTCCAAGATCTTTTTCATACGTACTGCTCTCGAGCCACGTATCCCCCATTTCTGTATCTTTGCATTTCATTTTTTCTGCCTAAGTATCTTGCATTTATCACTGTTGAACTTCATTGGGTCACCATAAATCAAAGTTGGCTTGGCTGTAGCTGACAACAAATATTTAGCTACTGCAAGGATTACATATATAAAGAGGGAACTGGAGAATTGTTGGTGGCAGACAGTGTCATAGTCCCTGCTGATCAAAGAGTCCCTGGATTTCAGCTCAGAAAGCCCTGGATGCACTACATTGGTGCATGTAAGACAGCTGGATGGAAAGTTGGCACTTGCTTATTCTGACTCAGGTAAAATGAGTACACAAATCTTCTTTCTTCCTGAGCCAGAAAACCCTATCAGTAGTGCTTTCTCTGCTTTTCTCTCGCTCGCTTTCTTTGCTTATAGGAAATCCAGTGGTGTCTGCTAATTAAGTCTCTGAAGGAAACCTTTACTTTGGCAAGTTCCCTATTTTAAATTCACACTCCTGTGTTGATATCTTTGCAACGGCGCTTCTAACTCCCCAAATGCTGCTTTCTTTTTCCACTTCCTTGCCTCTCCTCCCTTTCTCCTGTCCCTGCTTGCTACTAGAGTGCTGAACAAACATTACCAGGTGTTAATGTAATGCAATATAGCAGAACATACTCCTTTTTGCACGGGGAATTAATAGGACTGGTAGCTGACATTAAAATACGGTTAGACATTTCTTTCCAAAGCAGATTGATCCATGCAGCACTTGTTGCCATATGTTGATTAAAGTTCTCTAGCAAGCTGAGGACCAGTTGACCCAGTGCTTGGAAAAGTCATATTTTGGACAACATCTCCCAAAATCCCCTTGCTAGGATATTTTGGGAGTTGTCATCCTGAAAGAAGTGTAATGGTCAACAACTGGATTAGGAGCCCCCGGTGGCTCAATGGGTTAAACCCTTGTGCCAGCAGGACTGAGGTTGGAGGTTTGAATCCAGGGAGAATGTGGATGAGTTCCCTCTGTTAGCTTCAGCTCCCCATGTAGGCACATGAGAGAAGCCTTCCTTTTGGATGGAAAAACATCCGGGCATCTCCTGGGCAATGTCCTTGCAGATGGGCAATTCTCTCATACCATAAGCAACTTGCAGTCTCTCAAGTTGCTCCTGACACACACACACACAAAACAACAACTACTACTGTATTTATCATACCCAGCTCAACAGCAGACCTGAACACAGGTTGACATAGAAGGTGGTGAAGTCATTTTTTGAACAACAACTCTCAAGATCCTCTATTGGCATTTTCTGGGAGATGTAGTCCAGAAAGAAATGTGGAGGTGAACAATTTTGGTTGCCAGATTCAAAAAGTGATACATTATGGGCTTTGAAATCTTGGGATGAGTCATCATCATCTTTCCAATGGTCTCCAACCAGATCTGCTTCCCGGCTAAATACAAAGTGCTCGTTATTACCTATAAAGCCCTAAATGGTTTGGGACCAGTCTATTTGAAAGACCGCATCTCTGTATACAAACCAACATGAGTGCTGCAGTCAGCTGAGGGGGCCTTCATCTTGGTCCCATCCCCATTTCAAGTGCGGTTGGTGGGAATGAAAGAGAGAAAGGGCCTTCTCTATGACCGCTCCCAACCTCTGGAACTCCCTTCCTAAAGAATTAAAAATGGCCTCCTCTCTCATCTCCTTTAAAAAGCTATTAAAACATAGATATGCAATTTGGCTTATGTAGGAGGATTAAGTACATCTATGTGCACTCTCTCCTAGCTGCTAATATCCGCCCTGCTAATCTGTGGTTTACCATGCCCCCTACAATTTTAACCTATTTTTAGAGATCTTCAATGAGATTTGAAGGATTTAATATGTTTTTAATTATGTGTATTGTGTTACATCTGGTTTATTTATGTTGTGTTTATAATTTATTGAGTTGTTTTGATTAGTTTATATATTATTCTTGGCATTGAATGTTTGCCACTGTGTTCTATTATTGTAAGGCACCCTGAGTCCCTTTAAAGAGATAGGGTGGGCTATAAATAAATTTCATACATTCATTAATTGGAGAAACTAAATTTCTAGAGTCACAGCATGCCACCCCCCAAGACTTTTGACCATAGACTCCAAGCAAGCTATATGATTTTTCTTTATTTTAAAAGTATTTTCTGTGGGTCCAAAATTGCAAAATGCCGAAGTAGAAGCTGGACCTAGCAGCAGCTGGACCCTAATACTCTTATCAAATCTAACCCTTCAATACATGTATTAAACTGGTGATTTATGTGTAACTTGTATCTTTTATGTACTGTGTCAACTCTTAAAAGATATAAAAGGTATAAATGGTATCAAGTATATGTATCAAAATGTATCTAGAAGGCAGCTACCTCTCCATGCCTTCAGTTTGCACAATCACTTGGGAACAATGATCATGGCCAGGGTCAGGATTGGTTGTTGTAGGTTTTTCGGGCTATATGGCAATGTTCTAGAAGCATTGTCTCCTGATGTTTTGCCTGCATTTATGGCAAGCATCCTCAGAGGATGCTTGCCATAAATGCAGGCAAAACGTCAGGAGACAATGCTTCTAGAACATTGCCATATAGCCCGAAAAACCTACAACAACCCAGTGATTCCAGCCCTGAAAGCCTTTGACAATACATTGAGCTCAGGATGTTTTCCATTTAACTTGAGGCTGAGTCTATGCTACTCCAGTTGAAGAAGGTGCTCAGCAAACATGAATTCATCAACTTTCTGAATTGGCAGGCAAGCCTCCGTTTGTCTGGAATTACCACCTTTGTCATTTGGGTCTTGTGCCTTTGTCTCACATGGAACTGGACATTTCAGTTAATCAGAGACACATCAGCATATCCACATCACCATTTCCTTCAGATTTACACCTTCCTAGGAGGCGTCTGCAATGGATTGGTCCTTTAAACTGATCAACTACCAGCTGTCTTTCTTCCCACCATGGGAATCTCTTCCTGCAGGCTGTGATATCAATCCCAGTGTAGATCCTAGTTTGCCTCTCTGTTCAGCCAATCCGAGGAGGTCACAGGAAGTTTGAATAGCTGTTAGAATTTATTTATTTGTTTACAGTATTTATATTCCGCCCTTCTCACCCCGCAGGGGACTCAGGGCATATTACAATATACATATATACATGGCAAACATTCAATGCCATAGACACACAACATATATAGACAGAGGCTATTTAACATTCCAGCTTCTGGCCACCAGGGGGCTGTTGCTTCCTCATTCTTTGCATACTTCCTGGAGATTTTTATGGCCTCATAAATCAGTTAAATTAGCCTCCCCACAAAGTGGTACCTAAATTTCCTACTTGACAGATGCAACTGTCTTTCGGGCTGCAACGGTCGACAACAAGCTACAAAATTTTGGTTGGGAGCTCACTCCGACCCGGGCTGGCCTTTCAGTCAGTGGTGATCTTAATGCAGCTGACTCCCAGCCAGCTGCAAACACAACAGGGATGGTTGCTGTGAAATCACTCAACAATACAGAACCAGTCAAACAAGGTAAATTAATTCATATATTATAGTATAGCAAAGGACAACCCAGGCAGGCTGAATAAACATGAACATAAACTCCCCAAATGGGGCTCCTGCCTCTGCATAAATCAATACAGTATAGTCCCTCAATCATAAATGGACAACCAATGTTCCAAATTAAAGTTCAACAATCAAGGAGGGACGATACTATGTCTCCCAGTGGAGAGGGGTTGATAGTGAAAGAACCACTCAGAGTACTTGTAATCCACAGACCGCTATGGGTATTTATGATCCACAATGGGTGTTAACAGCAGAGAAGGCATGTGAAGAAGGAGATACACTGGAGCATGGAAGATCCGGATTATAGAGTCCCAAATGGTAGTTATTCCGGTGGTGCTCTGCCAGGTGTATCCCAAGGGTGTTGTGGCCGACGAGGACGCCGATGCCTTCAGCCTGGAGCCCTAGGCTGATCTGGTCTAGCAGAAGCTTGCCCAACTCTGTGATTCTATGAAGCTATGAGTATAGTAGATTTTCTGAGATCTGGTTAAGATAGTTTTGAAGTTCCCAGTCTCTTAATGTCTCCAGTCTCATTGTGAAGTTAGCAAAAACATCCTCATTATAAAAGTAACATTTGAACCAACTTTCTGAACAGTAAGGAATGGAGACAATTTTCAAGAATGCGGCGGTCTGCTCTGCAAGGGGGGAAATTGCAAATTGGTATTCAAAAGCAATCCATTCAGATGGGGATCTTTTAAAAAAGTTTACTAGAGATCCGGGAAATACAGCATCTCATTAAAATACCGAGGTTGTGTATTGCTATACTATATCAACGCTTTATGTTACATTACTGAGAATAGAATCTATAAACTGCTCAAGACGTAATAGGAAATATGCCAAAAAACAAAGACAAAGAGCCAATATAAAATCCAGAGAGGAAGACCTATACCTACTCGAATGAAGGTTTCAGATTGGATTTGAACTTCAAGGTTTTGTAGGAATCCCCAAATAGTATCATCATCATTGTACTCATGGCATGCAATTTGTGAAGAAGGGATGCTTATTTGTTTGGATTAGTATTTCACCCTTTTCTTTCTATGGCCTTCTTCTATCAGGAATCACTCATCCACATACCATGAAAGCTAAGGTTTTAACAACATACATTCATATAGCTTTGATTAATTAATAAAAGAAAAATAAAATACCAAGGGCCTAAATTCAATTGTTATTTTCAACTACAGCAGATGCTTTGAATTAGTTCCCAAATAGTAATTCAGCAATGATGGGAGTACTGATGATTTAATGGGTTCACTTTATGGGGAGAGTCTAGCAATTGGACTTCTGCCATTGAAACCCTTCTTCTAGTCTTTTTCAGGAGGGGAAGAAAGTCAATGTTATGGAAAACATTTCCAAGTAATGAGGTGGTTTAAGTTTTTAGAGGTAACTGATCAATTGTTTTTTACCCTTCTAGGATTCTATTAAAAGTACAGTCACAAAAAATCAAAAACCTGTTTCAATTTTACTCCATTAGATGGGATTCAAAATACCAATGGCCAGAATTATAAAGTGGACATGGTCAGCTATGAAAGGGCTGGGCAAGGGCTAGTGCAACAAAGTATCATAAGGCTGGGGAAACGGATAAAGTGCAGAGCAGGTTCCTAGCTGATGGCAAGGGAAGGGCTTGGGGCTAATCATTTTTGAAAGCCTGCTGGAACCAACAGATTTTCAGGTTCCTGTGGAAGGACTGTAGGGGGTTGCCTAATCAGTATGACGAAGATGTTCCAAAGTCAGGGGCCACCACCGAGAAGGCCCTCTCCCTCGTCCCCACCAACCATACTTGTGACAGTGGTGGGAGTGAGAGGAGGGCCTCCCTGGCCGAGCCCATGCCAATTCATACGGTGAGACATGATCACGGAGATAGGCTGGACTCAAACTGTTTAGGGCTTTGTAGGTGCACCTTGAATTGGGACCAGCAACTTATCAGCAGCCAATAATGTATTCACTTACATTCTACCTTTTCCCTCAAACTGGGACTCAAGGACTTTCAAACTTTAAAACAAACAAAGACAAGAACACTTGCCATATATAAGCCGATTATAAGCCGACCCAAATGTAAGCTGAGGCATCTAATTTTACAACAACAAAAACTGGGAAAGTGGATTGATTTGAATATAAGCCTAGGGATGGGAAATGCAGCAGCTATAGATAAATTTCGAAATATAAATAGATACCAATACAATTACATTAACTGAGGCATCCGTTGATTAAATGTTTGTGAATATTTACATAAAACTTTAATGCAAGATAAGACTGCCCAACTCTGATTACATCATTATTCATCTTCATCTTCAATGTAAAGGTGCTTACGTATCCTTCCAATAATAATAGAGTAAAATAATAAATGTAATAATAATAGAGTAAAATAATGGAAATGTAGTAATAGCAGTAATACATGTAAAATAATAAATGTAATAACAATATAACAACAATATAGTAAAATGATAAATGTAACAACAACAACAACAACAGAGTTCAGTAATAAATAATCTTGACTCATGTGCAAGTTTAGAGGGACCTTTTCAGCCTATAAAGGGGGCTGAAAAACTAAGCTTATATACAGTAAGTCTAAAGGTGCCAAAAAGTATTGTTTAAAACTCAGTTAAATTGTTTTGATAGTTATTGGGTATTGTCTACATGTAGAATTAATGCAGTTTGACACTACTTTAACATCCACAGTTCAATGCTATGTAATCCTGGAATTTGTAGTTTGGTGGTGTGGCAAATCAAACCCCAATAAATTCCAAGAACCCATTGTTTAAACCTATCCTAAAACAACATTCTTCCATTATTTCCCTTTGTGAATTTGATTGGAGTGTTTTCATCAGCAATTCAATTCAGCATACACCAGGGGGGGGGGGATCTAAAACACCAGAGGGAAAGAGATTGTAAAAAAAAAGAAGAAGAAGAAGAATCATAATTGCACAGTATGACTCCTCTTCTCTCCCCCTGCCCCTAATGAATACCTTCTTTCAGTGCACACGGCAAAGAAAGAAAGAGGAGAGACCAGAAGGCGTTCTTGCAAATGACTCAGCACTGGCATGCACACAGCTGTCCATGGCTTGCTCCATCTCCAGCTGGTTTCTCCAGAAGCTAGATTATCTGAATGGTTTCTGTAAAGAATATTTTCATTCAACATTTAATGTAACTCAGTGGGAAACCATCTCAGCGGACGTTTCTATGTTTGGGTTATTTGGGGAATGCATGCCTGGGTGACTGACTTTTGTGCTGTTTTCCACAACTTCCCATTAAATCATGGCAGTGTAATACAAGTGGGGTCATCAAGAATGCCGAGGACCACTGTTTAAGTTTGTCTATGTGTCTTTTGCCTGATCTGTAGACATTGGAGACATGATGTCCATTTAATGAGACTCAACACATTCTATGCATAAAATGATGGTGATGTGAACTTGGATGCCCTGAAGTATCTACAAGCACTATCCACGATCTACAACATGCTATCTGCAAGCACATGGCTATTTTATTAAAATAATTTGGAATTTGATCACCAGATTTTATTGGCATCTACAAGGAGGGTTCCGGAATCAAACCTCCATGAATTTGGAGGGCTCGTATAGTTAGTACTGAAACACTATTAAACAATGTGTACCTGCAGGAAGCAGTGGTGAAGGGTATTAACTGGGTTGTTGTAGGTTTTTTGGGCTGTATGACCATGTAACATATGCATTCTCTCCTGATGTTTCACCCACATCTATGGCAGAGGTTGTGAAATCTGTTCGTGATATCGGAGGTGACCCCCTTTTTCTTAGGCCCAGTTTAAAACCAAGGGATTCATAGTTTGTCCAAGAACACCAGGCTGGAAGTGATCACATAATCCCCTATCTGTCCCCCACATGGGAACCTAAGGCTTTTCCCATGGCCCCATGGTCCCACATGACAATGCCTCTGTAACCCACACTTTATGAATACACCCAGTTATTTTCCTTTTGCATTACTCTTATGGACTTTTGCTCATTCCCAAAACCTTTTTCCCTTTCTGTCTAGGACCCCTTTTCTCTTGGGCTATCTTTTATGAATCTAATAAACTGTATATCTTTCTGGTAGGTAGGCAGGGGTGATTGCGGATTGCGTTCTACGCCATGTGGGTGATACAAGTGTGAGCTGAGATATCAGCATTGCTACTAAGCAAGTATATGATTTATATTGACATATTGTCTAGTGCATCTCTATAATTTGGGGCCACCCTGACGAAGAGAGGATCGAAACGGGTCGGTAACCGTAGAAGGATTTACCCGTAGGTGGACTGCCCAGCGACCATCACAAACGGAGTGGAATTTTACATATTGGAACTCACGACAACTGACGGACACCCAGGAATTACGTCCCTCAATTCTTTTGATCTGTTTGGGCCAACGGGCCGTGGAATACAAGTTTATTTGACCATTTGGTCTGGAAGATAATTATACAGAGAACGCAAAGGAACTGAACTATAATATTGAGTTGTTTTACTCATTGAAGGGCAACGGACAGTATCGTGAGTGACTTTGGTATTTTCATTTGGTTTGTGCGCCGTTTATATGTAACGAATACTTTTGTGTTGTAGATATCGTTGATACAGTGCTTATATGGAAGCCTAATACCATTGATTATATTTGAAATCCCAAAGTGTGTTGTAGAGTGAGTAATGATAGATAGTAACTGCACTACGTTCAGTAATTAAAATGTACACTTTTCCCTATGCACACTTGTCAGAAATATGCATTCTGTATATGTGAGAGTTTTGGAGTGCAAATACCATCAATTCTACAAAAAAAGCAGAAGCTACAGAAGCTACAGATTTAAAACTAATTCTGTAGTTACTGGTAAATGCTCTTAGGGATCAGGCTGAAAAAACCCCCCAGACTATTTTACCTGTCAGAAAAGTGAAATAATTATGATAACAATATCAAAAACACCACCATCAATGTGCCTTAGTGTCCAACTACACGAAGATTGTGTCTCAATGTCTGTATTTATTAGGCATGGTTTAGAACCCAAAAATAGGAAATCGAAAATCTAATGGGGGGGGGGGGAGATTTTTTTTTATTAGTAATAGGAAGACTTACAAAAAAAATTTCCAAAAATTTCTAAAATGTAACTTAATTACTAACGAAATTCGTTAGTAGTTCGTATGCCAGCGCATGTGCATTCCAGATGGCTTTGGCCTACAACTCCCAGAAATCCTAACAGCTGGTAAATTGGCTGGGATTTCTGGGAGTTGTAGGCCAAAACTTGAATAAATCACACTGAATTCTAGATGGGACTCTCCAAATAGGAAGGAGGGAGCAAAGGAGGGAGGGAGGGAGGGGGTATTCTATTCTTGGAAGCAGCAAAAGAAAAGGAGGAGGCTCCTTGCTGCCTCTCTCTCACCCCGATCCCGAGGGAGCGAGGGCCCAAGTTTGCCCAGGCTGGTCATATACCTACATTCCATGCACATGCAATAATACAGCAGTAATAACAATGGGTATAAGAAGAGGTAAAATTCAAACCGAAGTATTCTGACTGGTCCCTGCCTCATGCGGTGCAAACGGGCTCTTCTCTGTGAGCCCGGGAAAAGCCAGCGTTTTCTGCTTGGGTGCACACACATACATATTCTTTGGGGGGATTTTCTGCAGAATCTTCTCTATGAGCCCGGATTCTGCAGCAATCCCCCCCAAGAATATGTATGTGTGTGCTCCCAAGCAGCAAAACGCTGGCTTTTCCCGGCTAATTTCCGGCTAATAAGAGAAGAGCCCGTTTGCACCGCATGAGGAGAGACCAGTCAGAATACTTCGGTTTGAATTTTACCTCTTGTTATTGTTATTACTGCTGTATTATTGCATGTGCATGGAATGTAGGTATGACCAGTTGGATTACTTATAATATTAGGCACTTACAGCAGCATTCATTCTATTATACATTAGGTTGGCTTCTCACCCCAATACTCTTTGATGCTTTAGATCCTGGCAGGGCAGGAGAGGCAGGGAAGCCTGGAAAAATGTAAACAGAGAGGTTTACTCAGAAGTAAATCCACAAAGGAGGGCCCTTCATCCAAAGTGCCCTTCTTTGCAGATTTACTTCTGAGTAATCCTCTCTGTTTACATTTTTCCGGGCTTCCAGCTGAAAGAAGTAGCGAGTTTAGGGCTTGCCTTGCCATAATACTTATTGGCAAGGGAGGCGGAGGTGGTGAGAGAGAAGGAGGGGCCCCCTTACGACATAATAACGACACTTAAGAAAATCCTGGCCCCCGAAGTTCGAAAAAGAAAGTCCACTTCCTGGTTGGCGTTCCAGGTGCGGAAATACTCGAAAGTAGCATTTCTTACGAATTTCTTACGAAACGAATCATTTTCATAACTTTTTTCTCATGCCTAGTATTTATATGTGAAATTCCAAAGGATACAAAAAGTCACAATAATATCAAGAGTTCTCCTAGTGTTGTTATTATTTTAAAAGATCATAATTATAATTTTAGTCCAGCTTCTATGAATCTATAAACACTCTTCCTCTTGGAATTCTGTTTACCCTGTTTGATTTACTTTTACATGTCATTCCTTTTTCTGAAGAAACATTAAAAGGGGAAACAAAGACTCAACATTCATACATGCCTGGCATGCATAATTGGGGATATTTTATGTGGGGTGACAGAAAGATGAAACGCTCACGGTGCTGTTTTTGCAAACTCACTCTTAAAAATGGCATTATTCAGGTTTACCTTAAGCTTTTTTTTCTTTTTTAAAAAATTTAAAGGATCTAGATTTGTATCATCTTCCAGAATTCATTTTTTGGGGGAAAGTGTATACTTTATATTAAACCCAAGCACTAGTCTTAACTCTAAGGGCAAAAACCATAGAAGTTCTTCTGCAATAGCAGGAACTAATCTGTTCAGGAGTATCTTTGCAAGGATTTTTCCAGCAGTGGAGAGCAGTGTTATACCCCGATAGTTTGAGCAATCGGATTTTGTTCCTTTTTTTCTTATACAGGGTGATGATAACTGCATCTGGGAGATCTGATGGCAGTTCACCTTTTCCCCAACAACTCACAAGGAGCTCGTGGAATTTAGCATGAAGTACATGACCTCCCTGTTTCCAAGCTTCAGGTGGGATTCCATCGATCCCGGCTGCCTTGCCATTTTTCATTTGCTGTATGGCCTCAAGGGTCTCTTCCAGAGTGGGAGCTGTGTCCAGTTCATTTTTCATTGGTTGTTGTATCATGTGCTGGATAGCTGAACCTTGGACTACTTGGATGGCATTGAAGAAACTGAAAATGTTCAGCCCATCGGTTCAGGATGGAGGCTTTATCAGTGATTAGTGTTTGACCATCTGTACTGTATAAGGGGCTTTGGACCTGATAAGTAGGTCCAAACACTGCTTTGAGAGCTTCATAAGATCTTTGTGATTACCCAGATCTGCACAACGTTGTGTCTTTTCTGCTAAATCGATTCACCACTTGTTCCGAATGTCTTAGAGATTTTGTTGGAGTTTACTACATGCGAGACGGAAGGCTGCTTTTCTTACATGGCAAGATGGCTGGGCGAGGTGTGCTTGGTGAGCAGTTCTCTTCTTTGCCAACTGGATCACTTTGTTGTTTTCATCAAACCAGTCTTGGTTTTTCTTGAGGGAGAATCCTAGGGATTCTTCAGCAGACTGCAGGATACTGTTTTTTATGTTGCCAAAGCGCTATAGGATAAGAATCTGTAGGATGGTCTTCAAGTTTTGTTTGCAGATTTACCTGGAAGTTCTCTCTCACAACATCATGTTGAAGATTGTTGACTTGGAGTCTCCTCTTTAAGATGCCACCCCTCTTAGGTTTGAGCTTCAGGTGTAGATTTAGTTTACATCTTACAAGGTGAAGGTCTGTTTGACATTCTGAACTGGGCATCACTTGAGTATGATGGACATCACAAATGTTTCTCTGGTGCACTAAAACATAGTCAATGAGGTGCCAATGCTTGGATTGGGGATGCATGCAGGTGGTCTTCAAGCTATCTTTCTGCTGGAAGATAATATTTGTAATAGTTAGCTGCTGTTCTGCACAAAACTCTAGCAGGAGGTGTCCATTATCATTACAATTTCCAACACCGTGCTTGCCTAATACACCTTTCCAGGCTTCAAAGTTTTTCATACCCTGGCATTGAAATCACCAAGGATAATGATTTTATCTTCTGCAGGGACCTTTTGTATGAGGTAGCGTAGGTCTGAGTAGAATCTGTCTTTCTCCACAGGGTCAGCTTGCATAGTTGGGGCATATATACTGAAGAGAACAGCATGTGAGAGGTGTAAGGAGATAATACGATCAGAGAAATGTAGAGAGCAGAACAAAGGACTCTATGTAACATTTGTCGACCTCACCAAAGCCTTCGACACTGAGCAGAAAAGGTCCTGGAACGTCTAGGATGTCTCCCCAAATTCCTCAAAATGATTATCCTGTTACATGAGGGCCAGCGTGGTCAAGTCAGATACGGAGATGCTCTCTCGGAGCCCTTTCTAATAACTAATGGAGTGAAACAAGGTTGTATTCTTGCATCAACCCTATTTACAATCTTCTTCAGCATGATGCTCCAAAGGGCTACGGCAGACCTCAAAGAAGACTATCGTACTGATGGTAGCTTGTTCAACTTAAGCCGTCTGAGGGCTCGCACTAAGACTCTAAACTATCTTGTTCGTGAGCTGCTTTTTGCTGACGATGCTGCTTTTGTTGTCCATTCAGAAGCAGCTCTGCAGCGCCTAACATCCTGCTTTGCAACAGCTGCAGAGCTGTTTGGGCTGGAAGTCAGCCTGAAGAAAACGGAAGTTCTCTATCAGCCTGCACCACAGGAAGAACACCATCATCCCCATGTCAGCATAGGGAAATCTGTGCTTAAGTCCATTCAGCAATTCACCTACCTGGGAAGCATCATCTCTTCAGGTGCCAAGATTGATAAAGAGATAGATCACAGATTAGCAAAGGTATATATTGCGTTTGGAAGGCTTCACAAAAAAGTCTGGAGCAACAAGCACCTGAGGCAAAGCACCAAAATCAGTGTGTACAGAGCTATCGTACTGTCTATTCTCCTATATGGGTCTGAAACATGGGTCACCTATCGCCAACACCTACGACTTCTCGAACGCTTTCATCAGCGCTGTCTTCGCACAATCCTACATATACACTGGACCGACTATGTGACTAATGTTGCTAATGAGCAAGCAGGGATCACCAGCATTGAGGCCATGTTATTGAGAACAAAGCTGCGCTTTGTTCTCAATAGGGCACGTCTCTAGGATGGAGGCGTCTCTAGGATGGAGGGCACGTCTCTAGGATGGAGGACCACCGCCTCCCAAAGATACTACTCTACGGTGAACTCGCCACGGGTCAGCGCAAGAGAGGCGCCCCAAAAAAGAGACATAAGGACTCCCTGAAACAACATCTCAGGCTCGGCCAGATTGATCACCAATAATGGTCCACCCTGGCCTCACATGGGGAGGCATGGAGATGCAATATCCACAATGCTGCGGCCTCTTTCGAGAAGACACACCAAATGGGTCTTGAAGAGAAACAACAACGCAGAAAGAACCACAACTTGGAAACAACATCACCCAAGGAGACTTTCTACTGTGCTTTGTGCAACCGAACTTGCCTATCTCAGATTGGCCTTTTTAGTCATCAATGTGCTTGTAAAAAGTGTGGGATGAGTACTTCTTAAAAATCTTCGTTTGCGAAGTAATGCCGAGAGTCTTAACTATAATAGAACCATTTATTTAGTAAGTGTTGACTTACTCAAAATCATAACATAGAATCATAGATCACAAGGCCATCCAATCCAACCTTCGGCCATGCAGGAACACACAATTCAAGTGAAGCGATTTCAGCTAGGACTGTTGATAAGAAGCTCCTTTGCCGACGAGCTTCTGCTAAACCAGACCAGCCAGGATAGAGAACAAGAACTCTGGGATGAAAGCAAACTACAGAGGTTTATTACAGTTTGACCAAAAAGGATGCAAGTATTAGACCAGGTGTCCTCAAACATCATTCAGGGTGAACCTAAGTCTGAAACGACTTGAAAGCACACAAGAACTACAACAATCCTATCTCATCAGCCAAAAGCAGGCCCACACTTCCCATTGAAATACTAAAAAGTTTATATTTGTTAAAATTGTTCTTCATTTTAATTATTGTATTTTTAAGTGTTGTTTGCACTACAAATAAGATATGTGCCATGTGCATAGGAATTCATTCTTTTTTTTCCCCTACCACCCCAGCTGGACAACTGACTCTACAACAGCTCAGTGAGGAATTCGGCTGGCTAGAGGAGAGGATCAGGCTGTTTGGCGAGCGGCTGAATCGAGTCCTCGCGGATACCTGCCTCGGACTGGCCGGATCCCCTCTGGGCGAGGAGGAGAAAGAGGGAGAGGTGGCTACCATCCCGACCACCCCGACCCCAGATCAAAGGAGTTCCCCAGATTTCCTCTGGGATCACTCCTGGGACTTAGAAATGGAGGCCCGGCCAGGCACGCCGGCGGACGATGCGCCAGCGGCTGACCAACTGTGGTCAGAGGAGCCGGCTAAGAACCTGAGGGCGACAACAGGAACAGGACACCCCCCTGGCACAGGCCATCCAGCCGCCCTGATGGGCCTAGATCCGGAGGCCTGTTCCCGGTTACCTGGCCAGGGACACCCGGAGACCGGCCTTGACGGGCGACGGGAGGCCGGAGAGGAGGAGCTCTTCGACGTTGAGCAGGTCCTGGAGCATCCGGTGGGCTGCCGGCCGAGGCGCCTCCGCTGTCCCGTTCGGCGCGGAAGGAGTTGTGGGTATGGAGCAAAATGGCGTGTGGCCTTGGGGACGCGGAAGGGAGACATGTGTCTCCCCCCCCACCGGAACTGGACGGCGAGGAGCTGAGGCGCAGGCGCACTAGACACCAGCGCTGGCGCCGGAAGAGAAGCTCATCGGCGACCGCCCCCCCAGCCGGCCCATTGGAAGTCCCACCGGAAGCTCCGCTGGAGGGACATCGGCCCCTCCCCTCCCTGGTGGAGGGAGGAGGGGTGAAGCGAAAGCACCGCCGGCGACGCAAGCGGCGCAGATGTATCCAACGTGCAGTGAGTCCAGCCCCACTCCTGGTAGGCCCACCCCCTAGTGTAGCGGAAGGCCCGCCCCTTCCCCCCCCAGCAGTGGAGTGAACATTGTCAACAGGGCGGAAAGCACCAGCGCCACCTTGGGGCCGGAGGACTTACTCCATTGCCATTGATCTTGCCGGGCGAGCGTCAAGAGGATAAATCGACCATCCACCAGCTGGTGACCACCACGTGGGGATTCACCTGCAATCCGAGGCCAGGAGCCGCGAATGGACCTAGCCAACACCGCCATGCAGCTTCAGGTCAGCAACTCCCACAGGGGTTGGAAGGCAATTCTGGCAACCCTCTGGCTCCAGAATCCACCTTGGAGAGTCGGTGCTCAGGCTGGGGCCCATCAGGGAAACAGAGTGGAGGACGCAACGACACCAGCGACCCCACCACTAAGACTCTGATGAACGTAAAGAGGGGGCGGTTTAGGACAAGGACCTTTTGGGAGTGGGTTTTGGTGGTGGGAACCGGGGGAGAACCTCCGGTCCCATTCCTATACTCCCCCAACCCCAGTCGACTGGGGGGCCCGGTGGACCATCAGGTACAGGGCAAGGTCCACCTTTACCACCATGGACAACGCAAGACCCTGTTGAGGGAAGGACATCCCTGCCTTTATCTGCAACCTGTTGTCCCCCGGGGAAAGAGGGTCACCACCGGCACACCCCCCCTTTTCAGAGGGAGGGCAGAAGGCCGGACACCTAGGGGATTCGGGGGAGGATGAGGTGCGGGGGCGGGTAATACGTGTGATCTCGGGAAGGGGCAATCGGGACGGTAGACGTAGGCCTGATGAGAGAAGGCGGAGGAGCCAAAGAGAGGCTCGTCCCCCTTCTGACCTACGGGCTATCCCTAGGCGCGCAGATGCGAAGTTCCCTACTACCTCTCCTCCAACTCTGGTTCTGGCCAACACCAGGTCCGTGCGAAATAAGACCGGGACCATCAGGGACTTCCTCCTGGAGAGAGATCGATCTAGCCTGTTTGACAGAAACATGGCTCCAGGAGGGAGATGAGGTCGTTATGCACGAGGTGGCATCTCCTGGGTTTGTGGCCAGTTATCAGATGAGGACAGAGAGGCGGGGGGGGAGGGGTCGCTATCCTCAGCCGAGACACTTTTAATTCCAGGACGATTCCGACGGCGAACATTCCGGGGATGGAGTGCGCGGGCCTGGTGTGGGATCTTAGTGAGAGCGTAGCCTTCCTGCTGGTGTACCGTGCACCCAACGCACCGGCGGGGAGTCTACCTAAGCTGCTGGAGGTGGTCGCGGAGTGGGCATTGAGGTTCCCTAAGCTTATTGTCTTGGGGGATTTCAATGTCCACACCGATACCCCCTCAACGGCAGCCGTGGACCTGGTGTCTACCATGGAGGCACTAGGACTCTCACTCTGTAAGACCGGTCCCACGCATCAGGCCGGGCACACCCTGGATTTGATCTTCGCCGCCGGAATTAGCGTGACCCTAGCCTCCATAATGGAGGTTCCATGGTCGGATCACAGAGTCCTGGAAGTTCGGCTGGGGGTGGCATCCCCTCTCGGTAAGGGTGCCGAACCTATTCTGGTTCGCCCGAAGAGACTTATGGAACCCACTAGGTTCCTGAATGCTCTAAGGGAATGGGAACTTCCCAGCGACTCAGTCGATGGGCAGGTGGAACACTGGAATACCAGTCTCTCTGCGGCCCTGGATGAGATCGCCCCCAGGCGCTCTCTCCTCCCCCGCAGAAATCGCTCGCCTTGGTTTACCGAGGAGTTGCGGGCGATGAAGCGGAGGAGGAGACAGTTAGAGGACGTGTGGCGGAATCTCCGTGACGAAGCGTCGAAATCGGCTTATAAACAGTTCAAAGAGGTTTATGAGCAAGCTATCAAGGAAGCTAAAAAGGTCTACTACTCTTCCTTGATAGAGTCGGCCAGCTCACGCCCAGCGCAATTGTTTAGGATAATTCGGTCTTTGACAGCAATCCCAACTGTCCCAAATGATAGGGGTTTGGCACCAACAGCTGAGGTTTTCCAGAGCTATTTCGCTGACAAGATTTCAACTCTCCGCTGGGACATTCCGGCCACGTTTGATACAGTTAGTGAACTCGAGACTCCGCCGCCACTCGGCGGGCCCACCTTCACCCGTTTCCAATTGCTGGACGCAGCAGCTGTCGACAAGTTACTAGCTGCAGCTAGACCAACTACATGCTCCCTCGACCCGTGCCCCTCCTGGCTTGTTAGAGCGTGTCGGGAGGGGCTACGAGGCCCCCTGGGCACGATCATAAATAGCTCCCTTGAGCAAGGAGTCTTCCCGGGGGGACTGAAAGAGGCAATGGTGAGACCGCTGCTGAAGAAGCCGAATTTAGATCCTTCGGCTCCCTCCAATTACCGGCCAGTTTCCAACCTGCCTTTCTTAGGCAAGGTGATTGAGAGGGCAGCAGCGGATCAGCTGCAGCAGTTCTTGGAAGACACAGCTGGACTTGATCCCTTCCAGTCCGGCTTCCGTATTGGGCACGGGACGGAGACCGTGCTTGTCGCCATTACAGACCAACTTCGCCGCCAGCTGGACCAGGGTGGATCGGCACTGCTCGTCTTGTTAGATCTGACGGCAGCTTTCGACACTGTAGATCACGCACTGTTAACCCACCGTTTAGCCGGCTCCGGGGTCGGGGGGACCGCCCTTAAATGGGTGGCCTCCTTCCTCCGGGACCGGGGACAACGTGTGGAGGGGGGCGGGGAGGTCTCTGGGAGATTCCCACTTGACTGTGGGGTCCCCCAGGGGGCCATCCTCTCCCCCCTTATTATTTAACGTGTACATGCGCCCCCTGGCCCAGCTGGCCCGCGACTTTGGTCTGGAGTGTTATCAGTACGCTGATGACACCCAGCTTCTGCTGAGAATGGACGGCAGGCCGGACACCGTACCCGATTGTTTCCATCAGTGCCTAGAGGCCGTGACTGGTTGGCTGCGGGCTAGCCGGCTGAAGGTGAACCTGTCGAAGACGGAGATCTTGTGGCCTGGTCGACCTGGGCGGGATGAGTGCCGGTTGCCTACCCTGGACGGCGAACGGCTTAGCCCGTCGCCTGTTGTTAAGAGCCTAGGTGTCCACCTGGACCCCCTGCTGACCATGGAGACCCAGGTCTCCGCGGCCAGCAGGGCGTCATTTTTCCACCTACGACAGGCTAGGCGACTGGCACCCTACCTTTCCAGGGATGACCTGGCCACGGTGATCCAAGCGACGGTCATCTCGAGATTAGACTACTGTAACGCCCTCTACGTTGGCCTTCCCTTGGCGACAGTTCGGAAACTCAAGCTAGTGCAGAATGCCGCTGCTCGCTTGCTGACGGGAACGTCGGTAAGGGAGCACATCACGCCCATCCTCCGGCAGCTGCACTGGCTGCCTATTGAGTACCGAATTGCCTTCAAGGTGTTGGTGTTAACCTTTAAGGCTCTACACGGCCTAGGGCCTGCGTACCTGAGGGACCGCCTTGCCCCATACATTCCCCCGAGATCACTACGTTCTGAGGAGTCGAATTTGCTCCTGATTCCATCGGTCCGCGCCTGTCACCTGTCTGCTACCAGGCAAAGGGCTTTCTCTGTGGCGGCTCCGGTACTCTGGAACTCTCTCCCGGACGACGTCCGAGCTGCCACGGAGCTCATCTCGTTCCGCAGGGCTTGTAAGACCGCCCTGTTCAGACTGGCCTTCGGCTAGGCGAGTAAGCCGAATGTACTCATCTTCCTAATCAGCACCCTGGTTCAGGGAATGCCATGGCATGCACATAATTTTAATCTCGGGACCTATTGTATTTTGTTTTATTGTATGTTTTATGTTGCATTTTATTGTATGGCGACATGGATGTACATGCCTGCCGAATTTTATGATGTTATCCGCCCCGAGCCTGCAGGGAGGGGCGGAATACAAGATGGAACAAATAAATAAATAAATAAATAAATTATAATCCAGCTTTCTCACAGTTTGAGGGACTGTGACCTGGCCCTCTGTTTAAAAGGTTTGAGGACTCCTAGACTAGACAATGCTCAAAATGTACAAGCATAACTCTATAGCAAAATACAATACATTTTATACATTGTTGACAGCAATTCAGACTTCCTGTGCCTACTTCTGATTGGCTGAGAAACCACATGGATTGGCCGGAGGTTTCCATGACATCACTGACAGGAGGAGAGGATCCCCATGGCGGAAGGGGAAACAGCGGATTATTGGTAGGTTTATACAGCCCAGCCCCGTTTTGCTGCCATCACATGCTGCACGGCAGCCCCACTCACTTTCTTCCTAAAGTGGAAGTGAAGTGCCTTTCGGCTCTTTGCCCTCCACTACAGGGAGGAAAGTGTCATGCTGGTAGCTCTGATGGAGCAATCCATACTTTTGGCCCCAAAAGCCCATGTGATGACAGAAAAGGCAGTGAGGCAATGCATGTTGTCACACATTGTCAGTCTTTCCGCCGTGCAATTGAGGGGCGGGAGAAAGGCTTCCAGTTCACCCTTTTCGGCTCTCCATGTATGATGAGGGGAGGAGGGAGGGCACTCGGGGTGCCATGAGACACCCCATGCGCCTTTCCTTTCATGGGTGAAACCTGGTGAGACAGAACAGCCCAGCTGGGCCATGGGACAAGGTCCATAGTGACACCATTTCCCCATAGAGGTAGAAGCAAGCACATGCATAGATAGGAATTGATTCCACAAAGTTTGTATTTTCCAACGAGTGGTATATCACAGTGACATCATAGCTATGTGACTATAGACCTACACTGTATGAGCACAATGTTGGATTTTAGCTTGGGTCTGTACTTTTGGGGCTAGTATGACCTTGAATCTTTGCTGATTTTGCTTATATACTGTTGGTCCATCTACACCTTATAATTAATGTAGTTTGATGCCACACTAACTGCTATGGCTCATTGCTATGTAATCTTGGGAGTTACAGTTCGCGGAGGTGTCAGTAATCTTTGGCAAAAAAAGAGCTTTAAACCTTTCTAGAACTACAACTTCCATTGATTCCATAGCATTCGGCCCTGCCACTTAAAGTGGTGTCATGCTGCATTAATTTAACAGTGTAGATGTCCCATACTCACACATCTATGTATCTCTATTTGCATCTATGTTTGGGATATTTTCATGTTACACAATTATACCACTATGACTTTTGCTTTGTATATATTATATTATAAAAATAATGTTTGGAAGGAAGGAAGGAGAGAAAGAAAGAAGGAAAGGAAGGAGGGAGGAAGAAGGAGGGGCGGGAGGGAGGAAGGAAGGAAAGAGAAAGCAAGGAAAGATGAGTTTCAGTCCACAGGTAAATAAGAATCATTTTGCAAACTCTGCGATCGTCCTTTTGGAATTGGAGTACATTGATTGATACTATCATTTTGAACACAAAACACCATTGCTGTGTCATTTTAAATTAAAATGGGTGTCTTCATTCGCACAAAGGGCACTCTGTTTCTCACACATTTCTCAGAAATATCTTGGAAGTTAGAGACAGCAACACGGTTTAAATTAGCTCTGTCAGGCATATATGTAACCCTGTCTTCATACAACCCCACAAATATCAAAGCTTGTCTCTGTCAGACATTTCTGTCTTTAGACAATACTGCAACTTTCACAGATTAATTGTGGATAGGTATCTGTATTAAGTTATTTGTTTGTTGTTGTGTGCTTTCCAAGTCATTTCTGCCCTACAGCAATCCCATCACATAGTTTTCTCAGCAAGATTTGCTCATTATTTGTTGGTCTTGTGTGCCTTCGAGGAGTTTCCAAACTATGGCTAGCCTACGTCAACCCTATCACAAGGAATTTTTGACAAGATTTGTTAGAAGCGGTTTGCCATTGCCTTCTTCTGAGGCTGAGAGAATTTGAATTGCCCAAGGACACCCAATAAGTTTTAAGGCTGAGTGGGGATTTGAACCCTGGCCAGTTATGCCTTCAACCAAGATACTCCATTCCACTCTCTCTCCTTTCTCTTGGCTTTTCTTTGTGAACGAAGATTCAGGAAGGACTCATCCCGCACTTTCTACAAGCGCATTGATGACTAAGTAGGCCAATCCGAGATAGGCAAGTCCGTTTGCAGAAAGCACAGCAGAAAGTCTCCTTGTGTGATGTTGTTTCCAAGTTGTGGTTCTTTCTGCGTTGTCATTTCTCTCTGAGACTCGTTTGGTGTGACTTCTCGAAAGAGGCCGCAGCATTGTGGATAGTGCGTCTCCATGCCTCCCGATATGAGGCCAGGGTGGACCATTGTTGGTGATCAATCTGGCCGAACCTGAGGTGTTGTTTCAGGGAGTCCTTTACTCAGAAGTCAAATTGAGGACTGAGTAAGCTTGTTTTCTGTTGCTATATAGGGGGTCTTAACAAACACATTGATACCCCATCCCTGACATTCTTTGCTTACAGATCCTATCACATGATGCAAGGTCCATTTTGTCAGGTATTTGTAGGCAAAGGAATTGACATAAGGAAAGAATCTGCCATTTACTTTTTGATAAATGGGAAACAATCGACTTAATTTCTCCTTAATTTTGTCAGAAACACAGTTTTTTATGTGTGATGGGTAGGTCCATCTGCAGCTTGACTTCTGTGCCAGTGACATGTTTTTCACAGTTAGTTTTCATCATGCTCGATTCTCCTTTGATGAAACCGCCCGTGGTACACTTCCAGTGGCAGTCAGAGGAAGACTGTGACTTACTTAGGAGATCCCTCATAGCCCGAGGATGATGGTCTTCCAAGTGTAATGTCTTGGTACTGGGTCCGTAGGTGGCTGTGGAGACCTATTCTTGATCCGCATGTTCTTCCACATTGAGGACATTAGTCCGGGTGGAATGCGGTCCCAGTCTAGGTTGGTTTGACTCGCCTTCCTCTTGGCACATTTCTCCCTTTCACCTTGTGCCTCTTCGAATTCTGCAGCACTGAAGGTCACACTTGACCTCCAGTTAAAGAGTTCAAGAGCCAGAGCTTCCCAGTTCTCTGTGTCTATGCCACAGTTTTTAAGGTTGGCTTTAAGTCCATCTCTAAATCTCTTTTCCTGTCCACCAATGTTACATTTCCCATTCTTGAGTTGGGAATACGGTAACTGCTTTGGGAGACGGTGATCAGGCATTCAGACAACATAGCCAGTCCAGCAGTTGATGGCCTCGGAACATTGCTTCAGTTCTTGTGGTCTTTGCTTCTTCCAGCACGCTGATATTTGTTTGCCTGTCTTCCCAAGAGATATGCAGGATTTTTCAGAGGCAACGCTGATGAAATTATTCCAGGAGTTGAGTGTGATGTCTGTTGACAGTCCAAGTTTTGTAGGCATATTGCAGGGTTGGGAGGACAATAGATTTATAAACAAGTACCTTGGAATCTCAATGGAGCGCTGTTACATTCTCACTGGAGTGGTACCTATTGATCTACTCACATTTGGATGTTTTTGAACTGCTAAGTTGGCAAAAGCCGGGGCTAACCACTGGAGCTCACCCCACTTCCCAGAGTTGAACCTGCAACCTTTTGGTCAGCAAGTTCAGCAGCTCAGCACTATGGGGTGAGAAGAGCGGGATAAAAATGTCCCCGGCACTGCGACCGGGGGCTCCTTAAGAACAAATTATTTTATTTATTTATTTATTTATTATTCGGGCTTCTATGCCGCCGACTCCCTGAGGCTCGCGGCGGCTTACAGGAGCCGAAGGGCACAGTAAAATACAGGCAATAAGCAGTTAAAAACAATTAAAAACAACAGCAGTACAGTAATTAATAACACAGTTAAAACAATGAACAGCACATCATCCTCAGAAGAACGAATAGATGGCGGGGCATGGGCAGGACTTACTCACCAAAGGCCTGCTTAAACAGGTATGTTTTACAGGCCCGTCTAAACGGGAGCAAGTCTTTCATAGCCCGAGTTCCGGCCGGGAGGGCGTTCCACAGCGTAGGTGCTATGACAGAGAACGCCCTCCGGCGGGTAGCAGTCAGCCTTGCGAGTTTAGCTGAAGGTATCTCCAGGAGATTGGAGTCCTCAGACCGAAGTGATCTCGGAGGGCAATATGGGGTGAGACGGTCCCTCAAATACGCTGGCCCCAGGCCGTGTAAGGCCTTAAAGGTGAGGACCAACACCTCAATTGGCAGCCAGTGCAGATCCTGCAAAACAGGTGTTATGTGGGCGCCAGCTGGCGTGCCAGACAGGAGCCGGGCGGCAGTGTTCTGCACTAGCCTGAGCTTCCGGGTCACCGACAGAGGAAGGCCAACGTAGAGCGCGTTGCAGTAATCCAGCCTTGAGATGACTGTGGCTTGGATCACCGTGGCCAGATCGTTCCGGGAGAGATAGGGGGCCAGCCTCCTTGCCTGTCGCAGATGAAAAAGTGATCTTGCTGACCGCAGAGACCTGGGTCTCCATGGTCAGCTGGGAGTCCAAATGGACCCCAGGCTCTTTACGGAAGGCGATGGGCATAACACCGCACCGTCCAGGCTCGGAAGCTGGACATTAACATCACCCGGGCGACCCAGCCACAAGATCTCCGTCTTCGCCGGATTCACCCTCAACCTACTGGCTCGCAGCCATCCAGTAACGGCTTCGAGGCAGTGTTGGAAATTATCGGGGACAGAACCCGGCCTGCCCTCCATCCTCAGAATGAGCTGGGTGTCGTCAGCGTACTGGTGACACTCCAGCCCATAACTCCGCACCAGCTGTGCAAGCGGCTGCATGTAGATGTTAAATAACAGAGGGGAGGAATGGCCCCTGGGGACCCCACAGAGTAGTGGGAGCCCTCGGAGACCACCTCGCCCCTCCTCACATGCTGAGACCGCTGGTGGAGGAAGGAGGTCAGCCATTTAAGGGCTGTCCCCTCACTCCAGCCACGGCCAGGCGGTGGATCAATAGATTGTGGTCAACCGTGTCAAACGCTGCCGTGAGGTCCAATAACACGAGCAGCGCAGACCCGCCTTGGTCGAGCTGGCAGCGGAGTTGGTCTGTGATGGAGACCAGAACCGTCTCCGTCCTGTGCCCCGAACGGAAGCCGGACTGGAAGGGGTCTAGCCATGTTGCATCATCTAAGAAGGACTGCAACTGCTCCGTTACTGCCCTCTCAACTACCTTCCCCAGGTACGAAAGGTTCGACACTGGGGTCTAGTGACGGTTTCTTCAGTAATGGAGCTACCACCGCCTCTTTTAAGCACTCTGGAAAGACTCCTTGGTCAAGGGAGCTGTTTACGATGTTCAACAGAGGCCCACGTAACCCCTCCAGGCACGATCTAACAAGCCAGGAGGGGCACGGGTCGAGGAGCAGGTGGTAGGCCTAGTTGCAGCCACTATCTTATCAACAGCATCTGCGCCCAGTGGCCGAAACCGGTCGAGGGTGGGCCCGGCGGAGGGCCACGGGGTCTCAAGTTCTCTTACTGTGTCAACCGTGGCTGGAAGGTCCGGGGCGGAGGCTTAGTATCTTGTCTGTGAAGTAGCTCTGGAAAGCACCGGCAGTGAGGGCCTGATCACTATTTTTTGGGACAGTAGGGACCGTCGTCAAAGACCGATTACCTTGAACAATTGGGCCGGGCGTGAGCTAGCAGACGCTATCGAGGCGGAGAAGTACACATATTTGGCCGCCAGAACAGCACGCTCATAAGCATCATTGAATAGCTTATAAGCTGATACTGAGGCTCCGTCACGGAGTTTCCTCCACACGCGCTCTAGTCGTCTCCTCTCCCGCTTCATCGACCTAAGATCTGATGTGTACCAAGGAGATCAATGTTTATGGGTCGGAGAGGACGCCTGGGGCAATCTCGTCGAGAGCTCTAGCAAGAGAGGTGTTCCAGGAGTGAACCTGCTCATCGACTGAGACGCTGATAGACTCCAGATCCTCAGAGCATTCAGGAACCTTTTGGGTTCCATAAGTCTCTTCGGGCGAACCCAAATCCGTTCGGCGCCCGGGGGGGGGCGGTTGCTCAACCCGGATCCTTAGAGCACAGTGGTCCGACCATGGAACCTCTATTACGGAGGCTAGGTCCACTTGAACCCCCGCGCTGAAAACCAAGTCGAGGGTGTGCCCGGCCGAATGTGTGGGTCCCGAGCTACAGAGGAGAGGCCTAATGTCGCCATGGTCAAGATTAGGTCCGTGGCTGCAGATGGAGCAGAGGCTGCGCCGGGCGTGGACATTGAAGTCCCCCAGGACAATAAGCCTGGGAAACCTCAATGCCCACTCCGACACAGTCTCCAGCAGCCGCGCCAGGCTTTCTGTCGGTGTGCTAGGCGCACGGTACACCAGCAGGACGGCCAAGCTCTCCTGGGACTCCCACACCAGGCCAGCACTTTCAAGCCCTGAGGTGGTCAGCGCAGGGATCGCTCTAAGGTGTAATCCATCGCGGGAGAGTATTGCCACCCCACCCCCCCGTCCCCCGTCCCTATTCTGGTGCGTGGCAACGTAGTCAGGGGGGATAATTTCCTGGAGGCAGGTGTTGTCGCCATCCTGGAGCCACGTTTCGGTGACGCAGAATAGGTCTGCTTTTTCATCCTCACAGAACTCCCTGATGGTGGCGGACTTGTTCCGGACAGATCTAGCATTTACCAGCACCAGAGAGGAAGGGAGATAGCTGGAAGTCTATCATCAGCGTGCCTGGGAATAGGTCGCAGGTCAGGGTCAGGTCGAGTCTTGATGTGACTCTGTCTGGCTCTCGCTGTAGGTCTTGCATTCGGCCTGCGCCTACCGTGCACTCCCCGCCCTGAGATCACTGGGATACCTGCTGAATCTGAGGCCTGGGCACCTGTGAGGGATTTAGCTTCCGGCATACCCCGTGAAAAGGGGAAGTTGGTGGCAGTCCCCGACTCCCACCAGGTGACTTCGGATGGATGGACACAGGTTTCTTGGGGGGCTGTGGGTATTACAACACTTTAAAAATATAAACTATTAAAAATATTTACATCTATTATCAACTTTCCTTAAAACATTTCTCATTGGAAAACTTTAGTATAAATTTTCAGAGATGTGCATGTTTATTGGTTCTAGAAAGCAAAATCAGACAAACTCAAATGGAAAAGGTTGCATGCAGCTATGGCACTGCTGCCCCCTGGCTTCCACAAACATAACTTTATAGCTTCCACTTCCTCCTATACACATTTCTCAATTTTGGGTGTACATGTGTGTCAAACTGCAAACGCCTCAATTGCCCAAAGGCAAATAGATCTAATATTGTACTGTGAAATATATTGCTCCCCGAGCAAATAATTACCTCTTGAAAACATGACAGCATGTCTCTCTTTCTTTTTCTTAATACCAGAACTCCCGAGGCCTATTTTAACGATAGATCTTTCTCTTTGGCTATTTATTTAGTAGCGATGGGCATTCTGATTATGAAAAATTTCTTAACATATTCTTTCTTGTGTCTTTGGTATTTCTGCAGGCCTTTTCACATGCGTTTATTACAGTACAAACTCAGTAGCCACAGAACGAATGCAAAGTGAATTTCACTTACTTATATCTCTAGGAATTTTCTAGGTCTTCCGGGCAATTCTGTTGTTGTTGTTGTTGTCAATTTATTTGTACCCCACTTTTCTCCTTGAGGGGATTTGAGGAAGCTCACAATTTCACATTTTAGTCCAGTTTAAAAACCACAATACAAAACAAAAAGCAATTAAATAGTAAACTGTGGTAAAAACAAGATTTTTAAAATTATTATTTCTTATTTTCAATATTTCTAACCCGCCCTTCTCAACCCCTGAGGGGGCGGGGGGCGGACTCAGGGCGACTTACAAACTGGCCACAATTTGAAGCTTCAATATAATACAAATATAAACACAAATAGCAACAATTTAAAACAGTAAATAAAACATTAAGTTAAAACACATTAAAACATTGTCAGCAACCATATAGCCAATTTCAGTCTGGTTCAACATACGTGCTGTCATGCGTGCTGTCCAAAGGCCTGGCTCCAGAGCCATGATTTAACCTTCCTAAAAGAAAGGAGGGAAAAAGCTGACCTGATCTCACTGGGGAACGAGTTCCACAGGCGTGGGGTCACCACTGAGAAGGCTCTGTCCCTCGTCCCTGCCAAGCACACTTGGGACGATCTTGAGCAATGAGGCGGGACATAGAGAGATATACTTTCAGATAGGTAAGCTGGGCCAGAACCGTATAGGGCTTTATAGACCAAGACCAGCCCTTTGAATTGTGCTCGGAAGTGGGCAATAACAATAAGTACACTTGAAATAGCCTCTAAAACTCACACCCCTCATCCCACCCACAACCTCCCCTAAGCCTGCCCCTTATCCTTCTCCAAATGCCTGCTGGCAGAAGATGGTGATACAATTCCACCAGAAGGTATCACAGAATGGTGCTGGGGATAACTCTCTAGGTCCCCTAGCTTGACACCACAATAACTTCTGTGGAAGTTGCTCATTTCAATAGGTTTTGCTACAATCCATAACCTTGTGTCTATAGTATATTCAGTAATTTATTCCATGTGGATATGTGGATCGTAATGTCTGCATCAATAGAAGCATAATTTCTGAATTGCAGGAAGTCATAGAATCATAGAATCAAAGAGTTGGAAGAGACCTTGTGGGCCATCCAGTCCAATCCCATTCTGCCAATAAGCAGGAAAATCGTACTCAAAGCACCCTTGACAATTGGCCATCCAGCCTCTGTTTAAAAGCCTCCAAAGAAGGAGCCTCCACCACACTCTGGGACAGAGAGTTCCACTGCTGAACAGCTTTCATAGTTAGGAAGTTCTTCCTCATATTGAGATGGCATCTCCTTTCCTGTAGTTTGAAGCCATTGTTCCATGTCCTGGTCTCCAGGGCAGCAGAAAACAAGCTTGCTCCCTCTTCCCTATGACTTCCCATCACATATTTATACATGGCCATCATCATGTCTTCTCTCAGACATCTCTTCTGAAGGATAAACAAGCCCAGCTATTTAAGCTGCTGCTCATAGGGCTTGTTGTTCAGACCCTTGATCATTTTATTCGCCCTCCTCTGCACACATTCCAGTTTGTCAACATTTCCCTTTAATTGTGGTGCCCAGAATTGGACACAGTATTCCAGATGTGGTCTAACCAAGGCAAAAATAGAGGGGTCACATGAATTCCTTGGATCTAGACACTATACTCCTATTGATGCAGGCCAAAATCGCTGGACGCAGCAGCTGTCGATAGGTTACTGGCTGCAGCTAGACCAACTACTTGCTCCCTCGACCCGTGCCCCTCTTGGCTTGTTAGATCTTGCCGAGAGGGGTTGCGAGGCCCCCTGGGCACGATCATAAATAGCTCCCTTGAGCAAGGAGTCTTCCCGGGGGGGTTAAAAGAGGCCATGGTGAAACCGCTGCTGAAAAAGCCGAACTTAGAGCCTTCGGCTCCCTCCAATTACAGGCCTGTTTCCAACTTGCCTTTCCTAGGCAAAGTAATTGAGAGGGCAGCAGCGGATCAGCTGCAGCAGTTCCTAGATGACACAGCTGGACTTGATCCCTTCCAGTCCGGCTTCCGTATTGGGCATGGGACGGAGACTGTGCTTGTCGCCATTACAGACCAGATTCGCCGCCAACTGGACCAGGGTGGATCAGCACTGCTTGTCCTGTTAGACCTGACAGCAGCGTTCGATACAGTAGATCACGCACTGTTGACCCACCGTTTAGCCGGCTCTGGGGTTGGGGGGACTGCCCTTCAATGGGTGGCCTCCTTCCTCCGGGACCGGGGACAACGTGTGGAGGGGGGCGGGGAGGTCTCCGGGAGACTCTCACTTAATTGTGGGGTCCCCAGGGGCCATCCTCTCCCCTTGTTATTCAACGTTTATATGCGCCCCCTGGCCCAGTTGGCCTGCGACTTTGGTCTGGAGTGTTATCAGTATGCAGATGACACCCAGCTTTTGCTGAGAATGGACGGCAGGCCGGACTCCGTACCCGATTGTTTCCATCTATGCCTCGAAGCCGTGACTGGTTGGCTGCGTGCCAGCCGGCTGAAGGTGAATCCATTGAAGACGGAGATCCTGTGGCCGGGGCGGCCTGGGCTGGGTGGGTGCCGGTTGCCTACCCTGGACAGCGAAAGGCTTAATCCTTCACCGTCAGTTAAGAGTCTAGGGGTGATGTTGGACTCCTCACTGACCATGGAGGCCCAAGTCTCCGTGGTCAGTAGAACGTCATTTTACCACCTCCGTCAGGCTTGGCAACTGGCCCCCTACCTGTCCAGGGACGACCTGGCCACGGTAATCCAAGCGACGGTCATCTCGAGATTAGACTACTGTAACGCCCTCTACGTTGGCCTTCCCTTGTCGACAATCCGGAAACTCAAGCTAGTACAGAATGCGCTGCGCTGCTGGCAGGAGTGCCGGTGAGAGAGCATATTACACCTATCCTTCGGCAACTGCACTGGCTCCCTATTGAGTACCGAATTGCCTTCAAGGTGCTGGTATTGACCTTTAAGGCCTTGCACGGCCTAGGGCCTGCGTACCTGAAGGACCGCCTTACCCCGTATTTGCCCCCGAGATCACTGCGATCAGATGAGCAGAATCTGTTATTAATCCCATCAGTCCGCTCCTGCCACCTATCGACGACCAGACAAAGGTCATTTTCTGTGGCGGCACCGGTGCTTTGGAACGCCCTCCCAGATAATGTTCGGGCTATTGTTGAACTAGCCCCGTTTCGGAGGGCGTGCAAGACGGCCCTCTTTGGCTTGGCCTTTAATTAGGCACATCGGTTTAAGAACTATGTCATGTCCTCGCATCCGTATTGGTCGATGTAACTCTGGTTTTAATGTGGTTTTATGTTATTGTATTTCAAACTGTAGGGCATGTTGCCCATGTATTTTTCTGTGATCCGCCCTGAGCCTGCTGGGAGGAGCGGAATATAAGAACGAACAATAAATAAATAAATAAATAAATAAATAAATAAAATCCCACTTGGTTTTTTTTTGCCACCGCATGGCATTGTTGGCTCATGTTCACCTTCCTGTCCACAAGAACTCCCAATATCTTCTTCACACATACTGCTGTCGAGCCACACGTCCCTCATTCTGTATCTTTGCATTTATTTATTTATTGCCTAAGTGGAGTATCATGCATTTGTCACTGTTGAACTTCATTCTGTTGAACTTGTTTTGAATTCTGATCCTGTCTTCTGGAGTATTGGCTATCACAATTTGGTGTCGTCTGCGAACTTGATGATCATGCCTTCTAGCCCTTCATCTAAGTCATTAATAAAGATGTTGAACAGGGCCGGGCCCAGTATGGAACCCAGCTTATGGCACTCCATTCATCACTTCTTTCCAAAATGAAGAGGAAGCATTGGGGAGAATCATCTCTGGTTCATTGACTTAACCAATTACAATTTCACCTAACCATAGTTTTGCCTAGCCAACATTTGATTAGTTTGTTCGCCAGAAAGACTTTGTTTAAGGCCTTACTGAAATCCAGGTATGCTACATCCACAGCATTCCCCGCATCTACCCAGCTTGTAACTCTATCAAAAAAAGTGATCCGATTACTCTGGCATGATTTGTTTTTGATAAATCCGTGTTGACTATTAGCGATGACCACATTCGTTTCTAAATGTTTGCAGACCACTTTCTTAACAATCTTTTCCAGAATTTTGCCTGGTATCGACATGAGGCTGACCAGACGGTAATTGTTTGGGTCGTCCGTTTTTTCCTTCTTGAAGATTGGGACCACATTGGCCCTCCTGATTTGGTGTCATCTGCAAACTTGATGATCATGCCTTCTAACCCTTCATCTAAGTCATTAACAAAGATGTTGAACAGAACCGAGCCCAGGACGGACCCCTACAGCACTCTGCGCGTCACTTCTTTCCAGGATGAAGAGGAAGCATTGGGGACCATCCTCTGGGTCCGTTTGCTTAACAAATTACAGATCAAGTCATGTTACCATTCTATTCTCTTATGCTACCTCATCTCACTAGAGCATAGATGCACTTTAAATCCAGTTGCTTCCTCCTGCAGAATTCTGGGACTTGTGGTTTAGGGAGGGGTTTTTAAACTGCTCATCCAGAGATATCCTGTGCATCACTCACCTACAAACCCCAGAATTCTGCAGGAGGCAGCAAATGGATTTAAAGTGGATCCATATTCTAGTGCAGTGTTTTTCAACCTTTTTTGAGCCGCTGCACATTTTTTACATTTACAAAATCCTGGGGCACACGACCAACCAAAATGACACAAAATGACACTCTAACACAGTAATACAAATAGTTAATAAGCTTTTAAATGTATTTATATACTCAGTGTGAAACCTGGACCTGTTTTGAAGAACACAACATAGATATCCTGGCAGGAATGGCAGAAAGACACAAACTTCCCACACAGAACTCCCATAACCAAGAGAAAATGCTATAAGAGTTTGGTGGGCATTGACCTTGGGTTTGGGAGTTGTATTTCACCTATATCCAGAGAGCACTGTGGACTGAAACAATTGTGGGATCAGGACCAAACTTGGCATGAATACTCAATATGCCCAAATGTGAACACAGATGGAGTTTGGGGAAAATGGGATTTATAGTTATAGTTTCTGGGATTTATAGTTAACACACAATCAAAGAGCATCCTGAACTCTTGCAACAATGGAATTGAACCAAACTTGGCATATTGAACTCTCATTACCAACAGAAAGTACTGAAAGGGTTTGCTTGGGAAATGACCTTGAGTTTGGAAGTTGTAGTTCACCTACACCCAGGGAGCACTGTGGACTCAAACAATGTTATGTTATGTTGTTGTTTGTTTTCTATCCAGAATCACAATGTTGGAAGGAGGCTCACCACTTTAAGGTCCCTAAAACAGGCATGGGAAAACTTCGGCCCTCTGGGTGCTTTGGACTTCAATTCCCACCATTCCTAACAGCCTCAGGCCCTTTCCTGCTTAAGTGGCTGAGGGGGAAATGGAAAAGAGCCTGAGGCTGCTAGGAATGGTGGTAGTTGGAGTCCAAAACACCTGGAAGGTCCAAGTTTGCCCATGCCAGCTTTCAACAGAGACCTCTTCCTCCCCCTTCCCCTTCGCGCCCTTTCTTCCCCCTTCTGCCGAACACTTATTTTTTCTTTTACACTGCTGCTTCTGCCGCCATTTTGATCCAAGGGGGCAGCGTGAGCGTGTTCAGGAGTGGAGGGGGGAACGAGGAAGACGTGACCCGAACTTCCTGAACTAAGAGCTGTTGGGCAGTGGAATACACTGACTTGGGAGAATGGTGGAGTTTCCTTCTTTAGGAGTTTTGAAACAGATGCCGAATAGACATCTGTCCAGAGTGCTTTGTTTTGTCTTTCTGTGTGGCAGGAGGTTGAACTGAATGGCTCTTGTATTATCTTCCAACTTGGTTTGTGGACAGATCTGTTTTTCAAAATGGGTTTTGGCTCTTTTGGCCAGCCGTAACAGCACAAGTTCTACCACCCTATTTTTCTGACCACAACAGACCATGTAGCTGCCAAAAACTACTGCTATTTGTTTCTTTCAGCTTCCAGATGGCCAATTCTCTCACACCAGAAGCTGCTTGCAGTTTCTCAAGTCACTCCCGACACAACAACAAAAAAGCTACACATGGAGCGTAGGGAGGCAGCTGCCTGCAGTCACAGGGTTTCCCTGTGACCCCTGCCTGTTGAACCAATCAGAACAGAAGAAACCCATGATGTGTCTTTTAGCCAAGCTGGGCTTCCATCTTTCTGTTGTGAGCAGGCTTCTGAGAGAGGCAGATTGGTGATTTAAATTCTCAATGCCGCTCACATTTGTGCATGGCTTGACTTGCTTTTTGACTCAAATAACAATAAATAAGCTGTTTACTTTCTACACACTTAAGGAACTGCCACCAATGGTGCCCTTCACATGAGGCAAGCTTCAAATGTGGGGTAGAGGTACCTTACAATTTCTAAAGCTGCCTTAAAATGAGGAGGTAATTATATCTTCTTTAAAAGAATGGCTAATGGTTAAATCGCTGTTCGAATACAGAGAGAAGGGTCAGCTCCTGCTGTTAGACCCAGCTTCTGCCAACTTAGCAGTTTGAAAACATGCAAATGTGAGTAGATCAATAGGTAGGAAGGTATCAACACTCCATGCAGTCATGCCTGTCACATGACCTTGGAAGTGTCTACGGACAAAGCCAGCTCTTCGGCTTAGAAATGGAGATGAGCACCAACTCCCAGAGTCAGACACAACTGGACTTAATGTCAGGGGGAAACCTTTACCTAATGCTCCTTTTGGTAGTGTGGCCCCCATTGAAATAAATGTTTAAAAGGGTACCTTATATCAACTTCATTACAAGGATGTTGAGGAGAGTCCCTGAAAGGGTGGTTTCTTAAGTCTGATGCCTTCAGTCCAGGTCTTATTGAAGGATATAAGGAGAAAGGGTTCCAAAAAGAGTGGTTTCTCAAGACTGATGCCCTAAAATGATGGAGAGGGGAGCCTCATAAGTTCCCCATTGCTGTCAATTTGCCAGATCTTCCCAGATCTTTCGGTTGCTGGATCGAGAAACTGATTTTTCCCCAACTGAATTCAGGAAAATGGATCTAGGGGTCCACCGAAATCCAAACACAGAAAACAGAATGGGGGTTAACTGGATTACACGCCCGTACTTCCAACTCTATGATTGAATCAATGGAGGGAGGGAGGAAAGAAGGAATGAAAGAAATAATTTTCCTGAATCAGAAACATAAATAGCTTGAGATGGCTACTAGAATTGCATTCATCTAGGTCTGTTAAGAAAGATGGCCCTTTTATTTATACTTATCACCTCTGTTAATCTCTATATAACGTCCAATACCAACTCCAATTCTGATATCATTGGCATTTGATCATGTTCAAGAGGCAGCTGATGAGAGATTGATGAATTCCCGGCACCAGATGTTTCCTCCAACTGTTGTGGGATAAATAAAAACCATATACAAAAAAATGTTGCTGGCCGTTATCCTGCACTGGCAACATCTGGTCATTTGCAGATGTCCCATGTTGCCATTTTAGTATTTTCTTTTATGGATCATTTTTGTTGCTTTGAGTGGATATGGTAATGGAGGCTTCTGTCAAGCAATGAGGTGGAATGTAAAGAAAAGTGGGATCTTAACTGGTTCCAATATGGTCAATTAAATAAAAGATTTAAAGAAGATAGACTGATTGGGTGGGAATGGTCACCAACCAAAGCAGAAAAAATATGGCTCCACTCGGAGAAAAAAAAACTGTGAGCCTCCTATACAAATTCTTATTAGATAATAAACAGGAAGAAAATCCAATGAAAGAGTATATGGATAGATGGACCTCAAATTTTGGCTATAGTATTGCCCCAGAAGAGTGGGAAAAGATATGGAAAAGGAAACAGAAATATACCTATGCTTATTGCCTCAAAGAAAACATCTACAAAATGCTCTATAGATGGTACTTAACCCCAAGTCAATTAGCTAAGATCTATAAAAATAAGAACAAAAATTGTTGGAAGTGTAACCAGGAAAAAGGTACTTTTTACCATGCCTGGTGGACATGTAAAGTTATAACAAAATATTGGAACATGGCCCACAATGTTATCCAGGAAATTTTTCACTGTAAGTTCATTAAAAAACCAGAACTGTACCTTGTAAACATTTCAGGTCATGAAGATGACAAAGAAACTGAAAAACACTTCTTACTTTCCTTATAATCTCAGCAAGACTCACACTTGCTCGATACTGGAAACAATCCGAGATACCAGATATTGACGAATGGCTAATTAAGACTCTCGAGCTGGCCGAAATGGACAAACTCACCCACCTACTCCACGAAAAATCAAACACAAGATTTAACGCAACATGGCTCCCTTTTAAAAACTATATGAAAGCCAAGAAGAAGGTTATTATGAAAGGTTTCACTATTTAGATGAAACAATATGTTAATTTCTACTAATAGAAATATAGCCCTCTGTAGGATATACAGTATAAGAATGGGAAAGAGAAGATGTGAAGTCAACACTCTTTTACCCTTTTTGTTATGTATAGTCGATGTTGTGTTGTTAGGTGTTCTGTCTCTCTTTATACCCCTCCCCCCACCCCATCCCTATTGACCCTTCTCCCCAACCCAAACCCTCTCCCCACCTTTTTATCTCCTTGGGATGTTTAGTATTGTGTTATTTTCCAATAAAGCTTTAAAAAAATGTAAAAGGAAAAAAGAAAGGAAAAGTGGGTTCAAGAAAGGGAAAGAACAGATCATTGGATTACAACATAGACACAGTCTTAGATAGCTTTAAAGTACTATTTGGGCATGTGCTTCCTGTGATGTAATCTGTATATCTGTATCTGTATACCTTTATAAAGCGGAATGTTTGTATGTATGTGTGTATGCGGAGGGCGGAAGGGCAGAAGGGCGGATATGTGGCAGCCAATTTCACAGGCCACAGCGACCAGCGCGGGTGATGGACCTGCACCAAACTTGGTACACATAACCCCCCTAAGCCACTTTACGTCTTGGTGCGGTTCGGGGGACATGACCCATGGATTATGGGATTTGTAGTACTTTCAAACACTTTGGTTCCCACAGACCACTGAGGCCACCAAAAAGGACCAATACAGACCACACTTAGCACACACAGCCCCCATGACCCACTCTACGTCCTGGTGCAGTTTGGAGGAGGGTGGACCATGGATGATGGGACTTGAAGTACCTCTACTCACTTCCCAAGTCCACTGCAACCCTCATCCAACCACTGATCGAGACCAAACTTGGCATACATAACCCCTATGACTGCCTTCACATCCAGGTGAGGTTTGGGGGAGGACTGACAATGGATGATGGGATTTGTAGTACTTTCACATCCCTGTTCCCACAGACCACTGTGGCCCCCAACAAAAACTGATAAAGACCACACTTGGCACACAGAGCCCCAGTGACCCGGAGGGGGCCAGAACATGGATTATGGGACTTGCAGTACCTTCCCTCACTTTCCAAGACTGCTACAAACCTAATCCTATGACTGATCAACACGAAACCTGCCACACAGAGCCCTCATGACCCACTCTACATCCTGGTGCAGATCGGAGGAGGGTGGACCATGGATGATGGGACTTGAAGTACCTCTACTCACTTCCCAAGTCCGCTGCAACCCTCATCCAATTACTGATCGAGACCACACTTGGCACACATAACCCCCATTACTCCCTTCATGTTCTGGTGAGGTTAGGGGGAGGACTGACAATGGATGATGGGATTTGTAGTACTTTCACACCCCTCTGTTCCCACAGACAACTGCGGCCACCAACAAACACCGAAAAAGACCACACTTGGCACACAGAGCCCCAGTGACCCACTCTACATCCTACTGAACTTTGGAAGGGGCCAGAACATGGATGATGGGACTTGCAGTACCTTCCCTCACTTTCCAAGCCTGCTACAAACCTAATCCCATGACTGATCAACACCAAACCTGGCACACAGAGCCCTCATGACCCACTCTACATCCTACTGAACTTTGGAGGGGGCCAGAACATGGATGATGGGACTTGCAGTACCTTCCCTCACTTTCCAAGCCTGCTACAAACCTAATCCAATGACTGATCAACACCAAACCTGGCACACAGAGCCCTCATGACCCACTCTACATCCTGGTGCTGTTTTGTGTGAGACGGACCATGGATGATAGGACTTGAAGTACCCTCACTCACTTCCTAAAAACAATGCCACCCTCATCCATTCACCAATACAGATCAAACTTAGCACACAGAGCCCCCATGACCCAATCTACATCCTACTACACTTTGGGGGAGGGTGGACCAGAGATGATGGGACTTCCACTACCTTCAGTAATTTCATGATACCACTGCAACTCCCAATAATGATGGATCAAGACCAAACTTGGCACACAGAGCCCTCATGACCCACTCTACATCCTGCTGCACTTCTCAAATGTCCCGGGTACCGCTGGGTCCCCAAGCTAGTACCTCTATAAAGCGGAATGTTTGTATGTATGTGTGCGGAGGGCAGGAGGGCGGATATGTGGCAGCCACTTTCACAGGCCACAGCGACCAGCGCAGGTGATGGACCTGCACCAAACTTGGTACACATAACCCCCCTAAGCCCCTTTACGTCCTGGTGCAGTTCGGGGGACATGACCCACGGATTATGGGATTTGTAGTACTTTCAAACACTTTGGTTCCCACAGACCACTGAGGCCACCACAAAGGACCAATACAGACCACACTTAGCACACACAGCCCCCATGACCCACTCTACGTCCTGGTGCAGTTTGGAGGATGATGGGACTTGAAGTACCTCTACTCACTTCCCAAGTCCGCTGCAACCCTCATCCAATCACTGATCAAGACCAAACTTGGCATACATAACCCCTATGACTGCCTTCACATCCTGGTGAGGTTTGGGGGAGGACTGACAATGGATGATGGGATTTGTAGTACTTTCACACCCCTCTGTTCCCACAGACCACTGTGGCCCCCAACAAACACTGATAAAGACCACACTTGGCACTCAGAGCCCCAGTGACCCACTCTACATACTACTGAAGTTTGGAGGGGGCCAGAACATGGATGATGAGACTTGCAGTACCTTTCCTCACTTTCCAAGACTGCTACAAACCTAATCCTATGACTGATCAACACGAAACCTGCCACACAGAGCCCTCATAACCCACTCTACATCCTGGTGCAGATCGGAGGAGGGTGGGCCATGGATGATGGGACTTGAAGTACCTCTACTCACTTTCCAAGTCCGCTGCAACCCTCATCCAATTACTGATCGAAACCACACTTGGCACACATAACCCCCATGACTGCCTTCACGTCCTGGTGAGGTTTGGGGGGGGGGGGACTGACAATGGATGATGGGATCAACACCAAACCTGGCACATAGAGCCCTCATGACCCACTCTACATCCTGGTGCTGTTTTGTGTGAGACGGACCATGGATGATGGGATTTGAAGTACCTTCACTCACTTCCTAAAAACAATGCAACCCTCATCCATTCACCAATACAGACCAAACTTAGCACATAGAGCCCCCATGACCCAATCTACATCCTACTACACTTTGGGGGAGGGTGGACCAGAGATGATGGGACTTCCAATACCCTCAGTAATTTCATGATACCACTGCAACTCCCAATAATGATGGATCAAGACCAAACTTGGCACACAGAGCCCCCATGACCCACTCTACATCCTGCTGCACTTCTCAATTCACCCGGGCACCTCCGGGTCCCCAAGCTAGTGTAAAATAAACTACGTGTCATTCATGTTTGATTGGCCCACATAGTGCCTTGTCAGAGAAAGAAAATACGCCATGTACATATATGCCCCAAGTAGTATCCAAAAGTCCCAGATTTAGCAATCTACCCTGGCGTAGCCTGACCAATCAGCTTCATACATCTTATTTTTACAGTCGACACACACACTCACTGATTCCTTTCTTGCTCCAACACTTCCAACACAGAGAGTAAGGCATGCTTGCACTCAGTCACTGGATCATAGCCATACATTTGAAATTAAAATTAAGAAGCAATTTATTTATTTTATTTATTTCCAACATTTCTACCCCACCCTTCTCAACCCCCGAGGGGGCACTCAGAGCAGTTTACACTGGCAAGACATTAAGTGTGTATTCTGTTTACAAACGTGATAACTGTATCTTTTAACCCAGTTGTATATGAAACTGGAATATGTGCGTTGTAGTGTTTCTTTAAATAATAGCCATTATTGTTGTTTTTTAAATGTGAAAACAACCTCCTTCTCTTTTTCTTCCTCCTCCTCCTCCAATTAACCTTGCTTTTAAAAGACATGGATCCTTTTTTTGGAGAAACAATCCGTTTTTCACCATACTCATTTTCCTCTTCATTTTGATTTGGCTCATTAATCAGGCCCTCTTGTTGTACAAATTACCCTATTTAAATAACTGTATTATGCAACAGCTGCTAGACAGGGAATAGTTTGTATGGTAATGGCAGAGCAGTTTATCCTGGTTATGATTTTAAGATTTAGTCATTTATATATTTAAAGAGCTGCCATCACGCAGAATACATTTCCATCTAATGCATGTATTGAATCACCTTCAACAACTCAACAAGAGATATTGGGCAGATCCTACATTGTACTTGCATAATAGAAATCTATGTCCATGTTTATGTACATGTGCCTGCTTCTTTCTGCAGTGTGGAATACATATTTTGTCACTGCAGTCCCACACAGTTGTCACTGGCAAATAATTTAGCACCATCTAAGAATGTACAACAACTGCATGTCTAGAATTTTGTTGGCTAATCCCAACCAAACTAGACCCATTAAATACATGGTTGGCTAGTGAGTCTACATTTAGCCAAATACAATTGATTCAACAGATCTAATCAAGCAGGGACTAACAACATGAATTTGCTGTTCTTGTTTGTTGTTGTTGTTGTTATGTGTGGGTGTGTTTTCAAATGCTTTCTGAGTTATAATGACTCTAAGGGGAAGGTATCATGCAACTTTTTGGCAAGATGTATTCAGAGAGGGTTTGCCATTGCTCACTCTAAAGCTAAGTGTGCAACTCAGCTAAGGTCACCAAGTACATTTTTCAGGTTGAGCAAGGATTCAAACCAATGCTCAAATCATTAACACCATGCTGGCTTCTAGCAATAGGAATTATAGGTAGAAGTAAGAGTTTCTCCATGATAGTAAGTAGAGTCTAGTAGAGTCTTCATTTCTAAGCCAAAGAGCCAGTGTTGTCCATAGACGCCTCCTAGGTCATGTTGCCAGCTGACTGAATGGAGTGCTGTTACCTTCCCGCCAAAGTGGTACCTAGTGATCTATTCACATTTGTATGTTTTCAAACTGCTAGGTTGGCAGAAGCTGGGACTAACAACAAGAGCTCCCCCCGTCCCACGGATTCTGGGTTTTTTTGTACATCTTTTTTTATCAAAAGCATCATGCAGACACAAGCAAATGTCCCTTTATGTTGTTATTTGTGAACTGTTGTGAACTGAAACAAAAGTGTTACAAGGTTACCTACAACTAGGGCCGGAGGTTTAGTACAGCGGTTAAATAACAGCTGCTTCAATCCGAATTTTCCAAATTCAAGACCCCGGGCTGGCCTTGGGCAGCCAGCTGTAAGCCTAACCCACTGTTAACCTTAGCAGTCAAAAGCAAAAGCAACATGTGAGTGGAGAAATAAGGTACCGCATAGCGGGGGAGATCTTTTAAAGACTTTATAACACCAATAAATGAAGATCGATTGCCGAGGAAGCGCCAGCTCCAGCGGGCACACAGGCTCTCCATCATAAGAGGAGGAAGCAAGGTGGATGGAGCAGCAGCACCCCCCTGTGACGCAGTGGAGCAACATCACCCGGAGATGGAATCTGGAAGACCATGTTCAGCCAGGATGTTTTCTGTCTTGTATGTCAATTCTAACGGCAGGATTGTCTGCTTGTATATGTTCTGTAATCCACTCTGAGTCCCCTTCGGGGTGAGAAAAGTGGAATATAAATAAAGAGTATTATTATTATTATAGGGTAGGGAGAATAACTGGTTCTAATTGGTCCAGAAGCAAGGTGCAGGTACGTAATTCCCACCATCATCATTATCATGCTTCATCTTCTAGAACAATGTTATAGGATATCAGCATGATAAATCTGCATACAAGCAAAAATGAAAGTTCATCTCTACATAGGTGCACTTCAAATGAATGGGAGAATCTCTCCTTGGATTTTGCCTTTTAAAAACATCAGCTATTTGGTGCAGGAAGATAGACTGGGAGGCTGGGAGGGGAAATCAATGAACATAAGCATGTGTGGTGTGCAAGCTAATGAGATTATTATTGCAGCGGAAGGAAATGGTGCAGCAAGCAGGAGAGGCAGTTTCAGCCAGCGCAATAAATAGCAGGCAGATGCTTGGCATTCAATTTTTACTATAGGCTGCACTGGATAGTTGGGGAAAGACTATAAATATCCCGTCTTTTATTATGCCTTTTGGAAAAGCAAGAGCCCAAGCAGTCCTAGAAATAAATGGAGAGGCTGCAGCACATTGTTAGAGGGATCAACAACAACCTTAAGTGGAGCAAACTCACAATTTATGAGTTGCAGCCCAAGGCTAGGCTGAAAGAAAACTCAAGTCCATTCATCATTCATCATTCAAGTTCCACACATTGCCCTGACTCTCACCTGTTGTTGGTCTTGCCATGGGATCAAATCCATTTTCTTTGTGTCTTTTGGGGTCCTAAAAATGGAAGCTCCTGCAAAGGATCGTTACCTTGTCACAGTACTGGAGGTTGAGCACTTCTATGATGCCATGAGCGAAACTGTGATATTGACCATTCTAAAGCCTTTGACTATGTGGATCATAATAAATTGGGGCAAGTTCTATGGTGGTATGGGGATACCAAGTCACCTTGTCTATCTCCCAAGGAATCTGCTTAACCACCAAGTAGCAACAGTAAGAATAGACCATTGAACAACAGACTGGTTCATGACTAGGAAAGTTGTACAGCAGGGCTGTATACTCTCACACTACCTATTCAACTTGTATGAAGAACACATCATGCGGGATGTGACGAATCTGAGGCTGGAATTAAAATTGCTGGAAGAAACATGAACAGCCTTAGAAATGCAGATGATACTACTTTAATGGCTGAAAGTGAGGAGGAGCTGAGGAGCTTCTAACTAAGGTGAAAGAAGAAAGTGCAAAGGTGGGTTGCAGTTAAATACGAAACAAACAAACCAAGATTATTGCAACCAGACTGATTGATAATGGGAAAATAGAGGGGGGAAACGTGGAGGCAGTGACAGACGTTGTATTTCTAGGTGGGAAGATTACTGCAGATGTAATGAATGAATGTCTGAATGCATGCAGAAGAGCAGAAGAAACAGGCCAAGAAGAATCAACATGGAGTTCGCGCAAAGCATGATATGGGTCGGACTTGGCGGTCGAAGCGAGGAGACAGTAAGGCATAGCTGAACAACAATGCAGACATTCTTGGATGATGCAACCTGGCTAGACCCCTTCCAGTCCGGCTTCCGTTCAGCTTATGGGACAGAGACCGTCCTGGTCTCCATCACAGACCTAGTCCGTTGCCACTTGGACCGAGGCGGATTGGCGCTGCTCGTGTTATTGGACCTCACGGCAGCATTTGATACTGTCGATTTCCAACTTTTGACGCACCGCCTGGCGGTGGCGGGGGTGAGGGGGACAGCCTTAACTGGCTGTCCTCCTTCCTCCAAAACCGCCTGCAGCGAGTGAAGTGGGGAGGGGTGGTCTCCGAGGGCTCCCCCTTACATTGTGGAGTTCCTCAGGGGGCCATCCTCTCCCCGCTGTTATTTAACATCTACATGCGACCACTCGCCCAATTGGTGCGGAGTTTTGGGTTGGAGTGCCATCAGTACGCTGATGACACCCAGCTCATTTTGAGGATGGACGCCGGGGTGGAATCTGTACCCGATAATTTCCATCTCTGCCTAGAAGCCGTAACTGGATGGCTGCGAGCCAGTAAGTTGAAGGTGAACCTGGCGAAGACGGAGATCTTGTGGCTGGGCCGCCCGGGGGGGGGGGGGATCCAGTTGCCAATGTTTGACGGCGTGGCACTATGCCTGCAGCCTTTAGTTAAGAGCTTAGGGGTCCGGCTGGAACCCCAGCTGTCTATGGAGGCGCAGATTGTCTGCGCCTGACAAGATAGCTTTTTACCACCTATGACAGGCAAAACGTCTGGCTCCCTATCTCTCCTGCTGCGACCTGGCCATGGTGATCCAAGCCACGGTCATCTCGAGGCTCGATTACTGTAATGCGCTGTACATTGGCCTACCTTTGTCGGCGATCCGGAAACTCAAGCTGGTGCAGAACGCAGCAGTGTGCCTGCTCTTAGGAGCTACAAGATCTGCTCATGTAACCCCACTCCTGCGCGAGCTGCACTGGCTCCCAATTGAATTCCGTGTCTCCTTCAATGTGTTAGTTTTAACTTTCAAGGCCTTACATGGTTTGGGGCCAGTGTACCTGAGGGAGTGGCTTACTCCGTACGTGCCCAGAAGATCACTGTGTTCAGAGGGGCTCAACATGTTGGAGTTGCCTGGCATAAAGACCTACAGGCTATCTAGTACGTGGCAGAGGGCTTTGCAGTGGCCGCGCTGACCCTATGTAACTCGCTGGCAGAGGGGACGCGAGCTCTGCGGGACCTGATGACATTTTGCAGGTCCGTTAAGACCTGGCTGTTTAGGCAGGCATTCGGCCCCTGACCGGTGTCCGCCATAACCTGCACCCTGCCGCGCCATCGCCACCTGCATTACTGTTGTTTTGCAGTAGTTTTATTGTTGGGAGTGGGGTTTTAACGTGGTTTTAACGTGGTTTTATAATGTTGTTTATGTGTTTTAACTGGTATTTTACTCTTGGAAAGCGCTCTGAGCTCCGGAGAGAGCGGTCTATTAAGTTGAATAAATAAATAAATAAATAAATGAACAAGAAGGTGTGCGGCCGAGCATGTAAGGAGTACAAGGAGTGTGTAGGTGTACCCCATAAGTCATATGGCCTGGAATGAGGATGTCTTGAACTTGAAAGAACAGGACTTGGAAAGAACAGAACAGCATGTTTATTAAAAAGAAGAAAATGGACTTTGGCCTATAAATGCAGGGGACCCCAAAAACATGCATGCTTCCTGATCCATGGCAACCAGGAATGTGCACACCTTCTTGGAAGAAAGCTGATCATCTTCGTCCGGAGAAGGCCTGTGTCTGCATGAGTATATGTGAATGTTTGGAATGTGTGCACAAGAGCTCTCTCTTGATGTGATTCTGATGTAATTCTATGGTTATTGTATTTCAATAAATGTTACATGAATAGTGTTAAAACCAAATTCGGTCTCTAAAGTGTCTCATTGGTCTAAACTGCCTTACTATTCCTTGAGCACTCTGCACAAAAGAACAGGAACTTGGGGGCGGAGCCTGGGCAAAGATGGCGGCAGGCCAGACATCTTGAGGGCTCCTCAAGACGTCGACTGTTTCTGACGGCCAGAGGGTGAATTGCGCCCTCACCTCTGATCGCACCAAGCGGTCAAGAGGCAGCGAAGCCGAAGGGACCCCATCGCTGACCCCAGAAGTCCCCCCCTCCTCAAGAGGGGGAGACTGTGAGGGTCCGGTGGCCTTCCCCTTACCGGCGAGCAGGATCGGGAAGCGGGCACACGCCCGCACTTACTGCCGCTCAGCCCACACTGAACACAGGGGAAGACGACCAACGAAAAAGAGGCGCAAACTTGAGGGCAGAGGGACCAGCGGACGCGGGGGGAAGATCGAACCTGCGGAGAAGCAAAGGGAGGACAGGAGGAGACGCTCGGGGGAAAACGGGACAGCCCTTGGCTGCTTGGAGAGCGAGAAGAAAGAGGGGGGAGAAACCCAAAATCCAAAATGGCGGCGCTTACCGAGTAAGGGCAGCAAACAGCAACTTGGAGAAGAAGGCAGCCATCTTCGGGAGGAACCTTTTCCGCCTCGGGTGAAAAGGGCGGGAAAAAGAAGGAAGAAGAGACCAGAGAGACGCTAGGGCCAGAAGGTACAGGAAGTGCGGAGGAGGAGAGCGGGAGCCGAAACAGAGGACAGGGAGGACCGCCTGGAGGCCAAAAAGGGAACAGCAGAGCCTTCAGAACAGAGGAGACAGATGGAATACAGCAAGGAAACCAGCGGATAGCAGAAGGAGGCAAGAGGCAGAGGGGAAAAAGAGAGAGGGGGGAGAGACGAGCGGGGAGGAGAAGGAGGGACAACACAGGGAAAGAGCCAAGGGAAGAGGATCAGGAGCTCAACCTTCCCTCCCCCCCTCCAAAAACAAAAAACAAAAACAAAACAAAACGGAAGGGACCTTACTCAATAGGAGGGAAACAAAAGGAACACCTCACCTCTTCTAGTCCCGGCCAGAGCTACATGCACGAGAGCACTCTCCTGAGGTGCTAGGACCAGCTGTGTGCTATTGGAAAGCCAGATATGGGTAACCTCTATCTGGAAAGGTGCTTTTGTTAAAAGGTCGCTTCTTGGAGGATCAGGCAAACTTGCTCTGGCAAGCTCAGGATAGGAGACGACGTGCGTCTTGCTCAATTGGGAAGCACTGACTAGCCAAATTGCACCAGATTGCACCAGAACAGATTATTGACAGGGTTGAAGGTCAGACAGCACTATCAGTTAGATAGCGGTGCTTTCCAACATATTAAAAATACTGCCCTATCCTCACTAAACAGAGAATCAACAGTGGGTACTGCCCCAGATGCAGGGAGTACATTGAGGAAGAGGGACACATACTGGCACCGTCAGGGAAACCAGCACTCCAGAGACCGCAAACGGTACCAGTCAAGACCCCCTCCTCACACACCACTGGGCGAAACATAGGGGCAGGAAGAAATACACACACGCAAAGACAACAAGACAAGTCGAACACGACAACATCAAAGACACTGAGCAAAGAGACCACGCAGTTAGGAGTCCAGACTGGTGGAGCCAATAAAGGAAAAATGACAACTCCAAAGATCTTTAAGGATGCCAAAGGTGTTCAGAAGAGGCTGGCAAATAATGAGGAAGCTACGATGCAGAACATTTTAAAGGAGCTCCAGAAACTCTCCGAGAAGCAGGATATAACGCAAAGAAAAGTTGATGAAGCGGCGGCGAGGCATGATGCCCAACTGCAGGAACTCAAAACGGATCTGAAGAAGGAGCTGTCGAACGTGAGGGAAGAAATCCTCTCAATTAAGCAGGATGGGGACAAGATCAAAAGCTCGCAGGGGAAGTTGCAAAAAAGAGTAGAATCCTTGGAAGCGAGGAACGCAAAATTAGAACTAATTCAAGAGAGGATGGAGCAGAACACCTTGGAGACAAGGTTACGCTTCAGAAACTTAAAGGAGGACTCGCAGGAGGACGTCCAGAAGATCATCAGCAAACTCTCATCCACCATCATAGGTAAAGAGGAGGAGGAGGTGCACCGGGAAATAGAGAAAGCGTACAGGGTCCCCTCTGCATACGCGAGACGGAACAATGTACCGCGGGACATGGTGGTCCAGTTCTCAAGGAGAAAAGTCAGAGATGAAGTTCTAATGAAGCAAAAGGAGGCGCCAACAACTTACAAGGGCCACAAAGTAATCATCTTAAAGGAATTCACGGCAGCCTCAATCAGCAAAAGGAAGAACTATATCTTTCTCACAGAGGAACTGAAGAACAGAAACATTAGATTCCGGTGGGAGAAGTCGGAAGGGATTATGGTCACCTATAGGGAGAAAAGGCACTGGTTGACCACGGTTGCCAAGGCGCAAGAGTTTCATGTGAATCTACAGAAGGAGTTTGGTTTGAAGAACCCATCCCAATCTGGACAGACTGAACCGACCAAAAGGCGACGATTCTACTCCCCGACGGAGGAGACAACCCGAGCCAAAGGGAAACCCCGAGACCTAGAGGCGGAAATGACGACACGAAATACGGATAACAGGAATGATGACCCGGGACACACAGTGGAAATGCAAAATGTATGATCCCGTACTGCAATTACGGTGCTATTCCAACAACATCAACAGGCTGAACTCGCCGGCGAAACGGAAAAAAACATTCAATATATTGAGAAAGACCAAATGTGACATTGTGGCACTGCAAGAAGTACACATTAAGAAGGCACATGAACAACATCTGATGAACAAAGGCATGGGCAACATGTTCTGCTCGCTAGCAAAAGAAAAAAAAGGGGGAGTGGTAACATACATCAGTGACAAGGTCCCAGCTAAACTGGCATTCGCCGACGCAGATGGGAGAATAGTGGGAGTGATGATTGAAGCGGGAGTGTCTCGGCTTCTGCTCTGCAATATTTACGCACCAAATGGCCCCAAATCTGAGTTTACCAAGAACCTCGCGAATCTTATAGATGGCCAGGAATATGATGGGCTGATTGTGCTGGGCGATTTTAATGGAATAGTAAACCCCCGCCTAGACAGAATGCAGCCAACTGCGAAGTCCAAGAAAGCATTGCAAGGCCCCTCCGGTATCCTACCAAAGACTCTAACACACCTGATGTCCGATCTCGCTCTGGAAGATGTCTGGCGCCTCCATAACCAAAGGGAAAAGGACTACACATACTATTCACACAGGCACCAGAGCTGGTCCAGAATAGACATGGTCTGGATGTCCACGTCGATGGTTCCGAGAGTATCACGAATACAAATACACCCAAGAGACATGTCGGACCATTGCCCGATCACATGGGAGTTAAACCACAGGCCACCAGCGAGGCGCTGGAGGCTTAATGACAACCTGCTAAAGAAAGAGGAGGACATACAGAAATATAGAAAGCTGACGGCGGACTACTTTAAGATCAATGACATACCGGAAACAAGTCCGGAGGTGGTTTGGGACGCTTGCAAGGCAGTGCTTAGAGGACATTTTATCCAACATAACGCAGGCAGAAACAAAGCGAAACTAAAGGCGCTCCAAGATCTACAAATCCAAATCGAACTGGAGGAAGCGTCTCTGAAAGAACACCCAAAGAACCGGGCCACGGTCGCCAAGCTGTCCTAATTGAATAAACAGAAACATCACATAGAGATCGAACAAATCTCCAAGGATCTAAAATTCTTAAAGCTGAGACACTTCCAGAACGCTAACAAGCCGGGCAGGTGGCTGGCGAGAAGGATCAAAAAGAAGAAACAAATGGGATACATAACCAAGCTTAGATCCGGTGACAAAATGGTCCTGGGAGAAGAAGGCATACAAGACATGTTCCAGACCTTCTACTCAACGCTATACACCAGGGACGCAACCAAAAAAGAGGACATCGAACAGTACCTGGAGACGCAACCACTGGGCAAGGTACCGGCACGGGCACCTGTGGTATGGTAGACCATGAAGAAATCTCAGAACTCGATATAGAACAAGCAATAAGGAGGCTGGACGCAAATAAAGCCCCAGGGCCAGACGGGCTAACGGCCAGGTTCTACAAAATGATATCATGTGAACTCACCCCCTTCCTGAAAAAGATCTACAACAGGGTGCTTACAGAGGGGGTAACGCCAGACTCCTGGAGAGAAGCAAATATAGTTGTAATCCACAAAGAGGGAACAGATGGCACAAATGTGGCCAATTACAGGCCCATATCACTTCTGAACATGGATTACAAGATTCTGGCAAACATTCTAGCCGAAAGGCTGAAGCCCTGGCTTAGCGTCTGGATAACACCTGACCAAAATGGTTTTCTCCCTGGAAGACAGACCAAGGACAACAACAGAATGGTAGTGGATTTGATCCACTATTATGAAATGCATCCCCACAAAGAAATCGCCTTTCTTGCTCTTGACGCGGAGAAGGCCTTTGACAACTTGAGCTGGGACTTCTTCCGCCTGCTCATGTCAAAATGGATATGGGCCCGCTCTTTCAAAATGCCATCAGGGCAATATACAGAGACCAAACTGCGAGAGTCTGGGTCAACGGCCGACCAACGGGGAACTTTGCAATACAAAAGGGGACGCGGCAGGGTTGCCCACTCTCCCCGCTGATATTCATCATGTCCCTGGAGGTGCTACTCAGATCCATCAGGGCAAACGACCAACTCAAGGGCCCTTCAATAGGTAGCCACACACCTAAAGTAAAAGCTTTCGCGGATGACATAATTTGCTTCGTTGAAAGGCCAGTAACCACGATCCAGGCCTCGATAGCGGAAATAGAAAGATTCGGATCAATGGCGGGGCTGAAGATCAATAAAGAAAAAATGATGATCCTGACTAAGAATATATCTCATACTCGACGAGAACAGTTAGAAAGGGCCTCAGGCATGCGAGTCTCCCAATCTATTAAATATCTGGGCATCCACATAACGGCGCAGAACTGTCAGTTGCAAAAACAATTATGAAGCATTGTGGAAGAAGATTCAGAAAGACCTGCTCAATTGGAAAAGCGCCAACCTGTCGCTCATGGGCAAGATAGCAGTGATTAAAATGAACGTCCTGCCCAGGCTACTGTATCTCTTTCAAACCTTGCCTATTATCAAAACCAACACCATCTTTGATACCTGGAAGAAGGACATCCTCAGGTTCCTTTGGGACGCAAAAAGAGCGAGAATTAAATACACGGTGCTCACGGATAGAAGGATACGGGGAGGGCTGGATTTACCAGACCTAAAGCTCTACTATGAGGCCTGCGGCCTGGTCCACATAAGAGAATGGATACGTTTGAAAAATAAAGAGCTACTAGCCCTGGAGGGCTTTGACCTCCTCACAGGATGGCACGGGCACCTGTGGTATGGTAGACCAAGAACAAATGAATGCTTCAAGAGACATCCGATAAGAGCAGCCCTGATGAAAATATGGGAGACCTATAAGGGGAGATTTTATCAGAAGACCCCCCTGTGGGTGTCACCCATAGAGGCCGACCAACGACACCTGCTGGGCTGGGACAAATGGCCAACCTACGAGGACATGACAGTTAAAGTAGGGACGAGGAGAAGTCTAAAATCCAGGACACGGTTACAGCAACAGTGTAATTCTCTCAACTGGCTTCACCATCTACAGATCATGGCATGCTTCCAGAGGGACGAACGGACAGGCTTCGCGGAAGGAGAGCATTTCTGGAGCAACTTTCTGGTCAAGGAGAAGAAGCTCATCTCCAAGGCTTATATGCGACTCCTGGAATGGTCAACAGAGGCCGAACAGGTAAAAACCTGCATGATAAAATGGGCGCAAAACATCGGCCGCACAATCACTATGCAAGAGTGGGAGAGGATCTGGCGGAGGAAAATAAAAATCACCTATGCCATTGATCTGAAGGAGAACTGGTACAAACTGTTCTTCAGGTGGTACATGACTCCTCATAAACTTGGTCTGATGTACAAGAACGCCCAGACTAAATGCTGGAAATGCGGGTCACAGACAGGCACCTTTTACCACATGTGGTGGTCCTGTCAGGAAGCCTCAAAATTCTGGAAAACAGTTCATATCCACATACAAAAGGCTCTACGAACCACGCTGGAGATGACACCAGAGGCTTGTCTCCTGGGAATAGTGGATGAGAAAGAACTCCTAGACGAGAACGCTGAGCGGCTGTTCCTGTTCCTTTCCACGGCAGCGAGGATGGTGTATGCGAAAAAGTGGAAGTCTAAAGACATACCACGCCTTGAAGATTGGGTGCACAAGGTCCAAGACATTATGAGCATGGACAAGTTGTCCTACTACATGAGTGAAACAGAAGGGACGAGGCTGAACAGAACCGACTGGTCACCCTTTATGACCTATCTAAAGTCTTGGGATCTGGACCAGAACAGTCATGTTCCCTGATAACGACGTTGGGCACCCAAGAACTGGCCAAGGGGCAAATCGGCCCTCCCCATCTCAATGACCATCATACCCTCTCCTTCCCCCCCCCCCCCCACAATTGAACGAATGGGACAATGCGAAAACACCGGAAGCAAAAGGGCCCCCCTCCCCACTAATCCTCCCCCTTCTGCCCCCCCCATACCAGGCCCACACCCAAGCATCCCTATACCCCCTCCCTCAACCCCTCCCCCTCCATCCCACCCTTCCCCGCCCCCCACACCAGTTCACCCCAACCTCTTCACCAACCCCAACAGAGTCTTTCCTTCGGTTTTTCTCTCCTTCCTACTATCCTATACCCAAAATTGTTCCACCTCTTTTACTGTTACTGGAGAAACCCCAATAAATATATATATATTTTAAAAAGAACAGGAACTTTTTGGGGTTCATAACACATATGCAGACTGCAGCCAGGAAATCAGAATATGTTTACTTCTTGGGAGGAGAGCAATGACCAGTCTTGATAAAATAATAAAGAGTAGAGACATCACTCTGGCAATGAAGATCTGCATAGTTAAAGCAATGGTATTCCCCATAGTAACCTATGGATGTTATTATCCATAGCTGGACCATAGTAACCTATGGATGTTACTATCCATAGCTGGACCATAAGGAAGTCTGAGTGAAGGAAAATACAGTGGTCTCTCACTTATTGCGTGGGGTTATATTCCAGGACATCCCACAATAAGTGAAAAGCCACAATGTAGGGATGCTATATTTATATTAATATTTGTACATTATTAGTTATACAGTATTTTAAGTCTTTATAAACTTAAAATAAAGTGAAGGAAAGGAAGGAAGGAAGGAAAGGCCCTTCAAGGCTAGAGGGAGGGAGGGCCGAGGAGGGAAAGCACCTCAGAGAGTGGTGGTGGCAAAAACTCATGAAACAGCTAAAATACCGCGATATATACGGTACGTTAAATTAATATTTTTTGAAAAACGCAAAACAGCGAGTCTGTTAAAAGCAAACCGCAAAGTAGTGAGGGAACACTGTAGACAACTTTGAACTGTGGTGCTGGAGGAAAATTCTGAGAGTGCCTTGGACTGCAAGAAGATCAAACAAGTCCATACTCTAGGAAATAATGCTCAGTTACCCACTGGAGGGAAGGATATTATAGTACTTTGGCCACATAATGAGAAGACAGGAAAACTTGGAGAAGATAATGATGCTGGGGAAAAGGAAGGAAAATGGAAGAGGGCAAGATGGAAAGATGTTATCTTTGACCTTGAAGGAAATGGGGGTGGCCACGGCCGACAGCGAAGCTCTGGCATGGACTGGTCCTTGAGGTCATGAAAGGTCAAGCCAGTCAGAAGGGACTGAATGGATAAACAACAACAATAAATAGAAAAGTTGAAAAATGTTGGACTGTGTGTGGGACTATGCACACAAAGGATCTGCCTAGTGGATATATACCACTGAAGAGAAGATTTGTTCAAACGTGTTTTTAGCTCTTTTCAGGAAGACCATACTTTACAAAAAGGATATGATATTTCCAAATGGTGTGAATGGCAACTGATCTCCAAAAGGCTATGGAGATTCTAACTTTCCAAAATAATTTGGAAAGCTTTATTTTGCTTTTACCTTCCTTTTGGGATGCAAGTGTGTGAGTTACCCAAATCCATCCTGTGGGTTTCCATGGTTGGTCAGAGATTTGAATCGTGATCTCCCCCTTATTGTAGAGTAAAACTTGGACCACAGGTTTAGGGGAATCATTTTAGTTTCCTTTAGCACTGATGACTCCTTAGAGATCCTGCCCCCAAAATCAAAATTTCAAGAATTCCATAGAAGATTTAAGGAGCCTATGATGGAATCATGGGACACAAGGCATAGTAAAAACAACCAAGTGAAGCAGCCACATATAAAAGCCTATTTTAATGTATGAAGTGTATACAGGATATATCCTGAAAAGAAGCAATTCATGGTGCAACCTTTTATTGTTAGCCCTTATACAGAGGAAATTGATGGATGCAGAATTTCTGCACATTCTCAACATGCCCTCTTGAATGATTTCCATCAGTCGGTTGATCATCCTGGCTTAGAAATGGCTGTCAATTTATTAACAACAGCAAAGGTCACCTTATTTCTTATTACTGGAAGCAGTCTATTTCCTTCCTTTGTCTGCAGGATTTGATAGAAACTGGGACATGACTATTATGTCTCAGCAAATGTATTTTATACAGTCTACAGAAGTAGAGATTTGTAGAATTCGTTTAGAGAGTATCCACCTTTACAATGCTTCGGGACTTCCATGGAGATGATAATAGACCTTGTTGTTGTGTTGTTATTGAGTTCTTCCAAATAATTTTCGACTCACGGTGACTCTAAAGTGAATTTATCATGGGATTTTGTGAGACTGACAGAACATGACACACCCATAGTTGCCTAGGATCTCAAAACACTAGAGCATAGGTTCACTTTAAATCCAATTGCTGCCTCCTGCAGAATTCTGGGGTTTGTAGTTTAGGGAGGGGCCTTTAAACTGGGCCTCACTAAACTACAAGCCCCAGAATTCTATGTTCCCAATGGCAGTTGAAGCAGAATTAGTGCTAAAATGTAATGTGAAAAGATTAAATAAACAGGTGAGAACAGGTGAAAAACCATAAGCAGTTTCCTGGATGGCTCATGTGTAGCATGTTCCTGCCATCTAGTGGTAAAATTGTGACATTACGTAAAAGTCATAAGTTTAAAATATGCTGCTCAAAATAATGCAAGGCAGATTTCTTTCCCCAGGGCTTGGAATAACAACCGGTTGCTTGCCACTGACCCCACTGGCAATCATCTTTGAGAGTATTTGGAGAATGGGAGAAGTCCCAGCAGATTGGAGGAGGGCAAATGTGGTCCCAATCTTCAAGAAGGGAAAAACGGATGACCCAAACAATTACCGTCCGGTCAGCCTCATGTCGACACCAGGCAAGATTCTGAAACAGATAGTTAAGGATGTGGTCTGCAAACACTTAGAAACAAATGTGGTCATCGCTAATAGTCAACACAGATTTATCAAAAACAAGTCATGCTGGACTAATCTGATCACTTTTTTCGATAGAGTTACAAGCTGGGTAGATGTGGGGAATGTCGTGGATGTAGTGTTCCTGGATTTCAGTAAGGCCTTCAACAAAGTCCCTCATGACTTTCTGGCAAACAAACTAATCAAAACTACAGTTAGGTGGATTTGTAACAGGTTAAGTGAATGAACCCAGAGAGTGATTCTCCCCAATGCTTCCTCTTCATTTTGGAAAGAAGTGATGAATGGAGTGCCATAAGCTGGGTTCCATCCTGGGTCCGGTCCTGTTCAACATCTTTATTAATGACTTAGAATAGCTAGAAGCCATGATCATCAAGTTCGCAGACGACACCAAATTGGAAGGGATAGCTAATACTCCAGAAGACAGGAGTAGAAATCAAAACAATCTGAACAGATTAGAGAGATGATTGGCCAAAACTAACAAAATGAAGTTCAACAGAGACAAATGCAAGATACTCCACTTAGGCAGAAAAACTGAAATGTAAAGATACAGAATGAGGGACGTGTGGCTCGACAGCAGTATGTGTGAAAAAGATCCTGGGAGTCCTCGTGGACAGGAAGATGAACATAAGCCAACAATGCCATGCGGTGGCAAAAAAGCCAGTGGGATTTTGGCCTGCATCAATAGGAGTATAGTGCCTAGATCCAGGGAAGTCATGCTACCCCTCTATTCTGCCTTGGCCAGACCACATCTGGAATACTGTGTCCCATTCTGGGCACCACAATTAAAGGGAAATGTTGACAAACTGGAATGTGTGCTGAGGAGGGCAAATAAAATGATCAAAGGTCTGAACAACAAGCCCTATGAGCAGCAGCTTAAATTGAAGCAGCAAATTGGGAGTTATGGAACTCCGAGTGGCAAGTTGACTTCTTACCAAACTGGCGCGTAGACGTGCGGGCGCAAGGATGAGGAATCACGCAACAACTTCACTGCTCATGTGAAATCAAAGAGATTTATTGATAACACCAGCTGGTGGGGTTGCCAGCAGAACACGCTGCTATCAGGGGCAAACGGCCCCGGTCATTCTCAGTACAAAGCATATATACCCTCATGGCGGCATCTCCAAAAGCCCGCCCTCCTTCATGGATTTTACACAATCATCATTGGCTGGTGTTACATAGCATTTCATTGATCCAATAAAACATTACATTTTCATTAGCATCACATCTCAAAACCCCACCTATGTGTTAGAACAATGGACATTTCTAAGTTAGTTCTTTCTCACAGTACAGCTATCAGTGGCCGGGACTCTCATGTTCCCGATTAGCAAAATTTCATTTCTGCCTTTCCTTGCCAGCAATGGATGGGGCAGCCTCCCTCTGCTCATGCGCAGTTCTTCTCCCTTTGGCACTGATGTCACCAAATAGCACGGCTTGTACTGTTAGACCAATCTGAGCCTGCGTTATCTCACGCTAGGCACGGGGTGTACTTTAACAAATCATAGCATTGATTAGAAGCACCAATCACAGTGTTACATTCACGGAGCAAGTGCCTGCCTGATTCTTGGCACAGAAACCCACTTTTCTTAGCTCTACACGTGTGCAGCATCACTCTCTGACCTTTCTCCTGCACAGAAAGTACCAAAACTGCTTTATTATAGCTGGGCTTGTTTATTCTTCAGAAGAGATGTCTGAGAGAAGACATGATGATGGCCATGTATAAATATGTGATGGGAAGTCATAGGGAGGAGGGAGCAAGCTTGTTTTCTGCTGCCCTGGAGACCAGGACACAGAACAATGGCTTCAAACTACAGGAAAGGAGACGCCACCTGAATATGAGGAAGAATTTCCTAACTATGAAAGCTGTTCAGCAGTGGAACGCTCTGTCCCAGAGTGTGGTGGAGGCTCCTTCTTTGGAGGCTTTTAAGTAGAGGCTGGATGGCCATCTGTCAGGGGTGCTTTGAGTATGATTTTCCTCCTTCTTGGCAGAATGGGGTTGGACTGGATGGCCCACAAGATCTCTTCCAACTCTGTGATGTGACAAAGGGGCTTTTAATGGAGTGAGGCAATCTATAGGTACCAAATCCTATTTGAACGTGGAAGCTAAGCAAGCTCAGCCCCGGTTAGTACATGGATGAAAGGTACTTGTAGGCTAGATTTCAGAGGAAGGCATTTTCCTTTGTTAATAAAACCATAAGAAACTCATGCAAGAAACTCATGCATAAGCTGACAGGCAACCAGAAGGTACATACAAATAGTATTTTAGCGTATTTTTGTGTGCATTTTATTGTTTTATAGCTTTAGTTTTAAAAATTGTTCATTCTTTTAACTTTTTGTTGTCATGTTATACAATCAGCCATGTTGGATCTCATATTGGGAGAAACATGGAATATAAATAAAATAAAGTACAGGATTTGGCTTATGTTCCTTTTCTTTTCTTCTTGGGAGAGTTCTGAACATTTAAGACTTTGTGAAAAGCCTGGATTCCTGCCATTCCTCAACAGACAAGACAGCAGGCCAATTTACTACTTGCTTGCCCAAGTAGTGCAGTTATATTTATCAGCAACAGAAATAACTGTGATGGATGGGCTCAAAGTAATCTCAGAGTAAGAGCACTGCCTTGAAAGTGTGTGTGTGTGTGTGTGTGTGTGTGTTTATTTCTCTCTCTATGTAGATCTTCTGCTTTTATCTGCTGGCATAGTGTATCTTAGATTGACATCTGATGTATTGTGCTTGATGGCATTACTAGGGCCGCTTCTTGGTACACATCACAAGGGATTGTTTTTGTGTTTTAGGTTTAGGCCCTGAAATCTCAAGGATTGGTTTGTTTGTTTGTTTATTTATTTATTAATGTATTAGTTTATTTATACCCTGCCTTTCTCAACCTCACAAGGGACTCAAAGCGGCTTATAAACTTATAAATGCCACAACATACAACAGTCATAAAACAAGCCATATCAAACTATAAGACAATTAAAACATATAAACAAATTAGCACACATAAAATCACATAAAATAAATTGAAAACATCACAAATTAAAATATCATGAAGTGCCAAGTCTTGGTTTTATTTATTTATTTATCTATTTATTTATTTATTTATTCGAACTTGTGAGTCGCCACTCCCGGATGGCTAGGGGCGACTTACAGTGAGTTGAATATTCAACAGAGTAAAAACAGAGTAAAAACACCTTAAAACAAAGCAGAACAACAGACAGTAAAACGCCGTAAGTACATCAATGTGATATACCCAGAAGGCAGGGGCCTGCCAGCCTTATTTCTTACATATTGACTTTCTCATGGTCATTATTCAAGTTTTTGGGGTCGGTTCCATTTAATCCTATTCTCCGAATGCCTGTGTACAGAGCCAGGTCTTTAGCCTTTTCCTGAAGACCAGGAGGGATGGGGCCAGCCTGATGTCGCTGGGGAGGGAGTTCTACAACCGAGGGGCCACCACAGAGAACCTTTCCATTTGGAAGCACATACCTGGATCACATTATGATGTTTCTATCATTGTCTCAGGTATGTTCAATTATTAAAATGTTGCTGCCTACATTATCTATTTTTGTATATTATATTTCTTATATTTCCTTTATCCTAGCCTCACTACAGGGTTTCCTTTACAATGTTTATTTATATTTTCATATTTATAGAGCACGTGCTGTACATATAGGGACGTCTTGATATTGACTTAAGCATACCAGGATTACACGCTGGCCTTGACAAAGCCTTATGGCATAGGCGAAACGGGTTCTTGGGCCCCTGGAAAAACTATTATCTTTATTCCATCGGCTTAACTTCAGGCTTTCCTCAAGAGTGTCAGTGGTGTCCTCATACTTTTGGCATGTTGGTGATGGAAATGTAATACTCAAGACTTCTATACTGTCTCGGGACTGCTTGGAGTCCTATTAAACTCTATATTCAGATCTGTACTTTGGAGTATTGTCCTTGTATGGAACCTTGGGGACATCCAACCTAGATGCAAATTTTCAGCTGCTTTAACACGGATTTACTGAGCTATCGCAGCGGCAGTCCCGTGGCTCACCTATCTGCAGCGCCTGAATCATCATCGATCCCTTGGCGCTCTGCTACATAGGCCTTCTACCATTCCGTTGTGGATCCCAGTGGAAGCCTTCTGCTTGAGCCCTACGTGGAACAACAGACTCTCTGCTACATTATTTGCAACCACAAGGAGCGTCTTAGTTTATACAGAGTTGGATATTTCACTGAGTCCCTCTACTACCTATTGGACTATACAAGGACTGAACCAATATATGTTTGGTGCTCCTGTGGGTATGTTTACTTAGCAGTATTAAGTTGTCCTGCTATTAATATTTGTATATAACATATTCCACAATAATTTAATGTGAGTGCATACACACACACACACACACACACACACAACACACGTTGCGTCACTCACATAGGATATATGTTTAATGCCTTGAGAATTAACAGATTTAGTTTACCTCACTGGTAGCAGATATTATTCTCTGCAGACATAACACATTCTTTCAGCATATATACAACATACGTTGTCCTATAGTTGGTATTTATATGACTATACCCTCTGTCTTCAAGTATTTTCCGAGTGAGGGCGTCCTGTGTTTTGTCTGTTCCAGCGATGAATCCAGGGGAACTCCCGAGCTGTGAATAGTCTCCACCTGGCAAATTCGAGATGCATCTACACTGTAGAATTAGTGCAGTCTGACACCATTTTAATTGGCATGGCTCAATGCTATGGAATCCTGCCAGTTGTAATTTTAGAAGGCCTTTACCCTTCTCTGTCAAAGAATGCTAGTGTGTCACCAAACTACAAATCTCAAAATTCCATAGCATTAACCAATGTCAGTTAAAATGAATTCTGTAGTACAGATGCATCCTTATTCGTTTAGAGTTTTTTAAAAAAATACAAGCTATACCTTTGCCATTTGTTCCCCTGAAATTAATAGAATTCACTATTATGTGTATCTTTGTGAAGTCAGGGGATCTATCCATCACAGACATGGTGTTGAATTGTATCCCGACATTTCATCTCTTTTAAAAATAGGAAATTAAGAGGCTATTTTATAGTAAGAGAGGAGCCCCCTGGTGGTGCAATGGGTTAATCTCTTGTGCCTGCAGGACTACTGACCAGAAGGTTGGTAGTTCAACTTTGGAGAGTGGGGTGAGCTTCTGTCTGTCAGCTCCAGCTTCTCATGCTAAGACATGAAAGAAGCCTCCCACAGGATGGCAAAACATTCGGGTGTCCCCTGGGCAATGTCCTTGCAGATGGCCAATTCTCTCACACAGAAGTTACTTGTAGTTTCTTCCAGTTGCTCCCAACACAGAAAAGAAAAATACTGAGAGATGGTCATCCTACCCAGCACTGTCAACTCCAATTGAAGCAGATCATAGAATCATAGAATCATAGAGTTGGAAGAGATGTCGTGGCCCTTCCAGTCCAACCCCATGCCATGAAGCAGGACAATCGTGCTCAAAGAACCCCCCAACAGATGGCCATTCAGACTCTGTTTAAAAGTTCAAACCATTAAAAAAATAATAGCTGTCTGTCCAAATGGATATCCTATTTACAAAGAGAGCAAGGGTCTATCCAAACTACAAAAACACGCCTCAAATAGGCACAATATAATATACAAAATACAAAAGAGGATACGTTTGATAGGTCTTAGTGTACTCTGCTGAAGCGGTGATACTAGATCGAATACAGTCCATAGTTTGAATAGTCCGTGATACAGAGTTCAACAATTAAGGCAGAGTAAACTGTCCATAGTAAGTTCTAGAAGGCCAGGGGCCTAATCCTCAGTATTAGATAATCCAGTCTTTCAGTCCATGTAAAGAGTTCAGCAATATCAGTTATATCAATCCAAACCGTAAAATAGGACGAACAAGGGCAGAAGAACAAGGGCACTTGTGGATGGGATACAATGATAGGAAGCCGACGGTATGTTCCAGACAAGAGTATATTGGCAACCAAAATCCATTTTGCTCCTCACTGAGCTTTATCAAGGCTCCAAATCTTATATCATTTCTGTCCTTTTTGTGGGAAATAAGTTTTAAACACAATTTAAAAAGGCTTACGCAGTGAAAAACCCTGAAAAGTTCTATATAGTATTGTAAAATATACCAACGCAGGATCTTGTAACAACATAACCTTACAGATGCTGTAAGGTGGCCACAAAGGTAATTGGTCTGGAATCTAGAGTTCTTACATAGCTTAGGTAATTAGATCAGCTGTTTAGGCTTTTTCCAAGACCTGCAGCTTCAGGCTACTGCCTTCGTGTTTCAGTTGTTTGCAATGGGTATCTGAAGCCCTTGGCTTCAGATACCCTATGGAGTTGGTATTTAAATGGGAAGCTATTTAATCCCATACCTCTTTCAATGCCCACCGCATGCTAATGCAAATAAAAATTAAGAATAATTCCCTAAGGTGTATCTTTTATAGCAGCAACCCCCAGAATCGAACACGACTGGATTTAATGTCAAGGGATAACCTTTACATTTACCTACCTTCCAAAGTCAGCATATAGAGTATTGAAACACTTCAAGAAGGCCTGGGATAGTTGCTATTGAAATACAGGAAAATAAAGATGAAAAAAATATTTAAATATATTTTAAAAAATTGATTCTTTTTTCACAGAAAATTCTGTAATGGTGATTTATTTTACATAAATATCACAGGTATGTGATTTACATAGAAAACAGCACCCTGCATATCAGATAGTTACATTACAATAAATAACAGTAACAAAATTACAGTTATGAAGTAGCAACGGAAATAATTTTATGGTTGGGGGTCACCACAACAGGAGGAACTGTATTAAGAGATTGCGGCACTAGGAAGGTTGAGAACCACTGCTTTAAATCCTTGGATTCTGCATCCGTGGATTTAGTTCTGCAGTGTAGATGCACCCTATGTTTGTGTGGCTTTACATTGTGCCAGGATGATGCCACATCTTGGCCAATGCGATATGTGTAACAAATTGTAAAAACAACAGAAGCTAGCTACTTTTGATAAAGCTTGGAATGATATATCTAACTCTTTCAGTTCAGAAAGCAGACTTTTCAAGCTCTGCCTCAGCTTCTGAAGGCACCTGTCACTCGGCTCCTGTGAATAAAGGGATGGCAGTGCCAGGCCATGAGCTTTGGCACAAGATCAACACTTGGAGCCCGGCCTGCTGAAGGATCCGTCTTCTCCCATCTGCATAGCCTGCGTGAGGAGCTGAGATCTGTGCAAAAGGAGCGAGGAGGACTTCGCCCCCTTGAATGGAATGTGTGTGTGCGTGCGTGCTGCATGCGTGTGTCTCTTGTTGCAAGGGATTGGAGGGGATCAGACTGAATGCAGAGCTTGGGGGAAACACTTGAACAGGAAGGATGTGGACCACTCTGCAAGCTGCCACCGAACCCAATTTCACTGGGGGCACCACCTGTGGCATCCGGAGACGCTTCTGGGTGCTGGCTGTGGGGCTGGTAGTTGGCGTGTTCCTGCTTGGCTTCCTTATTGGTATTCGTCAGACTGTGCCACCTTTTGATCTGCTAAGACACTGTCTGTAGAACATGAGTGGGGGGTGCATGTGTGTGTAGTTTGTCATTCATTATGTCAAGAAAATGAATTCCATATTTTAAGGATAGGGTTCTGTTCCTGAAGATTGTTGGGGGGGCAGACCATTTTTCTTTCTATTTTGAGTAAGGAAATTGAAATACATTGCTTACTAAAGGATAATACAAATGTCCTCCCTCCCTCCCTGTCTTTCATTCTTTCTTTCCTTCTTTCTTTCTTTCTTTCTTTCTTTCTTTCTCACTCTCCATTCTCCTTATATATTTTTTCAAGGAACCCAGAATACAGTCTTCTCCCTCACAGCAAATATTACTCACCAGAGGCTTTGAGACAGGCAAAGCATTTATGGAATTCACTAATCTGCACAGTCAAACTTTAAAAAACTGTTTAAAAAAGTCTGGAAAAGAAAAGGAAGTCTTTCAGTACCAAGAAATGATAAAGTTTAAACTGGATATAGAAGCACAGTACCTTTGAGTGATAGATTGTGAAGACCAAGAAAGAAAGAAAGAAAAAGAAAAAAGGGTATCTTATTTTGTTCAAAATTGTCATTTTCCCAGAGTACTTGGCTGGTTGTAATTGAGAGGGAAGTTTTGGATGAGTATTATCTGGGTAGAAATTTCTTTGAATGGAGTGGACTGAACTGAAAGTTGATTTCTGATCTAATGTTATGTTGTAATCCCGTGGTGTTGTTTATTTGCATGTCAGGAGCAACTTGAGAAACAGCAAGTCGTTTCTGGTGTGAGAGAATTGGCCGTCTGCAAGGACGTTGCCTAGGGGACACCTAGATGTTTTACCATTCTGTGGGAGGCTTCTCTCATGTCCCCACATGAGAAGCTGGAGCTGACAGGCAGGAGCTCATCCCACTCTCCGGATCCAAACCCCCGACCTTTTGGCGGTTATGTGTTATGTGAGGGTGCATCTTCATGAGCAGGAAACCCTGGGACTAGTCTAAAAAAATTCTGCACTGGATTCTGCTTTTACATGGCTCTACTCCCAAACTGCATCAGTGGCAGGAGCAGAGTCTGCACTGTTCAGTTGGCCAGAACCCACAGTTCCTCACCATCACATTTGCTGGCATTAGCAAAGTCAGGGAAAGCAGGATGGCCATGTGGACAGTGGGGTCATTACAAATTAGAGCTGTTCAAACTGTTTACACATACGCTGAAATGTGGGTGCTACAGAGCTTTGGAGAAACTTTGGAAAAGCTTTGGAGCATTACCTGGCTTGTCTTCCTCTGAGCATAACCAAGTCAAGAAAATGTGCTCCAGGTTGGGAGTGAGATGACTCTTTGGATCATGTGGATGTCACAGTACCCCAAGGTATTTGGTCCATATGTACCCTTCATCTATAATTGTTAAAGGCACATTAACGGTGAGGATTTTGTGGCTAGAACACCTTCTCTCCTATCAGTTAAGATTAGAGGAAGGGTTTTTTGTTGTTATCGTCTCCTCTTTCCACCCTCATTATTTCTAACGTTCAGGTCTGTGAGCATTGTTTGCATAGCCCATCAACCCACAGGGAAAGGTTTCAGCAAACCTAGGGAAATTTACACAAGTACAAAACTCTTTACAGAAACAAACCTTTCCCTTGGCCCCCTCCATAGTCTAGTGAGGACTCAGGGTGTTCACTTTTCAAGGAATACTGCATATCTGTTGCAATGGAAGAGAAGGGAAGATGTGAACTAAAAAAGATTGAATCTTCAATAGGAAGCTCTTCACATTGCAACCTTTTGTTGCGGGTAACTATTGTAGTATCCATAGCTCTTCACAAAGTGGTGTAAGTTTCCCTGTACAAGCTGTTGGATATTTGTGTCCAATGCAAAGTGTTGCATTCACTTTCATAATCCTTGTGAAAGTGACATTGCCGCTCATCTGAGTGCACATGTGTGTGTTCACATTGTTTGATTGTGCATCCAGTTGTACCCTTTGGCAAGCATCAATAATAACAATAACAAATCTTTATTTGTACTTTGCTACCATCTCCCCAAAGAGACTCAGGGCGGCTCACAGAAGTACTTCAAGTGCCACATCCAGACAATAATACATAAGTACAATGACATAAGTATAATCAACAGTGCATAAAAATCTCACTGATAAAATTATAAAAGTATGAAAATTATAAAATTCCTAAAATGCAGTGTAACCTGCAGGTAAGCCAGCTATCTGACGTAACAAGCAAACGAAATGCGGGCCAGTACTATCAATGATTCATCACGTTGGCCATGGATTACTCAGGATCAAAGACCTGTTTGAAGAGATATGATTTTAGACTCACCCAGAAAACCTGAAGAGAGGGGGCTAATCTATTTTCTTTAGGGAGGTTATTCCAGTGCTGGGGAGCCACCCTCTCTCTCATTCTCGCCAACCATGCTTGAGACAGTGGTGGGACCGAGAGAAGGGCCTCCCAAGCAGATCTTAATGCCTGTGCCGGTTCATAGAAGGACATGCAATCTCAAAGATAGATTGGACCTGAAATGTATAGGGCTTTATTCAGTTGTGAAACGTTGTTATTCAGTACAATGGGTTATTCAGTCAATGTGTAACTGCCTAGTGGGTGATTTACTGTACACAGATGTGATATAGCTAGAGTTCTCACCAAGACAAAAAAAAATGACAATAAGTCCATGTATATAAAACTAGATAGAATATATTAAAACTATACAACAAATTAAATATTCCATTTGACACATATGCACTGCCACAAAGTTCCAAGCATCCAATAAGATAGCAGGATGTGATTGCAGAAGCCAATGAGATTCAATGGCCAGCTTCTGGTGGAACTGCTGACCTACATGCTTGTGCTGGAAACCTAAAGAGAACATTTCTATAGGCATTGTTAGGTCCTCCAGCACAATTTTACAGTATTCAGAGCTATCATCTTCCCCATTGACCTTCTCTTCTTCAGTCTAAACATGATCAGCTCCCTATAACATTCCTCATTAGAATTGGCTTCCAGAACTTTGCCCACTTTGGTTGCCCTTCTGTAGACACATTCCATCTTGGATTTCCTAAGTACTAGCTCAATTTGACTCTGCTTAGCTTCCATGATTACAGGGAATTGGGTGCCTCTATGATATTTAGGCTCTTCCTATCTCTGATGTAAAACTTTTGGTCCTGTTTCTGAGGAGAGAAGTGCAGAGCATTGAATCATGCACAGATTGGAGATGGCCTCCCTGCTTTGGAGACTATCCTTAAAACATAAATGGATTCTTCAGAGCATGTTAGGGTCACCTTATTTGCAAAAAGTTTGGGAATAAGTGTGTGCCTGTGCAAAAAAGAAGAAGAAAAAGTCCATCTTCTTCTTGTAATAAACTCTGTAAATTGGTTTTTGCATATGCTGCCTGTCATATATCCTGTTGGGAAAATCATCCATTTTCTCTGTCTACTAGGCTGGCTGAGTAATACCGATCAATCACCAAAGACATGTTCTCATCAGAAGATGAAGAGGGCATTTATGAGAGAAATAAAAGCAGAGAACATCAAAGCATTTTTATAGTAAGTGAAACAGATCCTCTTGATTGTCTTTACACACACACGGACTACTCATCCTTCTTTGAATTTTATATCATGGTTGCTATATGACTTCAAGTTGACTCCAATTTATGGCAAACTTTTTTTGAAAAGTGTCCTTGGCAACATATATTCACAGGAGGCTTGCCACCACCTTGTTGTAGTTGTAGTTGTTGTTATGGACTTTCAAGTCATTTCCAGTTTATTAGGGTGAACCTGTTGTGTGGTTTTCTTGGCAAGATTTGTTTAGAGGCTATTTACTTTTGCATTCCTCTATGGCTGAGAGTGTATGACTTGACCAAGGTCACCCAGTGGGTTTCCGTGACTAAACAGAGATTCAAATCCTGTTCTCCCAGGGTCCTAGGGTGCATCTATACTGTAGAATTAATGCAATGTTACACCACTGTGATTTCCATGACTTAGTACTGTAGCCAGGATTTTGATTCTGGGGGGGGGGGGGGGACTGAGTTTGATTTGGGGGGAGGGGCTGAGTCTGAGTGAGAGAGGATCTACCCTAGCAAACCTTTTGTATTGCTATCCCAATACCCCCATGAATATGGGATATATTGAGCATGGTGATAAGAACATGATATGAATACACATAGCAGTTTAAATAATGATACCAGTAAGGCCTTCTTGTGGACTACCCTGAGAATTTCAGGGGGCCCCTCAACCCCCCCCCCCTCCCCGGCTACGACCCTGTCATGACTCAATCCTATGGAGTAATTGGAGAAAAAAGATAATAGCTTTTCAGAGAGCTAATGTGGTGTGACAGAGTGGCATGAAAGTAGTCTGACAAAGACTCTATTGTTGGTGGTACACACACTATTTCTTTTGTCTTGTGCTCCCCTCTACAGCAGGGATTGGAACAATGTACTCCTCCAGATGTTGTTGGATTGCAACTCTCAGCATCCCTTGCCATCAACAAGTCTGGGTCGATCTCTTGAGAGTCCAACAATATCTGGAATGCTACAGGAGTCCTGCAACGGCCCCAGGCAAAGGAGAAAACAAAACCAACTGGGCATCCAGTGATTGAAAAGTCCCAGATATTGTTCCTGTTCTTTCTGTTGTTGTTGTTGTTGTTGTTAGCGTTCAAGTAATTTCTAACTTTTGGTGACTAAGGGGATTTGCTTTGCCTTCCTCTGAGATTCCTAAAAGGTTATTTTCCCAGGTAAAATTAAAAAAACTGGGGTGGGGGGTCCTGCACCTCTAATCCCAGCAAATGTGAAGGGTCAACTGTACTTCCAATAACAAAGAGGGGTGTGTGTGTGTGTAGCGACTTGAGAAACTACAAGTTGCTTCTGGTGTGAGAGAATTGGCTGTCTGCAAGGATGTTGCCCAGAGAACGCCCAGATGTTTTACAATCCTGTGGGAAGCTTCTCTCATATCCCCGCATGGGAAGCTGGAGCTAACTGATGGGAGCACACCTCACTCCCCAGATTTGAACTGCTAACCTTTCGGTCAGCAATACTGCCAGCACAAGGGTTTAACCCTTTGTGCTACCGGGAGTATGCATTTAGATGGTATGCATTTATCATTTCTGTGCAAAATAAAAGGGGAAATCCAAATGGAAAATAATAAGACCCTTTGGCATTCAAGGCAGGGGAGTCCATTTGCATTGACTAGCAACTACTGTGCCTGTTTTACAGCATCCTGGAAGTATTATCACTTACTGAAACTGTGATACTTTCTAAGATTAATTTGGCTACATACTCTGCATGGTCCTAAAATGACTTACAATACACTGACTTGCAATTATGCTCACTTGTAATTACAACATCAGCTGGTTTTTCATCCATGCCACTGTTATTATTCAGAATGCTAGAGCACAGCACACTTTTCCAGTGGGGAAAAATACTATGGCACAGAATCATTAGCGATTTAACAAAGCTAATGTCATCATTTCTAATGTCTTGAAATTTGTCTACCCTTTGTCAGCTCTATACATTTTGTAGTCATTAAGCAGCACCAAAAGGGAGTTTTGAAGTCTCTTTCTCTATTTCATTCATTCTTTCATTCATTCAAGGCTGCAATATCTCTGAGGGCATGTTACATATTTTAGAAGCTAACAAAGGGAAAGCAGAGACTCATTTTGTTCCCCAAACAGCCAACATAAATCTTAAATTACAGAAGGAAAATGGCATTTAAATGATTGGGGAAAATAGGTGTGTGCGTCTTAATTAAGTAGGCCAATTAGGATTTTCAAATTATAACTGCCTTCAGCCGAATTTGCTTTTTAATTAACGAGAAGACTTCAGAATCACTACCACGGAAGCGTGCTTTTCCCAACCTGGTCCTTTCCAGAGATGTTGTACTACCTACCATTCTCATCTTACTTCGATTCTCCTTTCTTCATCTCCTGGTTTGGGAATAATGGAAGCTGTAGCGTAATATACCTGGAAAGAAGAGGCTTGAAGAAGCTTGATATAAGCTACATGCTTCCCTTCCCCTTGTGCATCAATGAAAAGCCCCTTTTTCTTTAGTAATTCATAGTATCTTGGAGCTTGGATATGTTATTTTTGGAAAATATTGCCCCCATAATCTTCCAATGGCTGATCAACATGGAAGCCTTGGAGCTGAAGCCCCAAAATGTTGTTACCCCAAGTTCTGAAAATATTACCCTGTCAGTTCCACCCAGGACAGTTAAGTAAACAAACGGTCTGGCTACAACAGACATCTGATAAGACACCATCTGGCCGGAGGAGTAGATGGAAGACCAAAGCTTGGAATGTGGATTGCGGGCTGTAAAGGACAAACGGAGGGGGAATTTGAAAGAGTGTTTGAGCGGGAATTCTTTAGTTCTGTCTTTGTTGCCCTTGAGTCGGGAGTGAATAAACTATCCTGTGTGAGCTTGGTTTGTTCGTAGACCCTACCGGGAGCTGACATTACCCTTCTCCCGGTCTCATCCTGGAAACCTCAGGGTCTGGGATGATTCAGAGCTGATAATTTGACACCCTTTTCCTTTCATTCCTCCCCCCCCCCCATTAGTCTAGTGATAGACTGCAGACTCCAGTTTTTACTCTCTTTTTATCAAGTGACACATTCCATACCCTCCCTCACTTCACAGCTGAAAACCTGAATGAAGGCAGCCAAGATACATCAGAATGTAGTCATGATGGTAAACATTATTGAGAAAGAACACACAAGCTAGGATATGCAGTAGCAGTTTTCTTATTCCTGAACCTACTGAAAAGGGAAAGATTTCATCTCCTCTCTACTCTGCTGAATTAACTAAGTGTAATTGTAGGGTTTTTTTTTGGTTGTATGGCCTTACAACTTCTGAGGATGCTTGCCACAGATGCAGGTGAAACGTCAAGAGAGAATGCTTCTAGATAATGGCCATACAACCCGAAAAACCTACAAACCAGTGATTCCGGCCATGAAATCCTTTGACAATAACGAAGTGTAAATTGGTTTTGTACTTCGAGCTTTCAATCTTACTGTCCCCTAAGCATTGATGCCAAGCCTAGAATTAAACTGCAGTTGCCCTGCAGTTGCTTGCTCTTGCATTGCTGATATGTTTTTACACTTTTCTGTCTTTTATGCTTTTAGTATTGTTGTATTAAATTGTGTTGTGATTGTTTTTATATGTACTGTGTAAACCGCCCCAAGCCTGCTGGAAGGAGCGGTATATAAAAATGAATAATAAATAAATAAATAAATAAATGGTTTATACCCTTGTTCTGACAGGACTGCTGATTGAAAAGTTGGCGGTTCAAATCCAGGGAGCAGAGTGAGCTTCTGTCTGTCAGCTCCAGCTTCCCATGTGGGGACATGAGAGATAAAACATCCGGGCATCCTCTGGATAACATCCTTGCAGACTGCCAATTCTCTCACACCAGAAGCAACTTGCAGTCTCTCCAAAGAAAGAGCCTCCACCACACAACTGTGAGAGCTGTTTAGCAGTGGAACTCTCTGCCCCGGAGTGTGGTGGAGGGTTCTTCTTTGGAGACGTTTAAACAGAAGCTGGATGGCCATCTGTCAGGGGTGCTTTGAATGCAATTTTTCTGCTTCTTGGCAGGGGGTTGGACTGGAGGGCCCATGAGGTCTCTTCCAACTCTATGATTCTAAGTGTCTCCTGACAAAATAACTTTTGTCCTTTGAACTCAGTTTGCAGCAATTGAAGTAAATAGAGAACAAAGATTTCAAAAGCAGACCAGAAATGGGACAGTGAGAGCTTCGTGAGGATTGTCCCTACCAAAACAGAACAGTTGATGGGTCTGATGTTTTTTCTTTTCATTAAAGTTAGTTTTTAGAAATACAGTATGACCTCCATATCAACAGGTGATACATTACTGAACTTACCATGGAAGCAGAAAACTGTGGATTACACTGAACCCATGTGATCTGCCCACGTGACTCCACTCTTGCACGAACTGCACTGGCTTCCAATTGAAGCCACTTTCAAGGTGTTAGTTTTAACTTTCAAGGCCTTATATGGTTTGGGGCCAGTGTACCTGAGGGAGCAGCTTACCCCTTATGTGCCCAGGAGATCCCTGCGCTCAGAGGGGCTCAATCTACTGGATGTGCCTGGGATTAAGGTCTATAGACTTGCCAGCACGCGGCAGAGGGCGTTTGCCGTAGTCGCGCCAACTCTGTGGAACACCCTCCCTGAAGAGTTACGAGCCATCCGGGAATTAATGCCGTTCCACAGAGCCGTAAAAACCTGGCTATTTAGACAGGCATTTGGCCCATAACTAATGAGTATTATCAGCATCCTGTTGTGCCGCTACCAGCATATTTCTACTGCCATCGCAGTTTGCTGGAATTGATTTTAACTGGGGGTTTTAAATTGGTCTTATTGTATTTTATTGCATTTTATGTGTTTTATCTATTAACTCTGTAAACCGCTCTGGGCTCCAGAGAGAGCGGTATATTAAGTCGAACCAATAAATAAATAAATAAATAAACCCTACTGAAATGAACGACTTCGGCTGGAAGTTACCACAGAGTCAAACTGGAGGATCAAAAATTCCTAGAAAGAAATTTGTTAGGTCTACCAGGGCAAATCTATGGTAATGGAAATCTATGGAAGTGGAAGTATACTATAGAATCACCTGGAGGACATAGAAAATTCCAAGGGAGGATTTCTTTTGTTGGGCACAGGCACTACTTTTAAAATGTGGAGATTGTCCCCTGACATTAAGTCCAGTCATGTCCAACCTCTGGGGTTTGGTGCTCATCTCCATTTCTAAGCCGAAGAGACAGCGTTGCCCATAGACACCTCCAAGGTCATGTGGCTGGCATGACTGCATGGAGCGCCGTTACTTTCCCGCCATAGCAGTACTTATTAATCTACTCACATTTGCATATTTACTTTCCCGCCATAGCAGTACTTATTAATCTACTCACATTTGCATATTTTCACACTGCTAGGTTGGCAGAAGCTGGGGTTGACAGCGGAAGCTCACACAGCTCCCCAGATTCGAACCTGCGACCTTTCGGTTAACAAGCTCAGCAGCTCAGTGGTTTAACCCACTGCACCACTACTTTATCATACTGAAATTTCAAACTACAGCTTCAAAACTGGCAAACAAATCTAATGAAACAATGGATAGTACTTCCACTCTCAAATAAATAATACACTTATCTCTCTCTCTTCCAGTAATTTCACTCAGCAGCCTCACCTGGCTGGCACACAGGAGAATCTACATCTGGCTGAACAAATACAAGCCCAGTGGGAGGCATTTGGCCTGGACTCAGTTCACCTGGCTCCTTACGACGTTCTGCTTTCTTACCCAAATGAGACAAATCCCAATTACATCTCAATTCTTGATGAGAATGGAAGTGAGGTAACTCTTCCCCACCCTTCTTTGTCAACAAATTTTGCAAGAAGAATACCATAAATACCTGGAAAAAAATAGTGTTCTCCACATAAATCAACACATATGTGGGGTTCCTCAAGGTTCAATATTGTCTCCCATGTTGTTTAACATCTACATGAAGCCGCTGGAGAAGATCATCCAGTGTTTTGTGGTGCAATGTCACCTGTACGCAGATGATGTCCAACTCTATCACTCCTTCCCACCAGCTACTAAGGAGGCTATTCAGCTCCTGAACCGAGATTCGTCCACTGTGATGGTCTGGATGAGGGCTAACAAATTGAAATTGAATCCAGACAAGACAGAGGTACTCTGGTCAGTTGTAAGGCCGAACAGGGCATAGGGTTACACTGTGTTGGATGGGGTTACACTCCCCCTGAAGATGCAGGTTCACAGCTTGGGTGTGATCCTGGACTCATTGCTGAGCCTGGAACCCCAAGTCTCGGCGGTGGCCAGGGGAGCTTTGGCACAGTTAAAACTTGTGCGCCAGCTGCACCCATACCTTGGGAAGTCTGACTTGGCCACAGTAGTCCACACTCTGGTTACATCCTGTATAGACTACTGTAACAGTCTCTACGTGGGGTTGCCTTTGAAGACTGTTCGGAAGCTTCAAATGGTCCAATGAATGGCAGCCAGATTGCTAACAGGAGCGGCGTTCAGGGAGCACACAACTCCTCTGTTGTGCCAGCTCCATTGACTGCCAGTTTGCTACCGGAGACAATTCAAAGTCCTGGCTCTAGCCTATAAAGCCCTAAACGGTTCTGGCTCAACTTACATGTCGAAACGCATCTCCCCTTATGAACCATCTAAGACCTTAAGGTCATCTGGGGAGGCCCTGCTCTCGTTACCGCCTTTGTCACAAGTATGTTTGGTGTAGACGAGAGACAGAGCCTTCTTGGTGGTGGCCCCTCCTTATAGATATTAGATCGGCCATCTCCCTTTTAACATTCCAGGAAAAAATCAAGACGGGGCTTTTTGAACAAGCATTTCCAAATGCAGAGTAACTGATGCAGGAAAATGGAATGACAACAATGAGACCAGACAACCTTTTTAACAAGGAGACGCTATGAATTTATATTTATTGATTTGTTTAGTTTTATTATATATGTTTTTAATTATATTTATGATAATGTAAACATTGAATTTTACCCTGTTAACCACCTTGAGTGGCCTACGAGCTGAGAAAGGCGGTATACAAATACAGCAAATAAATAAATATGATTCCATGGTGTAGCTAGACACTAGGGCTGTTATCTAATTTCGGATATGCCCGAATTTCAGAAGTTTTCGGATACTTCCGACTTTTTAAAGCAATTTCGAGAGCAGCCCCAGGAATTCCGAAATCCGAATTTCGGAATTCCGAATTTTGGATGTCATTTCCGAATTTTCTTGCTGATTGCTCATTGGCTGATAGCTAACAGCTGACTCTCCCTTCTGCTGATTTTTTTTTGCCCATTTTTGAAAGTGGACGCCATTTTAGAAGACTTCCGAATTTTGGAAATACTTCCGAATCAATTCCGAAATTTATCAGAATTTTTGCGGAAGTCTAAATAATCTGAAACTCAATCTATGACTACATCCAAAACGAGTTTTGAAACTTTTTTTTTGGATCAAACAGCCCTACTAGACACCAACTGGTGGGTAGAATTAGGGTATCCCTGCATTGGGTTGCTAGAATCAAAACTGAGATCACTGTTCTACCTTTAATGTCTGTGCAGAAGAGGAGATTTCAGCACATGCTACCTGTTTGCATGACAAGTGACACATACTGAAATTCCATCTTCTCAAGGTACAAAAGCCATTTCCAATTTTTCAGTTGGTTTTCACTCTTACCCGATTCTCCATTCGCCTGGATACTGTGTTATTTTCACACTTTTCTAACATTGCAGAGAGTGAGGCTTGAAAATTGTTCATATTTAAGATTCTTATCATAGTTATGTTTGCTTATAATCTTTGGTAATGTTGCCTTTTCTTAAGATATTTTAAGCAATCAACTAAAGGGTTTTTATGGGTTTTTTTAAAATAAAAAAATGTTGGGATCCGAGGCAACCTCTGAGGATGCCTGCTATAGATGTGGGTGAAATGTCAGGAGTGAATGCTTCTGGAACATTATCATAGAGCCCAGAAAACTTTCAACAACCCAATCATAGAACCATAGAGTTAGAAGTGATCTTGTGGGCCATCCAGTCCAATCCCCTGCCAAGAAGCAGGAAAATCGGATTCAAACCACCCCCGACAGATGACCATCCAGCCTCTGTTTAAAAGTCCCCAAAGAAGGAGCCTCAACCACACTCTGGGGCAGAGAGTTCCACTGCTGAACACCTCTCACAGTCAGGAAGTTCTTCCTAATGTTCAGGTGGAATCTCCTTTCTTGTAGTTTGAAGCCATTGTTCCATGTCCTAGTCTCCAGGGCAGCAGAAAACAAGCTGGCTCCCTCCTCCCTATGACTTACTCTCACATATGTATCTATTGGCTGGCAATATGTTTTAATTCGGGTGTTTTAATTGTTTTACTGTATTTTAATGTATTTTACTTGTTTTATTTGCACTAATTCTGTGAACCGCTCTGGCAGAATGATTTCTTACAATATTGGGATCTTTTTTAATAAGAAATCTAATAAGAAATCAAAATTAATGAGTGAGATTAGAAGAGATCTACTGCATCAGAGGTGGGTCTAATTGAGACTTTGTTTCTGCAGCTGCACATCAGGCAGCTGTGGGAGTCTCATAAAAAGGACATTGGTGCACATGCTCCATCCCAGCAACTAATATTTGGAAGTGTAATGGAAACCCCCTCTAGGCTGATCCACAGCTCCAACCCTATGACTCCAACTACCGTATTTACTTTTTCCCTTTACCTTCAGGATCCTTCCCTGGATCCTTTGGCATCAAGCTAGCCATTATATTGGGCAAGTTGCTGTGTGGATCAGTGAATTCAGTGTAGTAACTTGGGACCAATTATCCCTTTCAGTTCAACACTGTTGTAGAAAATAAAACCAATCAAGATATATTATGCAACAATTAAGTTCAGCTTGAACTCTTTGAAGTTTTGTTATATGAATATTCCCAGCTCCCAAAATCATATCCAGATTGCATCGGTTTTTCTCTTCCTAACTGATTTTCATGCAGTACCTTGTTGCCCTGATTATTTCCCCCTAACTGGTCTACTTTGACACCTAAATTATGGTTGCTTCAGACTGATGCTAGATTCTGTTGAGGTGTTTATACCAATCCACTCTCAAACTGTGATGGTGATGGGAGTGGAGCTCTGACTGTCCAGTTGAGCCAAATCTAGTTCAGCCCTGTTAGATGGACAACCTTATTTTTATGTAATTTGTCACTACAGCAGCAGCCACACAGTTCTGGTGAACTCCTGGTTGTCACTGGGCACCAGGGCCGTAGCCAGGATTTTGATTCGGGGGGGAGGGGGTGAGTCTGAGTGAGAGAGGGTCTACCCTACCACAGTGTTTCCCAACCAGTGTGCCATGAGCGATCATCAGGTGTGCCGTGGGAAATTGGCACTCTCCCCCCTCCTAGCAGCTCTTTCTCCTTCTTTCCCTCCCCAAAGATCCTCCCCGAGACAAAGGAAGAGCTCCGCCGAATGCAAGGGCCAGGCCCGCCTTGAGGAAGCCTTCAGGAGCCTCGACTCATCATGGCTCCAGCTCCCACTCAGGGCTGCTTCAGCCTCCTGATGCTCCCAGGTTCGCTCACTGCCCAATTCACTGACGTGGAGCTTCCGGCTTTGGCTGTTCTCGGGAGAAATCCAAGCCAACGCGAAAACACCAACTCAATCACTTCTGCCCAGTGCTCTGCTTTTGCGGAGGGAGGCAGAGGAAGAGGCCACACAGATCTATGAAACTCCCCCCGCCAAGGAACTGTTTATAGCAGCTTCATGACATCCATAGTTAACTGGAAGCAAGTTTCACTCAGGGTGAAATTTCACACAGATCTGGAGAACAAGCCCTATGAGGAGCAGCTTGAAGAGCTGGGCGTGTTTAGCCTGAAGAAGAGAAGACTGAGAGAAGACATGATAGTCATATATATGACTTCCTCTCACTTATACATATAAGTGAGAGGAAGTCATATATATATTATGTTCATCGAAACCGGCCCAGGTTTCACACTGAGTGTATAAATACATTTAAAAACATATTAACTATATGTATTTCTGTGTTAGAGTATAATTTTGTGTCATTTTGGTTAGTGGTGTGCCCCAGGATTTTTTAAATGTAAAAAATGTGCTGCGACTCAAAAAAGGTTGAAAAACACTGCCCTACTAAACCTTTTGTATCATTATCCCAATACCCCCATGAATACGGGATATATTGAGCAGGGTGATCAGATCATATGAATAAACATAACAGTTTAAATAATGTACCAATAAGGCCTTCTCGCGGACCACCCTGAGAATTTGGGGGGGGGGGGGGGCTGAAGCTACATGCCTGCTGGGCACCTTTGCCAATGTCAGTAAATGTCAGTAAAGTTGCCAAGGTTACTTGGAGAGAGGAGGGGGAAAGGAGGTGGCAATCCCTCTCCTCTCTACAAGACTTTACTGACATCAGCAAAGGTGTCCAGCAATAGTTCAAAGCTCAGTGTCCATGACTGTGGTGAAAAAAGATGCAGATCTGTGAAGCATGGGGAAGACAGAATAGTGGCACTAATATATGTGCCTAGTGAATCATTTCTGAATTAGAACCAGCCCAGCTGTTTGCACCAACCTCAAAGTGTGTGGCTTCTCCAGACTTTTAGGAAAGCATTCACCAATTTCTGCTGTCATGAGTAAAATTAGGTTGACTGTTTTTATCCTGCATTAAGGGCCAAACGTTCCTTGACACTCAGGAGCAACTTCTGGCCTGATTTGGAAGTGTATAGATCTTTTCTCCTACTGACTCATCTTCACAACATTCCAAATGATGGTTGGTGCTACCCAAGCTCTCTCATTCTTAGATGAGATCTGTAATCCCAATTCTAATCAGTGCATTGATGGAAATTTGAATGAATCAGATTTGCTTTTAATATGCTTCCTCCACTTCTGTTTCTGTCTCACTTAGATTTTTAATACCTCGTTATTTGAGCCACCACCCCCAGGGTATGAAAATATTAAAAATGTTGTACCTCCTTACAGTGCTTTCTCGGCGCAGGGAATGCCAGAGGTAAGAACCAATGGGGGAAATTGCTTCGTTAAAATGCTTGTGAATTCAAATGTATTCTGACCGATATTGTCCTTCCAGACATAATTTACCATCCGGCTCCTGTACTTTTCCAACTGCCCTGACCTTATAACTTTATTGCACAAGCCCTGGCCCGCCCGTGTTTTGGTATCTGCTTATTCTGTCAGGCTATTGGCTGTTGTTGATGTTATTTTATGTTGTTTATGAAGCTGCTTTTTTGTGTTTTTATGTTTGATTGGACTAGTCCCCATGTAAGCCACCCGAGTCCCTTCGGAGAGATGGTGGCAGGATACAAAAATGAAATTATTGTTATTGTTGTTGTTGTTACTATTATTATTATTTGCCACTTTCCTTTGTGTTTTGACAGTGCAATAAACCTGTCATCTGACAAGATTGTACCCTACAATCTGATGTCTGGTGGCATATATAAGGCCTTGTATGGTCTAGGGCAAGTGTATCTGAGGGACCGCCTTGCCCCATATGTTCCCCTGAGATCACTACACTCGGAAGAGCAAAACCTCTTAGTAGTTCCAACCATTCATTCCTGCTGGTTGTCCACAACCAGATCAAGAGTCTTTTCCATAGCGGCGCCATCGCTATGGAATTTAATGCCAGACAAGGTCCGTGCTATTAAGAAATTGGCCCATTTCGGAGAGCCTGTAAAACATCCCTTTTTAGGCAGGCTTTTAAGCTAAATGGCTCCTGAGGAAGACGTCAAATTCTTGAGTCCTAAATAAACTGTTGTTTTTATGCTGTTTTATATTGTTGCTGTTCTTAAATTGAATTGTTGCTGTTTTATAAATTGATTTTATGTAAACCTCCCCAAGCCTGCTGGAAGGAGCGGTATACAAGAATGAACAATAAATAAATAAATAAATAAATAAATGTTGAAGCTACTTAGATCTATATAACATTCCTTCAATTTTGGGGAATGTAAAGGATTTTCTCTCTCTAGGAAATGTGACAATGTGACAGCACTTAAAAGAGGCTTATTGAGAACAGCAGTACTAGCCATAAGTAGTTTTCATTGTCCTAAATTCAATTACCAATCCAAACAAGAGTAGACAGATTGAATTAACTTTTGAATAGTAAGTTCACCCATGAAAATCCTATTAATTCCATGGGTTTGTTCTACCGGTAGTTCAAATTGCTTGTTGAATTTCTAAGTCCAGTATGATTCCTGTATCCATGAGGGATATGTTCCCAGACTTCATGGATATGTGAAGCAATGGGTAACAGTGAACCCTGATGAAATGAAGAACTTTAGTCCAAAAATACCATAAAATTAAACTGGAGGTGTAAGAAATGATATAAAGTGGATATACTTTGTTTTATATGTGAAAGAAATCTCAGGGACTGGTTCTAACCCCTTTGAGATACCTTACCATCTCTTATTTTGCTGTATCCTTGTTTTCTCACTAGTACTAAATGTTAAACCATTTGCTTAACTGTTTATTTTTATTTTATTTATTCAGATTTGTATGCCGTCTTTCCCCGAGGGCTCAGGACGGCACACAGAGAGTATAAAAACTGTTGATATGATTAATTGCTGACATGATTAACTGTTGGGCTGAAAGAGGCACTGGTTCATCCATTACTGAAAAAGCCAAATTTAGATCCTTCAGTTACCTCAAATTACCGCCCGGTTTTGAATCTTCCGTTCCTAGGCAAGGTAATTGAGAGGGCGGTAGCCTGGCTGGACCCTTACCAATCCGGCTTCCATTTGGGACATGGGACCGAGACTGTCCTGGTTGCCAACTCGGATCAACTCAGACGCCAGCTTGACCAAGGCAGATCGGCATTGCTTGTATTGTTAGATCTTATAGCTGCCTTTGACATGATTGATTACAATCTTTTGACCCACTGCCTCACCGCCTCGGGGGTCCAAGGGTCTACCCTTAATTGGGTGGACTCCTTCCTCCGGAACCACTGGCAACAAGTGGAATGGAACAGGACATCCTCTGAAAAATCACCGGCCAGACTCCTCACGGGAACCTCCATGAGGAATGATATAACACCTGTTCTATACTGACTGTACTGGCTTCCGGTCGAGTTCCGTATTACTCACAAGGTGCTGGTTCTAACCTTTAAGGTCAAGGGCCGGCACACCTACGGAACACCTCTCTCTGTGTCGACCCTTGAGATCGCCTCGATCAGACCATCAAAGTCTATTACAGGTCCCAGACCCTAAGGATGCCCATTTAACATCAACCTGGCGTAGAGCTTTTTCGAAGATTGCCCCATCACTTTGGAACACCCTCCCACCTTACATCAGAGCCACCCGTGATCTAAAAGACTTTAGCACGGCTTGTAAAACGTGGCTGTTTGAGAGGGCGTTCGGCTGAGAATTGTTAGACTGCTAATTGTTTCTAGATGTTTTTAGATGTCACTTGGCTCCTTTTCTCATGGGAAGAGAAAGGATACTTTTAGATGTTTTTAGATGTTTTAGGTATTTAGCTGTGTTTTTACTGTAAATCGCCCAGAGCTATCTGGGATGGGCGATTAATAAATCCCAAAATAAATAAACTTTTGGGGAAAAACATGTTTACATTATCAGAGACAATAGCTCTTTAAATTAAAGAAATGTTTACAAGGTTTCTTATGTTAAGAAGGGAGTCAACACAAGGCTTATGTTTACCAACACCAATTAAGAAGAGTTAACATCTGCCAGGAGGGAACTGAGATAAAACCAGAATGTTTCAGGCTGGAAAATATCTATCATCTATTTATTTATTTATTTATTTATTTTATTTCCTCGATCTTGTATACCGCTCCTTCCAGCAGGCTCGGGGCGGTTTACATACAGCCGAGATAACAGTCATTCGGCAAGATTAAAATTGCATAAAAACGGTTACATAAAAGCAATAAAATCACAGGTAGTACATGAGACATCAAAGATTGGAAGACAATAGACAGTTCCGCATCCGGGCCTCAATTGAAGGCATGCCTAAATAAGATGGTTTTACATGCCCTCCGGAATGGGATGAGTTCTGTGATGACCCGAACATCGTCCGGCAGTGTGCCGGGGCTGCAACTGAAAAGGCACGTTGTCTCGTTGAGGAACGGTGACAGGAATGGAGTGATTTACAACTTTGGACCAACATCAGCAAGAAATATTGTTATATAAGAGACCTTATTACAATCCCAAAATTGCGACAGACAGTGGGGCTGTTCAACCGGCATGCTCTATAGAAAGAGGTGGTGCACTTTGGAGAGTCAGATTTGCTATGGGAAATCAGGATTCTGGTCACTTGCCTCCTTTTCTCATGGGAAGATAAAGGAGTCTGATTTTGGAGTTTTGGATACATTTGTTGCATGGAGTCAGTTTCTGCTGTATTGAAAACAGGAATCTGATCCTTGACATTGTTCTTAAGGAAAGAGGGTGTATTTTGGCATTTTGATGCTTTGGAGGTTTTAGAAGTTTTGGAAGAACTTTAAAAGTGGCAGATTTGTAAGGAAGCAATCTGGCCTAAGAGATGTTCTTCTCCAGGAGACAGTGGGAGAAATTGTGATGTATGAATGAGCATGAGTGAATGTATATGGGTAATGTGAATGCTGAGTAAAAATATAATTTATCTTTGTTTGTTTGTTAGCCAATGTAACTGTAAGTTTAAAGTGTTGTTGAAGGCTTTCATGGCTAAAATCACTGGGTTTCTGTGATTTTTCCAGGCTGTATGACCACGTTCCAAAACACGGCCATACAGCCCGGAAAACTCACAGCAACTTGCTATCTGTAAGTTATTTGTGAATTCAATGTAGTTATAGAATCTTCATGTCTATATGTCTAAATGTTGTTCTGTAAATGTTCTGATACCCTTTCTTTTACTGGAAAATTGCAATAAAAAGAACTATGCTTTAAGGTTATTGAAAAATTATTTGTAACAGCCATGAAGGAAAAGCACCATCAAAGCACTCCTGACAAATGGCCATCCAGCCTCTGTTTAAAAGCCAAAAAAAAGAGCTTCCACTTGACTCTATGGCAGAGAGTTCCATTGATGAACAGCTCTCATAGTCAGGATTTTATTTCTGATGTTCAGATAGGATCTCCTTTCATGTAATTTAAACCCATTGCTCTGAGTCATAGTCTCCAGGGCAGCAGAGCCTAATAAAAACTCAAAAGCTTTTCTTACATTTGGATTTGCTCTAAAAAAGCTATTGCCCACCTCTGGAATATTTCCTCTGTATAGTAATGCAGCTACTGATTTGTATTTTGTTCTTTCCTGTGCCATTATCAGACCCAAAACCAATACCAGAGTATTGATGTATCTGCACCATAGGAATGATGCAGTTTGACACCACTTTAATGGTCAGGGCTCAGTATATGGAATCATGGGAGTAGTTTGCATCAGCATTCTTTGGCAGAGATTGCTACATATATTGTAAAACCACATCTTCCAGCATTCCATTGCAATGAGTCCTGTCATTTGAAATGGTGTTGACTGCATTCATTCAAGTGTAGATGCACCCTAAACTCAGACTAAAACCTGGAACATATCCCATTGACATGGAAATGACCGTCTGGCATGTGCTGTGTGTGTGTGTGTGTGTGTGAATATGAAAAAAATTGAAATATGAACAATGAATTTTCAGGTTTTTCTGATTTCTGCAGGAGGGTAGTGCTGAAATAAAAAAGACCATCTAAGTCAAATTCTATAAATCACCATTAGTCCCAGTGGATGAAGATAAATGTGCTTTGCTCCTTCTTTTCTTCCCATGTGGTCCGCTAATGAAGCCAAGTAGGTCTTTTGCCCTTTATCTTTTTGTTTTTGGCACATCTTTTAAATTTCTATTTCAATGTTCCAGGGAGATCTGGTATATGTGAACTATGGCAGCATAGAAGACTTCCACAAACTGGAGCGAGAGATGGGAATTAATTGCTCTGGGAAAATCGTCATTGCTAGATATGGGAAAATCTTCAGAGGAAATAAGGTAATTATAATATTCTGTCTCAGAATGTGTGGGCCATGCTCTCTGGGGACACAGATAGATTTTTTGTTACAATGGCTAATGTTGCTTTGGTGTTTTGATGTAAATTTACTGTAATTAAGGAAAAGTCATAACTAAGTGATAAATCTTACATTCTTCATACTGATGACCTATTTGGTGAAATTACGATAGTACTGTAGCCATCTCTCTTCTCATCTCTGAATAATTCATGGATCAGAGATGAGGTGCTAACACAAATCTCAGAATGTGCCTATGCATTCATCTATGGATGTTCCCTATTTCTTGTACACTTTTATATAAAAAGCATTGTAGTGTGGTACAAGTGGCCCCCAATATGTGTGTGTTTATGTTTTGTGGATTTGATTATTTGCAAATTTTATTAATGCGGTCTGTCCAGAAACTCCAGGTCCAACTATTGTTTCAGTTTCTGCCAGAGGTTGAACATAAAATTAAGCTGGAACATCTAGAGATATTCTCTCTAGGAACTCTAATAATAATAATAATAATACTGTTTATTTCTATTCTGCTCTTCTCACCCCGAAGGGGACTCAGTGCAGATTACAATACATATACGACAGACAATCCCTGTCGGAGACGTACAGTTTTACACATAGAACAGTACAGGTTACACATAGACAGTACAGTGCAGTTTATAGAAGGGTTCTTTCTTGGCTGCGTCACAGGGTAACGGGACATGCAGGTGTGCATCATACAGGGTCATCCAGGATGTCACTGCTCCAATTACGTCATTGTTGTTGTTATGCGTCTTTGCATCACCAGGGGGTGCTGTTGTTCCATCCTCATGACGGGAGCCTTCTGGTTTTTTTTCTCCCTCTTCTGCAATTCACCTCGCAGGCCAGCCGAAACTTTCAGACGTTGTAGGTCTATAAAAAGCCCTTCCCCATTATTTTATATAATGGTCCCCATTGGTGTTTGAACTGCTTGGGTGGGCAGTGGACTAGGCTCATATATTGTTATTACTAGCTGGTCACCCAAGCCATCTCGGGGAATTGAACCAGCAACCTTCAGGTTGCAAGCACAGCTGTGTTACCACTGTGCTATCTCCCCCGGCCCTCTCTATCCTCCAGCACTACTCTGTAGTCAACTTCCAGAGGAGGTTGATCATAGTCACACTGGAATATTTAGAGATCAAGGGAATTCTAGTTTTACAAGGTCTTTAGCATTCTCTGTCAAGTATGTAGGTGTCTCATCAAACTACGAACCCCAGGATTCCATAGCATTGAGGCATGGCAGTTAAAGTGGTGTAATTCTACAATGAATATAACGCCTTGGGGAGAAGAAGAGAGGACTCTGCCAGTTGCTAGGGAGCAATAGTAGGAGGGGGTGCTATTACACTCAGGATCAGTTGGTGGATTTTCTGTAGGTATCAGTCTGGACATTTTGGAAAGAATATGGTGGACTTGATGAATTTGATTCTATTTAACTGGCATGGGCAAACTTGGACTGTTCGAGTGTTTTGGACTTCCAACTCCCATAATTCCTAGCAGCCAGTAGGCTGTTCAGAATGGTGGGAGTTGAAGTCCAAAACGCCCAGAGGGTTAAAGTTTGCCCTTGCTTGCATTAAACGATTTAATGTGACTGTAATAACTATTTTGCCAAAGGTTATAATTTTCATTTCTGACATAAGAATGTAAGAGGAGTCATGTTGGATCAGACTAAATAATAATAAATAATAAAACTTTATTTATATCTCGCCCTATCTCCCCAAGGGGACTCAGGGTGGTTTACAACAAATGTCAGCAAACATTCAATGCTATAAAGAGACTGGAAAAAGACAAAATACCAACCCACCCAGATCCCAAAAGCAAATCCACATCTACATAAAAAATAATATCACATTTTTAAATTTAATAACATAACAGATATATGAAATACAAAGAATTGTGTAGTCCCACATTCTGTCCTGAGCCTCACTAAACTACAAACACCAGACTTCTGCAGGAAGCAGAAACTAGATTTAAAGTGAATCCATGCTTTGGTGAGATGAAGCTGTAATTATTATTATTATTTATTATTTCCAACATTTGTACCCCGTTCTTCTCAAACCCCGAAGGGGGACTCAGGGTGGCTTACAATGGCAACAATTCAATGCCAACACATACACAATATATCACAACATTACACATTAAATAAAACCATTAAGTTAAAATCCATTTTAAAAACATTAAAAGCTATAAGCTCAATACAACCTCTATTGTACATTCTGTGCCTGATATATACAAGCATCATACCTCTGACACTAGGGTTACTTCACAGCTATCTTTATTCACAGTTACTGTGGCCCTTAACATCCATTAATTGTTCAGGTGTCCCTATAAAATCCTCCACGTGGGCACTTATCTTACTACATCTTGTGCTAGGAAGTTCTCCAGTGTAACTTTGTGGTTCTTGCCTCCCAGGTGAAGAATGCTGAAATGGCAGGTGCCAAGGGTGTTATTTTGTACTCTGACCCTGCAAACTCCTGCGCTCCTGGAGTAGATCCATACCCAGATGGCTGGAATCTTCCTGGAGGTGGGGCCCAACGTGGAAATGTGCTGATCCTGAATGGAGCTGGGGATCCACTTACTCCAGGCTACCCAGCAAAAGGTGAACGTTCCCAAGGAACAATCTTTTCACAACTGCCTGGGAGTGTGGCGAAGCCTCCTTTGGAGGTTTCCGAACGGAGTCTGGATGATCATTGACCAGAAGTGTTTTGACTGTAAATTCCTACAGGGTGAAATAGGGTTGGACTGAATGGCTCTTGTAGTTTCTTCCTTATGACTCGGCAAAGTGTTGAGATCCCAGGCCATTTAAGACTTTGAATGTTATCACACTTGAGTGATATTGATAGAAATGAGGAACACACCATGCCCCCCGCAATTGTACTTTATGCTCTGCTACTACTATCAGTTACTAAGTGGTAACTGCTGCTATCTTCACCATTCATGCTGTCAAATGAGAGGTAGAATCTTCCCTTCTTTACCTTCCTGATGTTTCAAGGAGGAAAACAGGATCTTCTCTGTGATCTCTCAAGACTGTATGGATCAGGGAATTTTTCAGTCCCACACATAAGAAAGATGTCTTGCAGTTCATAAAGATTGTATAGAATTGGTTTCAGGCTCTGCATATAATAAATTTCACAAACACCACCTACACAAAGCCTGAAGGTAATTGCAAACGCTATTGTAAATAATGTTGTGCATGAAGCAAAAATCGCATGCACTGAACTGTCAGAAAGCAAAGGCACCTCTCTATCAGACAATGTGCATAATTTTGGATTTGGGAGTATTTTGGATATCAGAATTCCATATTTATTTATCGTATCAGAAGCAAACCAGCTATAATGTATTTTAAAACTTGGCATTATATTAAATGTCCTTTGACCAGTACGTGGCCACTTGGAGTACCTCTGGTGTTGCTATAAGGAGGTCCTCCATTGCAGAGCTCAGGCTGCATTGCAATAGGTGGTCTATGGTTTGCTATTCTCACACTCGCATGTTGTGTGACCCCATTTCTTAAGGTTGGCTCTGCATCTTGCAGTCTGTTCTACGCCTTCCAAGTCACTCAGTCTTCTATGTGTCTAGGGATGCATCTCTCATTTGGTATTATTATTTTATTTTTATTATTTCAAATGTATAGACCGCCACTCCCCGGAGGCTCGGAGTGGCTTACATCAGACATGAGTGATACAATAAGACACTAAAAATAGTAAAAACAGTAAAATATAAAACTGATTAGCCAGGTGGGAAGGCCTGCCTAAACAGATAAGTCTTGCACACTCTCCGAAACTCTAGTAAGTCTTGGAGCATAAGCGGAAGAGTGTTTCAAAGAGACAGAGCCGCAGCAGAGAAGGCCCTGCGCCTGGTCTTCGTAGATCGTATGATCTTGAGACTGGGTACCAGCCATGGCTTGAGGTTCCAGGTTTTTGCCTGCCACTTTTGGACTCCTGCTTGCTGAGGTGTTCCTGTGAGTATCTCTGTAGATCTTAGAAAACTATTTCTTGATTTCCCGATAAGAGATACTCGGTGTCTACCAAATGAATACCAAGTGGCAGCAAATTCTGTGGAGAGCAGCAGATGAACCAAGGATGTGGCCTTGGAAATGTCACAGTGGCTTACCCTTCCTGTATCTTATATATACACAAATCTAGTTTTAGTCCTAGCTAAAGCAAAACCATTGAATAATTGAGAACCTATTCAGTCAACAGTTATGTAAAGTCCAAAGATACAGTAACTTAGTTAGATCCAGTTGGTGTCTACAAGCAATATTTGTTACTTTTCATTTAAGTATTGTGTCATACATTTAATTGCAGTATACAAGTGTATGTGTCTCTCTGTGTATAACATTTGATCTAATGCAAATGAGCTTTTCCTGCTCCAGAATACCTTTACCGCTACGATGAATCTGAAGCAGCAGCTCGTTTATCTATTCCTGTCCACCCCATTGGTTATCATGATGCTGAAAGGCTGCTAAGGTAAGTAAGATTTCCACAACTTATGATTTATGGCAGGCCTGTCCAACAGGTGGCCCAGGGGGCATACATGGCCCCCTAGCCCCTTGGCTACGGCCCCTTACCCTCCTGCAATAAATAATATATTTTTAAAATATTTTTAAATATTTTTTCAATTAAAAATATTATTTATTATTATTATTATTTGGTCCCGCCCCTTGGCTTTCTATTGACCGCCTCCTCTTCTCCTGAGGGAGGGGGCCAATGGGAGGGAGTGACGTCTCTCGGGCCCCGCCCCCTTGGCAGCAAACAGGAAGAGAGACCCGGCTGCATGGCTTTCCCCCTCGGCAGTGCCGCTTCCTCCTCCTCAGGATTGCTGCTGCTCCGTCTGGGAGGCGCTCAGGCCCTCAGCGCCAGGGAAGCAAAAGGGGTTTGGGAGGGAGGGAGTGTGTCTGAGAGCGTGAGTGAGTGAGTGAGTGAGTGAGTGAGTGAGTGACAGAGAGAGAGAGAGAGAGAGAGAGAGAGGAGGGGGACCTGCCCTGGGCACACCTCTCCCCAGCACAAAGGGAAGATCTCTCTGGCTCTCTCAGACACACACACACACACACACACACACAAGCCCCTTCCTTTCTGACCCCTTCATTTGCGTTTCATGAACAGTCTCTTTAATGAGAAGGAGAGAACCGGCCAGCCATAGGAGAGGGGAGGAGGAGAAATGGAGGGAGGGGGGAATTGAATGAGAGGGAGCTCAAGAAAAGGCCTCCCACCCCTTTTCCCCCTCCTTTTCCTCCCCCAGAATTATTTACATTTTTTGCAATTACCTAAGTTTACTTTGATGACTTGCACTGAATGGAATCAGCCAGGGGTAAACTGGCAGAATGAAAGCACACAGACCTTTCAACTGCAAGGCCATTCAATGCTGATCAATGTGGCCAGTCATATATTCCAGTTCAAAGCAGAGATTGTGGAATGTTCTGCCTTGATATTCATTTATGCCCCTCATGTGTTCCATCCATCCCTTTTCTCCCCTTATTTTAATATAATATGTAATTGTATATTTATGCCCCTCATGTGTTCCATCCATCCCTCCCTCTCCCCTTATTTAAATAATATAATATGTAATTGTATATTTATGCCCCTCATGTGTTCCATCCATCCCTCCCTCCCTCTCCCCTTATTTAAATAATATAATATGTAATTGTATATTTATGCAATGCCGGGGGCGGGGAGGGGGCGGAGCTGGGGGAGGGGAGGGGCGGAGCCAGGGCTTGGTCCCCCAGGTGATCAGTGACCGGAATTCCGGCCCAAGGTCCGGTAGAAGTTGGACAGCCCTGATTTATGGTATCCGTCACAGACATTTATTGGTAAGAAGGTTTGCCACTGCCTCTCTCTGAGGCTGAAAAAGTGTGACTTTCTCAAGGTCACATCAGTGCATTAATGTATTTGTGGATTTGCTCAACCTATAGAAGAACCAGTGTGGTTTGAGTGGTGAACTACTTGGCTATAGAAACCCAGCGATAGACGTTGGACAAGTCACACACTCTCAGCCTCAGAGGAAGGCAAAGATAAACACCATCTGAACAAGTCTTGCCAAAAAGAATCCTGTTCTATACTCAACTTTGACATTTCATAAGTCAAAAATGACTTGCTTGCCACTCAGGGCCCTTCCACACAGCCGTATAACCCAGAATATCAAGGCAGATAATAAACAATATCTGCTTTGAACTGGATTATCCGAGTCCACACTGCCATATAATCCAGTTTAATGTGGATTTTATACAGTTATGTGGAAAGAGGCCTCAGACAGTAACAAGGAATGCTGCTGAAATGCCTACTTATACACATTTTTTTTAAAAAAACAGGACCTGCCTACAGTTTTCATGGTGCCAATCCCAGTTCATCACAATCAAAAGGACTAGAAACATGGCTTTTAAGAGTTGTTAGCAAGCTGGGGTTATTGGGAAGCTGAATTATTTGTCTTACCACACTTTGTCTTGGCTGCATTATGATAAATTCCCCTCTTCTTATAGTGTCTATTAGTTTGTGATTTGTTGCGTGTTAACTCTTCACAAACATCATATACATATATATGAGCATGTATTTTCAATATGAATTGAAGACAGAGTCACAATTGTATCCTCAAAAAGAAGAAAGTGAAGATCCACTTGTAGCGAACATGCCTGCAATAAGTACCGTACCTTTGTTTTAAAACCACAACTTATATAAGAAAGGTCACTGCAGAAAACAATGCTTGAAAGAACACCCTGTGCTGGTACATGCTTTCTGACTCCCCTCCCCCCCCCTGTTTTAGCCTTACAAACGTTTTGCAGAAGTTGTTGAATTAAGCCAGAAAAGTGTTATGGGAGGAGGAACAGCAAGTGCTTCATGTTGAAAACAAAGAGGTCCAAGAGCATGTTCCCAAATGTATTTCTTAAAGGTTCACTCTGTCTCTATTTATTCGGGAGCATAAGTGTTCTTTCTCTGTTTTCTCCTTTGGGAAATCAAAAAGAGACTTTTCCTTTCTTAGACATCTCTATATGTAAGAAAGTCCTAATTACCACAACAGGGCTTTTTTCAAAAGTAAAGTTGTCACAAGTTCCACTGTTAACTATGGCCGTGTCTACACTGGATGCTTAATCCAGGGCCAATCTGAATTACTACACTGTCATCCCATTTTTCTACATACTTTTTATTTTGGGAAGGCATGACCCTTTAGACTAGAGACCAAAACCTTTTGGAAAACCAGGAATCTTCATAGCCTTTTGAAAGCATGACCCTTTTGAAGATCAATTGGCATAATAATAACCTTTTGTAAAGTATGATTTTCCTGAGAAGAGTTAAATACCCTTTTGAGTGGTAAATATCCACTAGTATTCATGCAAGGCAAATTACGCTTCTCAATTGTTAGACTGATATACCTGGTTATCTCTCTGAACTGTAAGAAACAAAGGTATGCCAATGCACAAAATATATAGCAGATCTTCAAAAGTGTTATTTCAGTTGCCCAAAAAACATCTACTCTCCCATAAATATATTGGTTTTAAATCATGCTCTCAACTGACCAAAAATAAGTAGTCTTTGTTAAAAGTAATATACTTGATTTACTTACAAACTTCATGTATTCAGCATACAGGTACTTTTCTTATTGATTGATATTCTGTTTTAGTCTCTTCTCTGTTGCATACAGACTAACACTCTCTTCAGCCTAATATATTACCCAATATTGACTCAATTATTGACTCAATAAATAAATATTATTGACTCAATAAAGACTATATTGCAGCATACTGACACTGACTGAAGTTAAACTCTAAACTGTACTGATGCAAACTGTATATATTTATTTATTTATCATATTTGTATCCCATCCTTCTCACCCCGAAGGGTCTCAGAGCAGCTTTACATATAGGCAACAATTCAATGCCAAAAAACCCCCATACAATTAAATAAATATTTACATTAAAACAAAATAATTTTAAAAATCTAAACATTACACCAATTATTAAAACCATGCAGTCCAAGATCATAATCCGGAGCCATTCCAGTTTTCATTGCACATATTCCATATCCATTTATTGCACTACAATTACTAGGCTTGGTTGATCCAAAAATAATAATAATTCAAAACTCGTTTCGAATGTAGGGGACACCAGTGGTTCAATTCTAAAGTCACTTCTGATTTTTTTTAAAAAACAAAACGTTCTGAAAATTCTGAAACTTCCGAATTGATTCGTTAATGGCAGACATACATGCGCAGTAGGAAAAAACCCAGCACTGGCACTGGGGAAATTTCAAAGGATTCTCCCTCCCTCATTTTTATACCAATCCTGATGAAACTTGCTACAGTGGTAGAACATAGGGACCACAGTTAGCTCACCCAATTTCATAACCTTTGCCTTATCCATGAATTTTTGGTGAATTTTCAAAGTTTTTATAAAAAAACTTTTTTTAATAATAAAGAAATCAGTTTCTGGTTTGAAAGTGTTGTTTCCTGTTTCATTGGGTGGTCTTTACTTTGAAGGTAGTTGTTCTATTCCAGAAACTTTGTTTGTGTGGCACAAACTATGTTAAATTGGTGGAGAACAGAAATCACAGTACAGACCCCATCAAGGGACCTATAGACGGATCCCTTTTTTTCTGGGCAAAAAGGCACCCTCCAAACTCTCCTGACATCCTTTTGCCTCCTTGACTGAGTTGGAGGGGACCCTCAAGACATACCCATCAATTTATTCCGTTTTGCAGGTGCAATCAATCATTTTATTTTATCATTACTTACTGTCGTAAAGGGCTGGCAGTTGCTGGCAGTGTCTGGCTTCCCCAGTGCCTTGTTCATAGCAATCAGGCCGAAGTGAAATGATTGGTTTTTAAGTAGTTTGTGTTCTCTTGGCTTTGCAAAAGTTGCTTATTGCTTTGCTGCCTTCTTTAGATACACTTATAGATTCAATCAGTTTATTTTATATTTAGATGAAGACTGCTACAGACAGGTATAGGGGAGGGGTCATTCAGCAGCAAGGCAGTGTGGCCTTTTGCAATCCCTACCAATGGGGGCCTGGCCTTTACAAGCTACAACAATGGCTGTGCTTAGCCACACCAACCTCACCAGGGAGGGAAAGCATGAGATTTTAAAATGTTTTAGGTTTTACCAAAGTTGCTTAATGGTTCTGACATCCAAGCATTATGGAATATTTCCGGAAAAAAAGGTTAGTGGTTCAAATTCAGATTTGCCCCTCCCACCTTTCCTGCATCGTTCAAACCACTTCAAAAGTCAGAAGTTTTTTTTATGAGTTTCAGGCTCTTCCGAACGAACCTATCCAACCCTAACAATTACTTTTAAAAAGCTTGGTCCCATATCACGTTCTTACTTTCTTTCTGCATGCCAGGAGGGAGAGGGCTGATCTAATATTATTTTACTGGCTTCTAAAATGGAGTTTCAGCCTGAATTGTCCCAAATCTGGTCACATGGTCTGCAGTCCCTCCCTTAACTCAAACAACATAGAGTTAAGGGAAAACTGCATATTAAATTTTATAATTTTATAGATAGATAGATAGATAGATAGAACCACAACTTGGAAACAACATCACCCAAGGAGACTTTCTGCTGTGCTTTCTGCAACTGAACTTGTCTATCTCAGATTGGCCTTTTTAGTCATCAACGCGCTTGTAAAAAGCATGGGATGAGTCCTTCCTAAGAATCTTCGTTTGCGAAGTAATGCGAAGATATATATATATATATATATATATATATATATATACACACACACACACACACACACACATACACAATATAGTGAGCAATCATACACACGCATGTACACACACACACAATAACTAGTATAGGAGGCTTGTTGCTATTTCCAACATTTTAAATGTCCCAATTTATCTCTCTTCCTTTCACTTTTCATTGTCATCCTCAGTGTACAGCTCCTACAGGTCCTTCCCAGCACACTCAAGCAGAAGCAAGCTGCTACAGCCTTGCCTAGCTTGTCTGTTCTTCCTCATTAATCACTTTTGCCTGTTTCACCAGACCCTGGTATTGCTTGGCCATGAGTGTCCCAGTTATTATTGGTGAAAAGCTAGAGAATAAGGGGGGAAATACTTCTGGTTCTGATTTCCTATTGTTGTTTTTGAAGAGAATGATTTCCCTCAAATTAAAACCTTGTATTGTTTTCTTTTTCCAATAGGGAAATGGGTGGATCTCCTCCACCAGATGACAGTTGGAAGGGAAATCTCTCTGTGTCTTACAACATTGGTCCTGGCTTTAAAGGAAGCGCTTCCAAAAGGTGTGTGTGGGAAGATACAGTTTTGCATCAATTTGAGAGGAAAGGTGAGACTTCTGCATCCTGAAGGCCTCCTATGGTGTTGGTGGTAGTGATGATGATGATACTGTATTTCTAGACCACCCTCTCTCTCATAGGGACTTAGAGTGGTTTACATACATATAAGAGAGGCATACATTCAATGCCATGTTCAATAAAGACGAGGACGACAGATGTGGCCAGCTGTATATTATGTATTTATCCGTCCCCGATAATTTCCAACATTGCCTCGAAGCCGTTACTGGATGGCTGCGAGCCAGTAGGTTGAGGGTGAATCCGGCGAAGACGGAGATCTTGTGGCCGGGTCGCCCGGGCGGGGTAGGTGCCCAGCTTCCGACCCTGGATGGTGCGGCGTTATGCCCATCGTCTTCCGTGAAAAGCCTGGGGGTCCATCTGGACTCCCAGCTGACCATGGAGGCCCAGGTCTCTGCGGTCAGCAAGGCTGCCTTTTTCATCTCCGTCAGGCAAGGAGGCTGGCCCCCTATCTCTCCCGGAACGACCTGGCCATGGTGATCCAAGCCACGGTCATCTCAAGGTTAGATTACTGCAACGCGCTCTACGTTGGCCTTCCTCTGTCGGCAATCCGGAAGCTCAAGCTGGTGCAGAACACTGCCGCCCGGCTCCTGTCTGGCACCCCAGCAGGTTGCCGCATAACACCTGTTTTGCAGGATCTGCACTGGCTGCCAATTGAGCACCGGATTGCCTTCAAAGTGTTGGTTCTTACCTTTAAGGCCTTTCACGGCCTGGGGCCAGCGTATCTGAGGGACCGTCTCACCCCATACTGCCCTCTGAGATCACTACGGTCCGAGGATGCCAACTTCTTGGAGATACCATCGGCAAAGTTGGCACGACTGACATCCACCCGCCAGAGGGCGTTCTATGTCATAGCTCCCACGCTGTGGAACGCCCTCCCAGCCGAAACCAGGGCCTTGAGGGATCTGCTCCCGTTCAGACGGGCCTGCAAAACTCATTTTTTCAAGCAGGCTTTTGGCGTGTAGGCCCGTGTATTTTAATTGTGTTACTGTTTAACTGTGTCATTGTTTTAATTTGCTAGTGCTGTTTTAACTGCTTTTATTCTGTATTTTATTGTGCCTTTGGCTCTTGTGAGCCGCCGCGAGCCTCCGGGAGTCGGCGGCATAGAAGCCTGAATAAATAAATAAATAAATAAATAAATAAATAAATATTTATTTGCTGCCACCAATTTATTGTTAAGGTTTCTTTTGCTGACACCATTTATTGATTCATAGATCACCTCCTTCACTAGAATGTTCAAGAAGCCACACAAACCCTTCAGGTGAAATAAAACAAGAATATCAGGTTTATTTTGTTCTTGAACAGTAAAGATTGTAGTGGTTTCAATACATTGTCAGGCTTTACTTTTACAGAAAACTAGCTGTATCCGTGCACGCGTTGCTGTGCCATGTCTCTCTCTGTGTATCTCTGTCTCTCTCTATTTCTCTATCTCTCTCACTCTGTCTCTCTCACTCTGTACCTCGCTCTCTATTTCTCTCTATCTCTCTCTGTATCTCTCTCTGTATCTCTCTCTGTATCTCTGTCTCTCTATTTCTCTCTCTCTATCTCTCTCTCTTTCTCTCTCTCTGTATCTCTCTCTCTATCTCTCTCACTCTCTCTCTGTCTCTCTCTCTCTCTCTCTCTCTCTCTCTCTCTCTCTCTCTCTCTCTCTCTCTCTCTCTCTCTCTCTATCTCTCTCTGTCTCTATTTCTCTATCTCTCTCACTCTGTCTCTCTCACTCTGTACCTCTCTCTCTATTTCTCTCTATCTCTCTCAGTATCTCTCTCTATTTCTCTCTCTCTATCTCTGTATCTCTCTCTCTTTCTCTCTCTGTCTCTCTCTATTTCTCTATCTCTCTCACTCTGTCTCTCTCACTCTGTATCTCTCTCTCTCTCTCTCTCTCTCTCTCTCTCTCTCTCTCTCTCTCTCTCTCTCTCTCTGTATCTCTCTCTCTATTTCTCTCTCTCTCACACTCTGTCTTTCTCTATTTCTCTCTCTCTCTCTTTCTCTCTCTGTCTCTCTCTTTATTTCTCTCTATCCCTCACTGTCTCTCTCACTCTGTCTCTCTCTCTCTTTCTCTCTCTCTCTCTCTCTCTGTCTCACTCTGTCTCTCTCTCTCTCTCTCTCTGTATCTCTCTATTCTCTCTCTCTCTATCTCTCTCTCTCTCTATTTCTCTATCTCTCTCACTCTGTCTCTCTCTCTGTATCTCTCTCTCTATTTCTCTCTCTCTCTCTCTCTCTCTCTCTCTCTCTCTCTCTCTCTCTCTCTCTCTCTCTCTCTCTCTCTCTCTCTCTCTCTCTCTCTCTCTCTCTCTCTCTCTCTCTCTCTCTCTCTCTCTCTCTCTCTCTCTCTTCCTCTCTCCCCGGCGCCCCCCCTTCACTGTACCTCTCGGTCTCCGTCTGGCCAGCCCGCCTCCTCCCCAGTCACCGAGGGAAGAGGCGGCGCGGCATCCTCAGCTTACCTTCTCGGCCCCTCCTCCTCCTGCGGACTCCCCTCCTTCCTTCTCTAGGGCCCAAAAGGCCCTCGGCTGTCCTGGGATGCGCCTGGAAAAAGTAAGGATCTGGCTGGCTATTTACTTTTTCCAGGCGCTTCTCAGGGGCAGCCGAGGGGTTTTTTGGGCCCTAGAGAAGGAAGGAGGGGAGTCCGCAGGAGGAGGAGGGGCCGAGAAGGTAAGCTGAGGAGGAGGGGGTGCGGGAGGAGGTGGGACGGGCTGGAGAGGGGGGAGGCGTGTCCCCTCCTCCTGCCACACCCCCCCGCCGCTCTTTCTAACCAGGTGGCGAGGAGGGGGCGGGAGGAGGGGGAGGGGCTGGGGAGGGGGGGGAGGGTGTCCCCCTCCTCCTGCACGCCCCCCCGCCGCTCTTTCTAACCGGGCAGCGGGGGGGGGCGGGAGGAGGTGGGAGGGGCTGGGGAGGGGGAAGGCGTGTCCCCTCCTCCTGCCACGCCCCCGCCTCTTTCTAACCGGCGAGGGGGGCGGGAGGAGGTGGGAGGGGCTGGGGAGGGGGGCGTGTCCCCTCCTCCTGCCACCACAGGCTCTTTCTAACCGGGCGGTGGGGGGGGGAGGAGGTGGGAGGGGCTGGGGAGGGAGGTGGGTTCCTCCCTCCTTCCAGCCCCCCGTCTGGAAGGTAAGTGAACTACACCTCCCAGAAGGCTCAGCGCCGCCGCTGGGAAACGGGCTGGGCGCGGAGCCTTCTGGGAGGTGTAGTTCACTTACCTTCCAGGCACCGCATGGAGCCGGGTCGGGCGAACGCCTTTCCCGCTGCGTCCTCGGCCTCTCTCACCGGCTGCCTCCCTGTTTGGGCCCCGGGCTGCGGCGCCGCCTCCTTGGCCTTCTGCCGCTCTCCTCGGCCGTTGGCTCGGGCCGGGCCAGGGACCGGGGAAGAGGCGTCGGAGAAGGTCGAGGAGGCGATGGCGTGGGCCGGGTCCCAGAGAGGCTGGCAGGCGCTGCGAAAGGCCAAGGATGCGGCGGAGAAGGCGGGGCGTGGATGCGGCGGGTAAGGAGTCGGGGGCGCGGGTGGGGTGGGAGGGAGGAGGAGGAGGGCGGGGTGAAGGGGAGTCGGGGTGGGAGGGTGTGTTGGAGGAGGAGGAGGGGCGGGGAGAGGAGGGAAAAGAGGTGCCCGGGAAAAGCTTCCCTCCTGCCTCCTCAGGGATCGGGAGAGAACCGGGCAAAGCGGGCTTTGCCGCCAAGGCCTTCCTCGGTCCGGTCCCGATCCTGGCGGAGGTGGGAGGGAAGCTGCCGGGATGGCGGGGGGGTGCGGAAGGAGGTGGGAGGTGCTGGGGGGGGAGGCGGGTTGCCTCCTCCTTCCAGCCCCCCCCCGCTCTTCCTTACCGGGCGGTGGCAGGGGGCGCGGAAGGAGGTGGGAGGGGCTGGGGGGAGGGGAGGGGTGTCCCCTCCTCCTTCCAGGTCCCCCCCGCCGCTCTTCCTGATCAAAGGAGGAGGCGGAGGAGGCGCTCTGGCTTCCATGTGCGAACGTTCTAAACGTTCGCGCTGGCAGCAAAGTGGCCGGGGTGGGAGTTCCGTTGGCAATTTTTGGGGATCGTTTGGGGGGTGTTGGGAGGTATGGAGGTCCGGTTTTCTGGCGTTGTCTGTAGCCAGTGTAATGGTCCAGTCGGTTGTCAAGTTTGGTGTTTCTGCGAGCCATAGTTTCTTTGTCTATATACGACATTAAACAGACTGTGCAAATTTATATATATAGATGGTACTATAACTTGAGTTTCTTAAAAGCAATGTTCCACACATAGGAGTACAAACAGGCTATTTTGAACCTTTTGAATCCGCTTTCCACACCAGCCCTCTAAAAATATAGAGGCCTACTATATTTCTAACTCCTTCTCCCTGAAGGCTTTAACAATTTTCCTCAAAGAGGTATCTTTCTATTAGTAGAAAGAGGCCAGCGTACCTAACTCCTCTGGAAGGGAATTTCTCAGATTGGAAAGCAGTTGTCAAGAAGGCTTTGTGTACGTGTTAATATGCAGTTTATAGAAATATGTTTTACTATGTATTAAAATACCTTTAATATGTATATTTATAGGATCTTTACAATGTTTATGTGTTTTAACTATGCTGTAACCCTCCTCGAGCCACAAAGAGGGGAGGGCAAGAAATAAAATTATTATTATTATTATTATTCCTATGTTCCTCCCTATATGTACCAGTCAGGGTGGTAAGAGAGAGAGAGAGAAAGCATCCCATAGAATGCTACAGGATCATGGCCATGCAGTCCAAAAAAAACCCAATCTAGTGATTCTGGCCATGAAAGCCTTCGGCAACACATCCCAAAGAATTATGTTGTCCTTTCTTTTTCCTTCTTTGACAAGCAAGATGAAATTCCTCTGGGGCTTGATACATCACTGTGTCCCTGGGGATAAAAAAACTGGTATCTCCGCTCTTGCCTCTCAGAGCTTGTCCATCTGGGATTTAGAGCAACTGACCAACAGGACAATAGAGATGCAGTCACAGAATTAAAATTGAGACCTTTCTTGGTCTCCCTGGTCATCTAAAGGAGATACCCCTCAGAATGAGGCCATTGGAGGCTTGTGATGGAGAGGAGGTAGGAGGCAGGTGGAATGAAGAAGAAAGTAAGATAGCACACATTTTTCCCACCTCAGATGTTGAAACAACATGTTTAGTTTAATAGACGCATACAAAAAAGCCACAATCTTGAGTCTGTAAGATCTGAGCAGAGCTGTTGATGATCAGGTGACTCAGAGGTCTTTCATCCAGATGTCAGACTTACTTTGACTGCATTTTTGGACAAGTTATGACCAGCCAAGATTCCATTTCCCTAAACCCACAGCAGCCACTATTGGAATAGGCATGTCATTCATAGCATCTATTTATGGCAGTATTTCAGAAGCAGCCACTAGACCCCAAAGATTGGGTCTCCTGCCAGGAAAATAAAGAAAGAGAGGGGGGAAATCATATGTGGTAGAAAAATAATAATGAAGTAGGTTCTTTGTTTATGTTTGAAGTTACTTTAGTTTCAGATCTATTCTCTTCCAGTATTGAGCTATCAAATTTTAAAGATATTTTTTAAAAATCTATTTATCTTTCCTTTTCCTGTTTCTTTTTGGTAAATTTTGTCAGCAAAGTCAAAATGCATATCCACAGTGTCAAGGAAGTGAGAAGAATCTACAATGTGATTGGTACTCTCCGAGGTGCAATAGAGCCAGGTAAGGCTTTTCTTCTGCAGAGTCAGTGCCTCATGAAATAATGGCCTCTCTCAGTATACAGTGGCTTTCTATATATTCCTGCCTATGACTTGGTGACTGAGAAAGCCAAACAGAAACACACCAGAACAAGGAGATTGTTGTCACCTAGACAAAGTGGCAGCCCAACCAAGAAAGTCTCTGCAGCTGAAGAACCAGTTTAGCTCAACGTGGCCAATCCAAATCCTAAAAACATGTCATCTTTTAAGAAATAACCTAACTTGGGAAGTCACTTTAACAATGAGCTAGTCCACTGATCCATCCAGTTCATCTGGAAGAAGAAGGCTGTTAAAATGGAGTGAATTCTTCATTATCTCTTCCCTGTAGCTCAGTCTGATTTTTAGTAAGATCTTAATTAACTGAATAGTAATAATGTAATACTCTAATTTCAAAATTATTTCTAAACTTCATTGTGCTAGACAGGTACGTTATCCTTGGTGGCCACCGTGACTCTTGGGTGTTTGGTGGGATTGACCCTCAAAGCGGGGCTGCTGTCGTTCATGAGATTGTGAGAAGTTTCGGGAAGCTGAAACAGGAAGGTAAGAGAACAAAGTCCCTTTAGACCTGTTTGCAATGTGCTTACTGGGAGAGTGGAAAGGCATCCTGCCTTCTCTCAAAGTATTCAACAATAAAGTAGTTAATACAAAAATGAAACAATAAAATCAAATGCAATAATAAAAGCAGCAGAACCAAAACAATTTTAACCATAAGCTTGGCAACAAAAACCTTGAGTACACTTAAGAAGCAGGTCAGATATCATTAGAAAACTCATAAAAATGTATTAATAACTTTTAATGTACATAGTTTCTCAGACATGTGGGGACACTGCTCTGATGAAGTTACAAGTTAATCTAAGAACTCATTTGCAAACCTATTTGCAAGAGGCTTACTCTTCCTATGATCTTGAGATGTTTAGATATAGTTCTCACACGGAAACTGATTGAAAATCAATAGTAAAATAAACCAACACTAAACATGGTTCTAGATTCAAACATAACAAACCACAGCTGGTGGTGAAGCAAATATTTTCAATAGTCTCATTTTAGATCAGTAGTTCTTAACCTGGAGTCCCCGGGTATTTTATTTATTTATTTATTTATTTCCAACATTTCTACCCCGCTCTTCTCTACCCCCGAGGGGGGACTCAGAGCGGCCTAACAAAAGGCACAATTTGATGCCAACGTAATAAATACAATATAAAACCAAAAACATACAGCATTAAAACACATTAAAATACAATGAACATTAACACATACACATTCTCTTAAGTTAAAAACAGTATTTCGTCCATAACAGGAGCATTGAGCCATATCCATCAACTTGCTGTTACAAATCCAGTCCAAAGTGCTGTATTGTGCTAATGTGCAAACGCTTGGTCCCACAGCCAAGATTTCACTTTTTCCTGTAGGCCAGGAGGGATGGTGTTGATCGTATGTCGCTTGGAAGCGCCTTCCACAGACGGGGAGCCACCACCGAGAAGGCCCTCTCTCTTGTCCCCACCAACCGCGTTTGAGAAGTTGGCGGGAGTGAGAGCAGGGCCTCCCCGGATGATCTTAAATTATGAGGTGGGACGTAGAGACTGATGCGTTCGGACAAGTAAGCTGGGCCAGAACCGTATAGAGCTTTAAAGGTCAAAACCAGCACTTTGAATTGAGCTCGGAAATGGACAGGCAGCCAGTGGAGCTGACACAACAGGGGGTGGTATGCTCCCTGTATGTAGCTCCAGTTAGTAATCTGGCTGCCGCTCTACAACTCCCAGAAATCCCAACCAGTTTACCAGCTGTTAGGATTTCTGGGAGTTGAAGACCAAAACATCTGGGGACTCACAGATTAAGAACCACTGTTTTAGATGTACTACAGCAGGGGTCCTCAAACTTTTTAAACAGAGGGCCAGGTAGCAGTCCCTCAAACTGTTGGAGAGCTGGATTACAATTTGAAAAAAAACATGAATGAATTCCTATGCATACTGCACATATTTTATCTGTAGTGAAAACAACACTTAAAAACAATAAAATAATTAAAATGAAAAACAATTTTAACAAATATAAATTTATTAGTATTTCAATGGGAAGTGTGGGCCTGCTTTTGGCTGAGGAGATAGGATTGTTATTGTTGTGCACTTTCAAGTCATTTCAGGCTTAGGTTGACCCTGAGCGAGGGTTGGGTAAATGACCTTGGAGGGTTGTATCTGGCTCTCGGGCCATAGTTTGAGGACCCCTGTATTAGAGGAAGAGAATGGGGAAGGAATGTGTCAGTCTGAACCTTTTCACAGACTTGTTTCTGCAATACAAAATTATGGTCTAATATTTACGCCTGAATGATGTGTTTGCCAGGCATGGCAGATTTAGATCAAACAAGAATCAGAGGCCGATAAAGCTAATAGCTTGAGTCACAACTCTCAGAATTCTCCATGCTGACTAGGATTCTGGGAGCTGTGACCTGAACCAATAACTTTCCAATCTTTGGGAAAACAGCTTTGTTCCTTATTTAAAACTTTATCTCCATCAGCTGGATTGTTCTTTTTGGTAAAATCCTATGTTTACATAGGATCACATTTCAAAAGAAGGCTACCTTAGTGCTTGATTGCTAGCTTAATGCTCTGATAGTATGTTGTTGGTTTTTAAAAATATAATAATCACAGTGCTCTAAATATTGCAACTCTAGGATGGAGGCCTAGAAGAACAATAATATTTGCCAGCTGGGATGCTGAAGAGTTTGGCTTGATAGGCTCAACAGAATGGGCTGAGGTAAATCAGTAGTAAATTGTTAATTTCCCATAGCCTTTGTATATGAAAATTGTGTGTATGAATTATCTGGTTCTCCTTACAACAATTTTTTGAGGAAAGTGTGTTGCAGATGGAGTAAACTGATGGAGTAAACTGAATCTGAGAATGAAAATGGTTTTCCCAAAGCAGAATGTTCATGGCAGGGACCAGATTTGAATTAAAAACCAAGATGGCTAAACTGAGACTGCAACTACACCTATTGGATAAATCCAGTGTAATAGGCTCTGGAGTTGCTCCGATGCAGCCCAGGAGCTATCTACATTGCCAGGTTGTCTGAGGCATTATCAGAGTTGCTGCCACCATTGCATCACTGCCAGCAAGCACCTGGCTTCCAGAGCCTTGCTGTGGATATGTTGCATTCCTGATCACATATCTCAGTGTTAGAAATAATATCACCAGAAATATAATGTCACTTGGAAGAGGAGAGAGGTGCTTTCTGGTGGTGACACAACAGTGGTCTTATTAGTAGTGTGGATAGTAGATTTGGCGCAATCCAGTTGCCCAGATCCCAGAAATGATGGGATCACTATGGAGATTCCAGAAATCTCTGAAATAAACCCTGCATTCCACAAATGTTTACTAATGACTAGATTGGGCATGGGCAAACTTCTGCCCTCCATGTAATTTGGACTTCAACTCTCACTCCCCAACATTATGTTTGTCCACATCATCATCACTTGTTAGCAAAGGATGAGATTGCATGTGTAAACCAATTTATAGTGGGCATTAGACATGGGCATACATTTGTTTTTCTATTTTTTCCACTGTAGGAAAATGTCAAAATACTACAGGAGCGTGCGGTGGCATATATCAATGCTGACTCCTCCACAGAAGGTAAAACATACACCATCTTTGATCACGAAAGGAATGGTGTGATGGATAAGTTGACATAATGATGGTTTGTTTTGCAAATGGTTACACCTCTTTGACCACACAATATACCAATCAACTATTTGGTTGTGGTTGGGAAGGGGAACCTTTGACCATCTCAAATTCTTTGAATTACTATTTCAAGTAGCATATTTGTGAAGTCTTAGCTTTGCCTTTTCCTCTCCTCTGCTTCAGTTCCCCCTGTTTATAGGTTTTCCCAATAGTGTAGTGATACCTTCCTTTATGTTAGTTTTTGGGTGCAGCATAAAAACCCTTAGAGGCCAGCCTTAGTTGGTCTATTCCATTTCCTGTATAGAGCTCTTTTGCTGGACTCCTCCTTTTTCTGCAACAGAGCTTCAGAGAATAGAGGCTTGGGTATTGTCTTGTAACCCTAGGCCCAGGCAATCAAAAAAGGCATCCTTAGCACCTGCATTCAGCAGTATTCTTATACCATCTGTCCCAGTGACAATAGAAGCTTTTGACCAGCTTAAGCTTCACAAGAAATAAGATTGAGATAGCTTATAAGCAATAGCTTTTAAGCTGTTGCACCAGAGGCAGAAGACTCCAGAGAGATGACTGCAGCCAGAAAAGGCTCCTTTTGTAGTGTACTGTTTTACCTTATAATAGTCCCGGGTGGAGTTAACCCTTTATTCATCTTGTTTTCAGTAAACTCATTTGGTTATCTTTCCACCTTGCCTAAAGTGCCTCTGTCTGCTAACGGTCTCAATCTTAACAGAAGGTATACAGATAGCCCCCGAGTAAAGCAGACACTATAGTTTCTCCCAAAGGCTCGGGTATGCCATCACAGTATTTCAGCACTGAACGATTTAACTGGAAGTTGGGTTTCCAAGATCTCTCTCTCTCTCTCTCTCTCTCTCTCTCTCTCTCTCTCTCTCTCTCTCTCTCTCTGTATAAGTGTTGGTTCTTACCTTTAGGGCCTTGCACGGCCTGGGGCCAGCGTACCTGAGGGACCGTCTCTCCCCATATTGCCCAACAAGATCACTGCGGTCGGAGGGTGCCAACCTTCTGGAGGTCCCCTCGGCGAAACTCGCGAGGCTGACAGCAACCCGCAGGAGGGCGTTCTCCGTTATTGCGCCCACGCTGTGGAACGCCCTTCCTGCGGCAACACATGCCATTCAAGACTTGCTCCCAATTTAGACGGGCCTGCAAGACCTAACTTTTTCAGCAGGCTTTTAACCTGTAGGTCCTGCCTGTGTGCAATTCCACCAAGTTTTTATCCGCCATCTCTAATGTTGTACTTGTACACTAGATTCTTTTAATTGATATTGTGTTTTAATCTGCCGTTGTTTTAACTGCTATTGTGTGTTTGCAGTGTTTTGTTCAGCCTTTGTGAGCCCCGAGCGCCCCCCCCCCCGGGAGGGGCGGCATAGAAGCCTAAGTAATAAATAAAAATAAAATATATATATAAAATATCAGACCTGGGCAATTGCCTGCCCTCCAGGTGTTTTGGACTTCAACTCCCAGAAATCCTAGCCAGTTTACCAGCTGTTAGGATTTCTGGGATTTGAAGTCCAAAACACCTGGAGGGCTGGCAATTGCCCAGGTCATATATATATATATATATATATATATATATATATATATATATACGCTTTGTTGATTTATTGTTGTTCAGAACTTATTTTATTATTATTTTATTTATTTAATATTTCGATTTGTATACCGACCTTTCCAGTTGGCTCAGGACAGTTTACAGTGTATCGAACAACAAACAAGCATAAAAACAGTAAAATATAAAACAATTCCCACAATATTCCGACCATAACCAAGAGTAGTTAGAGGCTGAAGACCTGCCTGAACAATGCCGTTTTGCAAGTTTTCCGGAAGGCTGGGAGCTCGCTGATTGCTTGCACTTCAGGTTGCTTGCACCACAAGCATGGTGCTGCAACAGAGAAGGCTCTCTGTCTAGTTGAAGACAGACAAATGATTCGCAAAGGAGGGATCTGCAGGAGGTTGAGGTCCTCTGATCGAAGAGATATCTGGGGAACATATAACTTGATGAAGATAAACAAGCCAAATCATTTCTGACACTTAATTTTTCCTAGGGCACACAGATATCTCTGGAAAATATATAATAAAGGCATAAAGAGGCATACTTCCATTTGCAGAGCTTGAATAAGTTACTTAGATTACAGTTCCCAGAATCTCCCAGGCAACATATCCAATGGTCAACATTGTTGGGGATTCTGAGAGTTGTAGTCCAATCCAGTAACTTTTCCTATTTATTTATATTCAACAGATTGTATGCAGAAATAAACTGACTTGGACCATCTTTGTGCTAAAATAATTCATCTACCTATCAATGAAAATCACCTTCCTATTAGATTCAATGAAAGAAATCATACTTACTTAGGCGATCCCTCGTAGTCCAAGGATGATGATACTCCAAATGCGGTGTCCTGGTGGTGGGTGACTGTAGAGCCCTATTCTTGATCTGCATCTTCTCCCGCAGTGAGGGCATTGGTTTCCAAGTGGAAGGTCGTCAGGGTTGGATTGACATGCCTTCCTCTTGGCACATTTCTCTCCTTCGCCCTCCATTCGTGCCTCTTCAAATTCTACAGCACTGCTAGTCACAGCTGACCTCCAGCTGGAGCACTCAAGGGCCAGGGCTTCCCAGTTCTCAGTGTCTATGCCAGAGTTTTTAAGGTTGGCTTTGAGCCCATCTTTAAATCTCTTTTCCTTTCCTCCAATATTCCGTTTTCCATTCTTGAGTTCAGAGTAGAGCAACTGCTTTGGGAGATGGTGGTCGGGCATCCGGACAACATGGCCAGTCCATCAGAGTTGATGGCGGAGGACCATTGCTTTAATGCTGGTGGTCTCTGCTTCTTCCAGCATGCTGACATTTGTCTGCTTATCTTCCCAAGAGATTTGCAGGATTTTTCGGAGGCAGCGCTGATGGAATCGTTCTAAGAGTTGCATGTGACGTCTGTAGATTATCTACATCTCGCAGGCATATATTTATTATTTTATTTATTAATTAAGCGTGCTTCTATGCCGCCACTCCCGGGAGAGCTCGGGGCGGCTCACAGGAGCCAAACAAGGCACAATAAAACAATGACAATGATTAAAACAACAGCAAGTTAACTAAAAACAGTACACTCCATAAAAACATTAAAATTGCAATACAACATACTACCCCAGATAACACTTAGCAGTTATCTTAGTTACTTAGGGTTATATAGCAGGTTTGGGAGGACAATAGCTTTATAAACAAGCACCTTGGTATCCCTACGGATGTCCTGGTCCTCAAACATTCTCTGCTTTATTCAGAAAAAAGCTGCACTAGCAGAGCTCAGGTGTTGTTGTATTTCAGTGTTAATGTTGACTTTTGTGGAGGGGTGGCTGCCAAGGTAGCGGAAATGATCAATATTTTCTAATGTTACACCATTAATCTATATTTCTGGCATTGGAGAGGGATTGGCAAGGCCAGACAGAGACATTAGACAATGCTAGTGGTTGTTGGTTGGATTTTCTTGTGGTTAACTAAAAAGTGGCATTGAAGGCTCTGAAGACTACACAAAATTGCTGAACCCACTAGCTTCCATTTCTTGCCCATAACATGCACTCACCCAAACCTGACACCAAAACACTTAATTACACTGATAGAGCTTCCAGATAATTTCTTTTGTAGAAAGGAAAAAATGAGGAAGCCAATTCTGAATCAAAGAGAAACAACTGTGGTGGAAGCTCCTTTTTAAAAAAAATTTTTAATTGATTTTTAAATGATTGTGGTACAATAAAAGAAAACATAATAGAGTAGAATAGATTTCCCTAAGGGGGTTAGTAAGGTTGGAGTATATTTAGTTAGTGGGTAGGGTGTGTGTGTCAAGATTAAGGAGGGCTTGGGTAAGGATTTAGGATGGGAAGGAAAGGGGGTAGAAGATATAAATGAAAACAAGGTATTTACATAGTGACTTCCATTCTTCTTCTAGTGAATATTTTCTCTCAGTCCTAAAATTTCTTCATTTTCATATAATCTTCAAACAATGTCCATTCTGTTAATTTTCTTGGGTTTCCCGTATTTCTTCTCAAGAAAAAAGTTAATTTGTCCATATCTTTTATATCATAGATCTTATCTATCCATAGGTCTATTTTGGGTATTTGTTCTGTTTTCCATTCTTTAGCAAATACCATTCGGGCTGCTGTTATCATATATGTGAAAAGTATATCATTATTTTCATCCAATTTTAATTCATTATCATTTAATCCCAATAAATAGTATTCTGGCTTTAGAGGAAACTTCATTTGCAATATAGCTTGGGTTTCTTTGTGAATATTTCTCCAATATTCATTAGTTTTTGGGCATGACCACCACATATGGAAATAACTTCCTATGTGTGACTTACATTTCCAACAATTTGATTGACTTTGATTATACATAATGCCTATCTTTTTTGGTGTTATGTACCACCTATGGAACATCTTTAACCAATTTTCCTTAAGATCTGATGCATATGTATACTTCAGATTTTTATTCCACAGTTTGTGCCAATCATGTAATTTAATTTGTCTGCCAATATTTTTTGCCCAAGTAACCATACAATTTTTAACTTCTTCTGATTCTGTCTCCCAGTCTATAAGCTTGTTATAAATTTTGGTTATATTTTTCTTATCCAATTTAATCAATTGTATCCAGAAGTCTTCCTTCTCGTGAAAACCAGGTTTTTTGTCTTGGTTATATATATATATATATAATCTGAAGATATTGTAACCAGGTTATATTTTCTATGAGTTGTTTAATTTCCTCTTGGGATTTTAATTCATAGCTCCCATTATTTTTTTTTAACAATTCCTCATATGTTAGCCAATTTGACCAACCTTGTAATCTTCTCTGTTCCGCTTCAATAGGAGAGACCCATCGAGGTTTTTCTCTATAGAAACATCTTTTGTATTTGTTCCAAACTTTGAGCAGCGCGGATCTGATGAAATGGTTCCCAAAGTTTTTCTCCATCTTGGCTTTCCCATACCAGAGGTAGGCATGCCACCCCAGTCTTAAGTTGAAACCCTCCAAAGTCAAATACTTCTCTGTTTTTAATGAAATCCAGTCCTTAATCCATTGCAATGCGCAAGCCTCAAAATACAATTAAAAATCTGGTAGACCGAAGCCTCCTCTATTCTTCTTATCTATCATTATTTTGTGGTTTATTCTGGGCCCTTTTCCATCCCAAATAAATTTAGATACGTCTCTTTTCCATAATGCAAATGATTTCTGATTTCTTATAATCGGGATATTTTGGAATAAGTACAGTAGTTTTGGTAAAATATTCATTTTAACAATTGAGATTCTTCCTAAGAGAGATAATTTAAGTATTTTCTAGTTTTCTAAACCTTTTAAAATCTTTTTCCAGGATTGTTCGTAATAATTTGTTAATAATTGGGAATTTTTTGCTGTTACCCATATTCCCAAGTATTTTATTTTTGTACACACTTTGAAACTGGATATTTCTTCAATGGAGGCTCCTTTTTTGGAGGCTTTTACACAGAGGCTGGATGGCCATCTGTCGAGGATGCTTTGAGTGTGTTTTTCCTGCTTCTTGGCAGGGGGCTGGACTGGATGGCCCATAAGTTCTCTTCCAACTCTATAATTCTATGATTCTAACAGAAGAGCCAAAGAGACAGGTGGTCTATGAAACTGATTGCTTCACTGGAGATATCTTAGCAAAGCTGGATACTGCCTGTGATGAAGTCATATTTATTTGTTACAGGTTTAAAATGTGTTTGATGTTTTGATGTTTTTATATATGTATGTATATTGTAAGGGTTAACCTTAAAGGGTTAACAGGAATATTAGTGGACAGAACCTCCAGGGAGTTTCCGTTGCCGTGGAAACTGGAGGCGGAGCCTGTGGGTGGTTCTGGAATCTTGAGATTCAAAATTATGTCCAGTTGATGGTTAACTGCGAAGCAGAAGGGTGTGTGGAGAAGTTAGGGAGTCTATTTTTAACCAGCTATCAGTGAGTGTTAAAAAGACCCTGGTTCTACTCTGGGAGAGAGTAGCATTGCAGCTCTGTTTAACTGCTAGGGAAGCAGGTTGATTTAAAGAACCGGCAGAGTGTAGAAAACTGCTGAGTTATTGTTCGTAGGAGAGCAGTGAGATAGTAAAACACTGTATCTCCATCGTTAGTATATTGCAACCTTAAGAAAGTGCCTTTGAATAGACATTGTAACCACGCAAGCTCTTGAACTCCAAAACCTCTATGCTTAAAACTCTGTTTGAATAAACTTAATAGTTCTTTGATTGAAACATCTCTTCTAGTGGTTCTTTCTCCCACAAGCCTTGAAGACAACCCTCTCCTGTGGGTAGCCAAGCACAGTAAAATTATATGGTGGCAGCAAGTGAAAAGTAAAAGAGTCCTTACATATTGTGGTGGCATTGGCAGGACATTCTGCCCTGTCACAACCCTGAGTTCGAATTCTCACATTCTCTCCACACTTAAAACACAGATTCGAATTCAGCTCCTCACAAAGTTAGAGCCTTCACATAATTGGTGGCAGTGGATACAAAGGAAAACCTTATAGATCGAAAGATAAGATCTTTACATTATTGGCGGTAGTTAGAGCCTTCACAAATTGGCGGGCAGCGGTGGGATTCTAAGGGAAGGTCCACCCTGTCCAGTTAGTCAAACAGTCAATGCGTCTTTACACTGCCTGTCAGGGATGTTACAGTAGATTAAGCTTGTATTTAAAAAGTAGAAGCCCTGATAGTCTCCCTTTCTGTGATCTTCTACCCTTCCATTTCTCAACTGAAAGAGGATGTTCTCTATTACTTTCAACTTTTTAAGTTAAAATGCATCTCCCATTGACTGTAATACTTTGAGAATTCTGGGAGTTGTAGCCTAACAAAGCAATTTCCCCAATCCCTGTTAACACTACAGTTTGCTGCCCACCATGAAGTTTCTAGAAGAGCCCTCAGCAACTTCAGCTCTTTGCAGAAATCAGCTCCCTGTGCCCTCTATCTCTGTTCTTTCCAATTCCAGCCTTGTTTTTTTAATTTCCTGCTCATATGCAGACCTGGCTGACCACATTCCTTAGTGGGGGAAAGAGGGGGAAGAAGCATTGCACATAGATATGTGTTCTCCATTTAGGAGGATACCTAGCACTTATTGGAATCTGCCAAGTTTGTCCAAACCTTTCGACCATTTGGTAGTCCAGGTCACATAAGTACAAAGCGCACAAGTGATCAGTCAACTCAGGGTGAGTTCAAAATTCTGTGCGCAGGCACTCATGCAAGTCCAAAGTAGCAGCAACATTCTGTTTAAAATCAGCAAAAACACATAGTTTAAAGCTACATTGGATGTATTACTATGCTTATTATGTTTATTGTTATATTTATTATTATTTTCTCTCCACAAGGAGACTCAAAGTGGCTACAAGGAGAATCAAAGTTCAAGATATGTTACTTGTAACATGTTTTGGAGGGGAAAAGCTCACATTCAATCTAAAAAATAGTTAAGATGCAATTTCTTCTTTCTTTCTTTCTTTTTTCAGGAAACTATACCCTTCGAGTTGACTGTACTCCACTGATGCATAGCCTTGTATATGATCTGACTAGGGAGGTAAGAAACCCATATTACCCTGTGAAGAAACATATTGATTAATTATACTTCTTTTGTTGTCTCTTATTTTGCCTTCAAGGAGCCCAACACACTATGGTGATTGTCCTCTCTATTTCCATCCTCAAAGCAATCTGGTGAGACAGAAAAAGTGTTTGTTTTAAAATTACCCGATGAGCTTCATAGATGGGGAGTTGCTCAGTCTCTCCAACTCCAAGTCCCTTCACAATTTCTATGGTGTAGACCAGAGGTTCCCAGCCTGTGGTTTGTGACCACCAGTGGTCTGCAAAAACAAAAATATGGTCCATGGCCTCACCATTACTACACTGTTGCCTCAAAACCACGTAGCAACAAGAGCAATTGGTCTTGCAAAACCCTCTTATAGTGCTGAGACAACAGGCATGTTGGGAGGGGAGAGACTGACTACTCATGAAAGATTACTACTATCACATCAACTCTAGAATATTAAATACGGTTTTCTGTGGGCAAGCAGATGGTGGCTAGCTACTGGATAGCATATGTTCTGTATTAGAAACTAGAGCTGATGTGGTCTATCCAATGCAATTTTCTGAATCAGCACCCCAAATAACCAAACTGAATTTAAAGTTGACCAAAAACAGATTCGTAACCCTTTTGGTACTAATGTTGGAGAGTGGTTCCTGGTCAAAGTGGTCCCTGGTCAGAAAAAGGGTGGGAACCACTGGTGTAGATTTAATTGCTAATCCCCATTAGATTAGCTACATATAACAAAAAGTTGACCAAATTTTGATTTGTAACCCTTTTTGTACCAACATTGGAGAGTGGTCCCCAGTCAAAGTGGTTCTTGGTCAAGTGGTCCCTGGTCAAAAAAAGGTTGGGAACCACTGCTGTAGATCAAATTGTTGATCCCCAGTAGCTCCATATAACAAATATTCTCTAGTCCTTAATTTAACTTTACATATGTAGGCAGCCCACCATATTTGTGAGTCAACTTTTGTGCATTCGATTATTCATAGGTTTATGAATGTATTTAACTAGCTTCCTAGTTAGGGGGCACAGTGGTGGTGGCACAACAGGTTAAAATGTTGAGCTGCTGAACTTGCTGACTGGAAGGTTGGTGGTTCAAATCAGGGTGGTTCAAATCAGGACAGGGTGAGCTCCCACTGTTAGTCACAGCTTCTGCCAACCTAACAGTTCGAAAACATGCAAATGTGAATAGATCAATAGGTAGTGCCTCAGTGGGAAGGTAAACGGCACTCCATGCAGTCATGTCGGCCACATGACCTAGGAGGTGTCTACTGACAACACAGGCTCTTCGGCTTAGAAATGGAGATGAGCACCACCCTCAGACCCGGCGATGAAGGGGAAGCCTTTACCTTTATCTGTGTATCTGTGTTTCATTGTTTCAAGGCATTGAATGTACAGTATGTTTTGTGTCTTTGTATGCTGGAATCTGCCCTGAGTCCCCTCATTGTGACATCAAGGTTCAACCTCTGCTCTGTTATATACCCACCTTCTGAATAGAACAGTTGTCCCACCACATTTGTGGGTTTAACTTGTATGGATTTTATTATTTGTGGATTTGAGGAATATGTTCTTTTTAGGAACCTCTATGTCATCTTTGAGCAGCTTTCACCAGAGGCTGGTCACAGAACCATGCAGGAGGAACTAGAGATTTTTAGAGATATAACTTCTCTAGGCATCTGTAAATGCACCAGTGCAACTCTATGGTCATCTGGCAGAGTTGCGCTAGAGATTCCTAGAAAGGTATTATCTCAGGGGAAAACGGGACTTTTAAAAAGTTGCAAATTTTTGCTTTTGTGAGGATCTTTTACCCCTAACCCCAGGAAATGTGGAGAACCTACTATACTTAGCTAAATAGCATAGGTGCTAGGAAACCCTTTTTAAAAATTGTGAAAATGTATAGAAAGTTACGTACCTGGTGCACTTTGGTGTCTGATATAAATCAAGTACAGCGCAGACCAGTCTGCATCCCATTCTGCATCCCATTCTGCATCAGCGCTTTTCTGGTTTTGCTCCATTGTAACAAGATGGCAGCCCTATAATTAATATGGAGATTATGCAACTGCCCACTTCTATTCCTAAATACATAAGTCTACTTATCAAGACTTAACTTCAATACAGGATTCAGACCAACAAAATTACAATTTGAAAAGCCACCTCTGAGGATGCCTTGATTGACTGGTCTGCTCTGGAACATGGTTTCACAGCAACCCGGTGATTCTGGTTTTCACCTCAACAGTGCCATTAAAACCATGCATTGCTCCAGTTTGGACAAACAATTAGCTTTAGACCTATGAATGCAAAACATTGTCCTTATCATTGAGTTATAGACTTTTTATAAAGGCAATTCTATAAAGGTGTAGAAAATTAAAAACAGATACAGATCTGTGTGTAAATAACTAAACCACAAATCGGACTGTTTTTTAAGTCTACTGCAGAGCTAATCTAAAAGATAAAGATCTGCTGAGAAACTATAATTAAAGCCAACCACCTCCCTTGTGGAGACATAAATCACTTCATATCTAAAAGTGCAACGGTAATACAACTTGAGTAATGATACTGTGTAATAGAAGAAACTTAATTACTGCGTTGGCTAGTCTAATTTAGTATTGAGCTGTATACATGTTCCTGATTTAGCAGTAAAAAATCCCATTTCACAAAAAGTCCTTGTCTTCATTAGGAACGGAGAAATCAAACGCTCATGATGGGTTGTTGTTGTAGGTTTTTTGGCCTGTAGTAATCCCATGCATGTCCTTCACCAGTCGCATGCATGGTTTTAATGGCACTGTTGAGGTGAAAACCTGAAACTGTGTAATATTTGTCTATCTCCCTAAATATTATTTAAAAACTGACTGGCAACTACTTTCTTCAGGTAAGATTCTTTTCTAGCCTTGCCAGAGAAGCAGATAATTGAACTAAGGACTTCCTGATGGGAAACTTCCTTTTCCTAAAGGGAAAGTGCACCGTCTTCTTCCCTCCTTGCTGAAAGGGTTAGAGCAGTGTTTCTCAACCTTTTTTGAGCCGAGGCACACTTTTGACATTTAAAAAATCCCGGGGCACACCACCAACCAAAATGAAACAAAATGACACTCTAACACAGTAATACATATAGTTAATATGTTTTTAAAAGTATACACTCAGTGTGAAACCTGGGCCTGTTTCAATGAACACAACATAGATATCCTGGCAGAAATCAAAGAGCTTTTGCTAAAGGCTTTCATGGCCAGAATCACCGGGTTGCTGTGAGGTTTTCAGCCTGTATGACCATGTTCCAGAAGCATTCTCTCCTGACGTTTCAGTCACATCTATGACAGGCATCCTCAGAGGTGGTGAGCTGTTAGAAACTAGGCAAGTGACGTGTATATATCTGTGGAATGTCCAGGGTGGAAGAAAGAACTCTTGCCTGCTATAGGCAAGTGCGAATGTTGCAAATGGCCATGTTGATTAGCATTTAATGGCCTTGCAACTTCAAAGTCACTGCCTGGGGGAAGCGCTCCTCCTGGCCCCCTCGCCCGTCCCCAATTTGGGAAGGGTGCGGGGGACAGGCGGAGATGCCTCCCTGAGGCAGCGAGGACCTTGCTGCCTGGGGGAAGCGCTCCTCCTGGCCCCCTCGCCCGTCCCCAATTTGGGAAGGGCACGGGGGACAGGCAGAGATGCCTCCCTGAGACAGCGAGGACCTTGCTGCCTGGGGGAAGCGCTCCTCCTGGCCCCCTCGCCGGCCCAATTTGGGAAGGGCGCAGGGGACAGGTGGAGAAGCCTCCCACAGGCCTCGATGGCTCACGGGGGAAGCTTTTCGCCTGGCTCTCGTGTCCTTCTGACCAGAGGGACGCGAGAGCCGGGTGAAAACCCTCCCACAGGCCTCGATGGCTCGCAGGGGAAGCTTTTCGCTCGGCTCTCACGTCCTTCCGACTTCGGAAGGGCACGGGGGCCAGGCGGAAGAGCCTTCCCCAGCCCGGCGCCCTCCCTCTCCTCCAACCCTCTCCTCTCTCTCTCACACACACAAGACCTCAGAGCCCGCCTCACCCGGTATGCCTGGATCCGCCTCCGCCCGCTTGGCCTCTTCCTCCAAGCAGCAGCAGCAGGAGGGGGAAGAAAGGCCGGGGGAGGGGACGTTTTCGCGGCACACCACGTGCTCTCGCACGGCACACTGGTGTGCCGCGTCACACCGGTTGACAATGATTGGGTTAGAGGATAGTATAACAAAGTTTCTGCCTGTTCATTTCCCTTTTATGAATGCAAAATGTATTCTGTTTTATTAGATACCAAGCCCTGATGAAGAGTTTGAAGGCAAATCTCTTTATGAAAGCTGGTATGAAAAAAACCCATCCACAGAACCGAAAGGTGTCCCCAGGTAAATGCCAAGTTGGAATGGAAAAGAAAACAATTGTCCTTCAATGTGAGGTGAGGTGGAGTTTCCTTCTGTAGCTGCAGTGAACTAGTTAGACTGGAATCCTATAACATAAACACTGGCAAATCCAGAGACTGTGCTTATGTACATACGATTTATGTATGTACATAAAGAAAGAGGTATCTGGTGCCTACTCGCCCAAAGCACATACAGCCTACCTGCAACCTCAACTTGATAATGCTAAGTGTCATCACCTTATGACAATTTCGTGTCTAGGGGAGTGAGTGGATACTCAGATAGGACTGTATCAAACCAACTTGCTATTCCATCACAGCCGTATTATTGTAGATAACTGACTTATAGTGTGTTGAGCACCTTTGACATTGCATCTCTCTTCAATAGAGCTCTCGGGCTAATTCACCAATTCATAGTCTTGTGATCATACTTCCGCACACTGTCATGACCCTGTCCTTTTTGCAACTCTGCAGTTCCTTTGTTTTGTAAATTTAATGTTTAGCAATTGTTCAATTTCAGCATTAAAAACAGCAGAAAGGGGGCAAAAGGGAGAGAGGGAGAGGAGGAGAATCTTGGTCCCTGCTATCACATTACTGCTGGCTGGCAAATACAGAAGTGGAAGTGAATGATTGAATTATGTTAGGTGATGTTAACATTGCAGGATTGGAAGCTATTGATGGTTTTTACCCGTTTCATTATGTTTAATATTTTGTTGTCACATTTTAGTTGATTCTTTTTGCAATCCACCTTGGGTTCCACTCTGGGAGAAATGTGGCAAATAAATAAATACATAGATAGGTAGGTAGCTGGAAGTAGGAATATAGTTTAGTCTTTATCTCTTTATCTCAAGTGAATGTCCTTTCTGGTGTGAGAGAATTGACCGTCTGCAAGGACGTTGCCCAAAGGATGGCCAGATGTTTGATGTTTACCATCCTTGTGGGAGGCTTCTCTCATATCCCCGCATGGGGAGCTGGAGCTGATAGAGGGAGCTCAACCCGTTTTCCCTGGATTTGAACCACTGACCTATTGGTCAGGGTTTAACCCATTTCTTGCTGGCCAGGATTTTTTTTGAGGGGGTGAGTTTGGTTCGGGGGCTGAGACTTTACCCTAGCAAACCTTTTGTATTGTTATCCCCATTAATTGTGAGCTACCAGTGGGGTTCCATGATATGAATGAAATGCAGAAAGCTAAATTCTATACAGTACAACTCCCAAATCCATGGGGGATACATCTCTATACTTTGTTCTCATGGATACAAAAATAACCCATGGATAACACTGAACCCTATTGAAATGAAAGACTTCCAGGTCAAGGATACAATATGGCTGCACTAGAGAGGCTATATTGTTTTGGAAATGGACCCTGAGTCACTCTGCAGAGGTTGAGATAGGATGGGTTATAAAAGCCCTAAATCAATCAATCAATCAATAAATAAATAAATAGTTGACATTGTAGGTTCCAGTCCTACAAATATCAGTGTTGTACTGTTGTACAAGTTGCTATAGCTATCTTTTTTAGATGCTGTGGTGCAGCTGAAACAGCTTTGTTTTTTTAATGAATAAAACAATTATATCTAAAAATAATGGACTACAATGGGGATTCTAAGAATTGTGGTCAAAAGAAGAAACTTTTCAAAGCTCTGCTCTTGTTCCAAAACATACAACTAGCTGGGAAGTCTCCCCAATTTTGTTTCATGCTTCCACTAATGATGTCACCATTTCAAAATAGTCTTGCATAGGTACATACATAGATACACTGACACACATACACAAATACACACATTCTTTGTTTTTGTCACAGGAAAGAAATGAATTTATTCTAGTTTCCGTAGTAATTATACATGAAGATCTATACCAGGTGTTATAGTGTTTTGTTTAAAAGCAACAATTTTGTGGTGATATTCATGCAATCTTTTCTCTGCCCTTCTGCCACACATCAAAAGGATCAACAAGTTGGGCTCTGGCAATGACTTTGAAGTCTTTTTCCAAAGATTGGGCATCGCTTCCGGCAGAGCTCGTTACACAAAAAATGTGGTAAGACTACACTATAACTCACTGGTGTCAAATTGCCTAGCATGATTCATTTTTACTGTACATATCAAGTCAATTGAATTAAAATGATGAAACTTTGGATATATGTGGTCTTGAACACATTATATTGTGCCCAAGATGGCAACAATTGTTAATAAGGAAGGATACACAAGCAAGGAGAGGCTTCGGCAGTTTACTTTTTCCTGAGTGTACTGAGAATAGCACTGCCTGCCTATTTTCTCATAATAATAATAATAATAATAATAATAATAATAATCGTCATCATCAACATCATCATCATCTTTAGTTATACTCCTAAAATGTATTTCTTAATGTTCAACTGAAGTTGGAAGTGTCTGCAATGCCACAAACTTGATAACTTAATAAATCTCCAAAGTGCGTATAAAGCCCCCAACCAGTGGTTCTTAACCTGTGGGTCCCCAGATGTTTTGGCCTTCAACTCCCAGAAACCCTAACAGCTGGCTGGGATTTCTGGGAGTTGTAGGGCCAAAACACCTGGGGACCCACAGGTTGAGAACCACTGCTCTAAGCGGTATTGGCCCAGCTTACCTGTCTGAATATATCTCTTTCTATGAACCATTTTGGAGGTTAAGATCGTCGAAGGAGGTCCTGCTCTTGATCTCACACCCCCCCCCCCCTTGCAGGCACAGCTGATGGGCTCTGGCCCAGCTTACTTGTCCGAACATGTATGCCCCTACGTCCCACCTCGTAATCTAAGATCTTCCGGGGAGGCTCTGCTCTCACTCCTGCCAATGTCACAAACTAGTGGCGATGAGGGACAGGGCCTTTTCGACGGTGACCCCCCGCCTATGGAACACACTTCCAAGTGAGATATGATCGACCCCATCCCTCCTGGCTTTCAGGAAGAAAGTAAAATTGTGGTTGTGGGACCAGGCCTTCGGTCAATAGACATAAAGCAGCACTTTGGTTGAAATGGACTGAAAAGATTATTTATATGAGGATATGGTATTTTAGTAATTCAATGTTTTATATTGATTAATTAATGGCCTATGTATTTTTATGTATTTTATGCATTTTAATGGTTAATGGTTAGACTTAATGGTTATTGTTTTAATTGTTCTTGTAATTGCATCAAATTGCTGCCTATGTAAGCCGTCCTGAGTCCCCCTCCCAGGGTAGAGAAGTGACGGGGTATAAATACCAGAAATAAATAAATAAATGGGGATGAGAGAGAGGGCCTTCTCAGTGGTGGCCCCTCACCTATAGAACTCCCTCCCCAGGGGAATTAGATCAACCCTCTCTCTCCTGACCTTCAGGAAAAAAGTGAAGACATGGTTGTGGGACCAAGCCTTTGGACAATGATTCCCAGTGCAATAATTCTATCTCAGTGCGATAAGGAACAATGCAAATGACAACTGGAATTGGCCCTGGAATATGCTTTTGGATTATGTGAATTTAAGTCATTGTTTTAAGTTGATATGTTTAAATTATGTAATTTTAAAGTATATGCTGTTTTCTTCCATATATATTGGCATCAAATTGCGCCTTTGTTGTGAGCCGCCCTGAGTCCCTTTCGGGGTGAGAAGGGCGGGATAGAAATGCAGTAAATAAGTAAATAAATAAATATTACATGGGCGGTCAAAATTCTCCTGGAAAGTTAATGCCCTAATTCCCTCCATCACTACACCTCAAGTATAAGATCTTACTTTATACATTCTGCAACATTATTTTTGACTAATGTAAAAAAAAAGTATTGAGCATTCTCTCTGTTTTTAAATGCAGTCTATATAGCTTCATTTCTTTCTTTACAGAAAGTGGACAAATACAGCAGCTACCCAGTTTATCACAGTGTCTATGAGACCTATGAGATTGTGGAACGGTTCTATGATCCCACTTTTAAGAACCACCTGGCTGTAGCCCAAGTTCGAGGGGGGCTGGTGTTTGAACTGGCTGACTCTGTCATCATTCCATTTGATTGTCGAGATTACGCTGCAGCACTGAGCAGCTATGCACAAGTAATTTACAATATAACCCTGAAACACCAAGCAGCAGTGGCAACCTATGAGGTATCCTTTGGTAGGTATTACATATCAAGGTTTTTTTTCATGTCAGGAACAACTTGAGAAACTGCAAGTTGCTTCTGGTGTGGGAGAATTGGCTGTCCACAAGGACGTTGCCTAGGGGAACACCTGGATGTTTTGGTGTTTTACCATCCTTGTGAGAGGCTTCTCTCATGTCCCCACATGGAGAGCTGGAGCTGACAGAGGGAACTCATCCATGCTCTCTCTGGATTTGAACTTCTGACCTGTTGGTCTTCAGTCCTGCTGGCACAAGGGTTAACCCACTGCGCCACCGGGGGCTCCAATATTAAGTGTATGCATTCATATTGCGTGTCTTTAAGTTGTTTACAACTTATGACATCCCTCTGGATCTCACTGTGTCTCTCTGGGCTGAGAGTGTGTGACTGAGCCAAAGTTACCCAGTCTCCCAAGTCACACTACAGTAGTCAAATCATGTATGTGCCTTCAACTTGTCTTTCAACTTATGGCAAGCCCATGAATTCCACAGGGGTTTTTTTTTAGACAAGGAACACTCAGAGATGGTTTTGCCATTCCTCTGTCATTCTTCTATAGTCTATAGCTTGGTATTTGTTGATAATCTCCCATCCAAGAACTCCCATCCAAGCTAAGCCCTGCTTGGCTTCCAAGATCAAACAAGGTCAGGTGTCTTTAGGATACTTAGTAGCTGGTTCCATAAGTGTAAACTGAGACCATGAACTTCATTCCATGTGTATGCATATCTCAATTAATAAAGTAGCTATGTCCCTAAGCATTATTTTAACTTTGTACCAGAGACTGAAATACGTAACATGGAAAGAACTGGATTAGATTTCTATCCATAAAAATGATGAAAAGTTCAACGTGTTTCCGCTGACTTTATAATAATAATAACAACTTTCTTTTTTATACCCCACCTCCATTTCCCCGAAGAGACTCAGGGCGGCTTACAAAGGGACAAGCCCAGAGAGCACAAAGTTAAAAACATAACGCAATAAGATAACATCAAAACAAAACCAAATTAAAAAATACCACAATAAAACATAACATCATAAAAACAGTACCATACAGAGCAATAAAAGTGCTGATTTCAGAGGGCTCTGGGTTTGTGCAAATGTAGATAGAGCTAAGGGAAAGTGCAAAATCCAGAAAGACAGGACTGGGAGGATAATGTTCATGGGCATTAAAATGTCAGGATTGTAGAGCAGAGGGCCATTGCCAGAACTTAGGTCATATTTGGCCAATTCTTTGGAACTGCTTAGTATTAATATGCACATGGGCAATGAAACAAGATCAGATAAGCTTTGGATAAGTAAACAAAACATTTGGAACATTTTAGAGATCATTTGGAGTTGTAGAATTCCCCAGCAAGTAAGCCAGTGGCCATGATCACTAAGTGACTTAGAGAATTGTCATCAAAAACAACAAAACACAACATAAACATTCAATAGCTTTGAATAGGTCTTTGGTTCCAGCAGGACTGCACTATTCTTTTTCACATTTTATTATTGAACGGCATTTCAGGCATTGGACCTTACCCTACAAGGCTTTCAGTGTGATTTTTTGCTTACCCCTTCCCTATGTTTTTTTCATGGAATGCATGCTCCTTTATAACCTTTTTCTCCTTTGAGGAAAACAAACTGCAGGCACAATGGTTTAAAACGGTAATTGCATCCACATTCTGTCCCCATGGACACAATGAACTGTAAGCATTATCTTCTTCTTGTTCCAGATTCCCTTTTCGATGCAGTGAATAACTTTTCAGAAGTTGCCAGTGACTTTCACAAGAGACTACAAATCTTGAACATCAATAAGTAAGTCTCCCGGGTCCTGGGCACCCAGACAAATTTTGCTTGCTCTATCCTCAAAATAAGAAATTAATAATAAAGAAACCTATTCAATCCATGTTGTGGGTTTATCCAGGAGACACTAAAACATGTTCCCTGGGATAATCCAAAGGTCTATATCCCCTTGATGTGGTCTCTGAAGGTTGTTTGGAGGCAGCTCTTCTAACTTTTTTGTCCACACTGTCTAATTTTCAGCCCAATTGAAGTGAGAGCTCTGAATGACCAGCTGATGTTTTTGGAAAGAGCATTTATTGATCCCCTTGGATTACCTGGCAGGGTGTTCTATAGGTAAGAAAGAGTGTATACTTCAGTCAAGTTTGCTGCCCACTCAGCTTTACATTTCTTAGGATTCCTACAGTACCTTTCATTTGTTTAAAAATCAAATAAATAATAATAAACTTTATTTATACCTCGCCACCATCTCTCCGAAGGGGACTCAGGGCGGCTTACATGAGGCCATGCCCAGAAGTGCATTTCAATACAGTAACATAAAAAACATAAAAAATTAGATTCAGTTGATGAGAAAGGGATATACATTGGATTTGGATACATGATAAATACTAATGTTTTAATGTATTTTAATCCATTGTTTCATCTTCTGCATAATGTTGTTTTAACATGGCTTTATATGTTGTCGGCATCGAATTGCTGCCGTTGTAAGCCACCCTGAGTCCCCCTTCAAGGGTTGAAAAGGACAGGGTAGAAATGTTGGAAATAAATAAATAAATAATAAATTAAGGTTGCCAGATTAGAAACAGAATGGTGTTTCAAAAATCTTAATCTTTAACAAGATTAACAGGATGAGATACTATAATGCAGCCGCTTGCACAGCTGGTGCGGAGTTATGGGCTGGTCTGTCACCAGTACGCTGATGACACCCAGCTCATTCTGAGGATGGAGGGCAGGCCGGAGTCCGTCCCCCGATAATTTCAGCATTGCCTCGAAGCCGTTACTGGATGGCTGCGAGCCAGTAGGTTGGGGGTGAATCCGGCGAAGACGGAGATCTTGTGGCCGGGCCGCCCGGGCAAGGTGAGATGTCCAGCTTCCGACCCTGGACGGGGCGGCGCTGCATCCAGCCGTCGGTAAAGAGCCTGGGTGTCCACCTGGACTCCCAGCTGTCCATGGAGGCTCAGGTCTCCATGGTCAGCAAGGCTGCTTTCTTCCATCTCCGCCAGGCAAGGAGGCTGGCCCCTACCTCCTCCCGCGACGTGGCCACGGTGATCCAAGCCACGGTCATCTCGAGGCTAGATTACTGTAACGCGCTCTACGTTGGCCTTCCTATGTCGGCGATCCGGAAGCTCAGGCTGGTGCAGAACGCTGCCGCCCAGCTCCTGTCTGGGGCTCCAGCAGGTTGCCGTATAACACCAATCTTGCAGGATCTGCACTGGCTGCCTATCGAGCACCGGATCGCCTTCAAAGTGTTGGTTCTTACCTTTAAGGCCTTATACGGCCTGGGGCCAGCGTATCTGAAGGACCGCCTCACCCCTTATTGCCCTTCGAGACCACTCCGATCTGAAGATGCCAACCTTTTGGTAATACCAACAATAAAGTCGGCGCACCTGACAGCAACCCGCCGAGAGCGTTCTCGGTTATAGCTCCTACGCTATGGAACGCCCTGCCAGCTGGCACCAGGGCCTTGAGGGACTTACTCCAATTTAGACGGGCCTGCAAAACCCACCTATTTAGGCAGGCCTTCAATGAGTAAGCCTGCTAACATACTGCTTCGTCCGTTCGGGTGTGATGCTGCTTCATTATTTGTTTTATGCTGTATTTTAATGTATTTTAATGTTATTGCTGTTGTTTTAATTGTTATGTTGATATTGATGTTTTTAACCCTGCTGTGAGCCGCCGCGAGCCCTCGGGAGTCGGTGGCCTAAAAGCCACAATAATAAATAATAAATAAATAAATAAATAATGCTCCATCAAGAAGAGGGAAAGCTACCTATCCTTTTTAATCTTCCAACCCGCAACAGTGCCATCCTCTACCAATGAGGCAGGTTGGGAGGTGATATATTTTATAAAAAGGTGAAGTTTGGAAAGTAATGGAAGGCGTTTATCCCTTTATGCTATCTCATCCGCTCCAAGATTTGTTCAGAATTGCAGCTCCAGGTGCTGTACCCTGAATCTAATCTGCTAACCAAAGCATGTAGAGCATGTATCAACAATAGGAAGTTTTAAACTTTCACACTGAAATGATTGAGGAATGAGCCATTCAGTCAGGCTTAAAGTCAGTTTTCAGTCCCAATTAAAGCAGAGATATTGAGTCAGTTGCATTTATCTATGTGTTATTTCAGCATTCAACAGTAATTCAGTCTGTTTAATCTAGTTGTGATTATAACTAACAGAATTCCAATTATGTCTCTCCAACAATAAGGATTTGGCTTGGCTCATTTCTGAACCAAAATGATATTCAGTTTTGTTTCTTCCCTATAAGTCCCCAAACCATTTATTTCAATCCATCCATCACCCTTTCCCACAGAAAAACAAGAAAACCTCCACTTTAACTTGTATTGGGACTATATGATTTTTCTAGATGCTGCAGGAGTGCATTGTGCACAACGCTAGCAAGCCTGGCCAGTAGTGCAGGACAATGGAAGCTGTAGTTTTGGAGCAGGGAAACTATGGCCCATGGGCCACAAGCAACTCCTAGGTCCCAATTTTGTGGCTCCTGAAGCCCACCACGTTCCTGTAAACCCCAATTTTAAAAAAAAATAAGTAAATTATTTATTTATTTATGTATTTACAGTATTTATATTCTGCCCTTCTCACTCCGCAAGGGACTCAGGGCAGATTATAATGTACACGTACATGGCAAACATTCAATGCCATAGACACACAACATATATAGACAGACAGTCAGAGACTATTAAACATTCCACTTTTCTGGCCACCAGGGGAGCTGTCACTTCACCGTCCATCTGCGACACTGATGAAGTACTTCTGCATTCCCCGCATGCTTTGCTGGAGATTTTTTTTTATGGCCTCGTAAATTAGTTAAATTAGCCTTCCCACACATAAGTGGTACCTAATTTTCCTACTTAACAGATGCAACTGTCTTTTGGGTTGAAAGGTTGACAACAAGCTACACAATTGGGTTGGAAGCTCACTCCAACCCAGGCTGGCTTCGAACTCATGAGCTTCGGTCAGTAGTGGTCTTAATGCAGCTGACACCCAGCCAGCTGTGCCACAGTCCTGGTGCAAATCAAGCAGAAAGTTCCATAAAATTGTCCAATCCTTTGCATATCATTTAATATTATTAATAATAATAATAATATCCTGCACCTATCTCCCTGAGGGGATTCAGGGCGGTCAGAAGATGTACTACTCACCAAATCTCATTTTTCTCTGGAGTTCCTCACAAAATTGCAAGTAAGACAGCATCATTTCTGGACAATGTGTTGGAAGAGACTGTAGTGGAATATGGTGGTTTTTGATTTCTAAAAAAAAGGACTGATATATTTCACCTAGATCTCCATCTCTGCTTTAAAACTTCTGAAATATTGACCCTTACCAGTTGCAATATTCCCCAGATATTACCAGTGTTTCTCTAATGGCCATGTGTTTTTGCTTTTTTAAAAAAAAAAATCAGACACATCATCTTTGCCCCAAATAACCACAACAAGTATGCCGGAGTATCTTTCCCTGGAATCTATGATGCACTTTTTGACATTGATCACAAACCAGACCAGCGCAAGGCCTGGGAAGAAGTCAAGAAGCAGATCTCCATTGCAGCCTTCACAGTGGCAGCTGCAGCTGGAACCCTGAAAGAATCATTTTGAAATATTAGAAACTCAGACTCTACTGCCTGAATGATACTTACGTTCACTGTCTACGACTGTACAGCCAAGAGGCCCTCCATGTTTACAGATTTACCTTTGGCAGCTTTGATTATCAGAGAATGGGCGAATGTGTTGTCTAAACATTTCAAGATTCTCCAGGGCGCCTCCATGGTCAACTTCAGCCAGAGTTACAGAGGTTCTATACCTCTAACACTTGCAAAAGTGCAGGATCTATTGTACATAGTTTTGAGGCTGGTAACCTACAGACTTTGTCCATTTGCGTTGTGGTTTCTGAAGAAATAATATCCATCAAGGCATGTTCATACAAAGATGTGATCTGACAGATTGATAAAACTTCCATTAGATCACATCGTTGAAGAGCTGGAAGCTGGGAGTTCAATTATGTCAGGGACTAAAATACCCTAAAGTCATCAGATCCTGTCTGATCCTGGAAGCTAAGTAGGGTCAGACCTGGTTAGTAGGATGAGAGACCACCAGCAAATAACAGGTGCTGTAGGCCATATTTCATAGGAGGAACTGGCAAAGCCACATCGGAGTATTATTTGCCTGTGAAAGCCCTATGAAATGTTCCTGGGGTTGCTCTACGTCAACATGTTAGTTGACTTAGGGCAACATAGTGTTCTACACACATCATGCTGTTTTTGTTTTATAATGAATCGCTTTCACATAATGAATTTTCTGATAGGTTTTAAGGAAGACACACACAAAAATCAACATGTTAGCTAAATGCAAGTTCTGTGTTCTGCAACAGGGCTACTTTACTGTCTTATATAAGTCATCAATTAATCTGTTAGAGCATTTCAGTATGCTTTCTAGGCTATATTAGAGCAATGTATTGTCAATACCATCTCTGAGTATTTATTGCCTAAGAAAACTCTTTGAAATGCATGGATTGGCCATAAATTGATAGGTGACTTGAAGACACGCCTGTAAACACACATCTATAAAATGCATTTCTGATTTTACAACTTAACAGAATTGGAAGGCCTTTTTTTTTGGTTCTGGTAGTAAAAGTTAAACTGACTGTCATTACCTTTCTGAGCCATGAATGTTTGCTGCTCTGCCATATCTGGGAAAGTAAATATGCTTAATGATAACATCACATGAGTTGGGGAAAGGAGAAACCAGATTTCTGATAGGACGATGTAGCCTTTGTAAATAGGGAATGCTGGGTGTCAGGTTGGATCTCCCTCAATTCTCTTGAGCAGGAGTTGACAATATCTTCAGTCCACAGTGATGTTTGATGAATTTTGTGGCTTTTGGTTAGTGAATGTATCCCATATTTGGTTCAGAACTTTAAAGTTCTCCAAATTGCTGAACCCATTTCTGGGATAAGGTATAGCATCCTAGACATCACTTTTAAAATCTGAACTAAAATCCACATTAGATGGAGCACCCAGTTGACTTGGAAACTTATAATCACCAGAATGTTAATGCATAGTTTACCAATGGACCAATTTAAATATTTAAACATTTAAATATGGATTTCCCCTTTAATTTTAATGCTGGCATGGTATGCTGACACATTCATGGTATATCAGAGAAGCAGGCAGCATGAATGAGGCCATTTGGGAAGCCATGCTGTAGTGATTTCAGCAGAGACCACGGATAGTAGGTCTATGCCCGGTGAGCTTCCACTAAAACAGATTGGCCAGGACAGAAAACAAAGCACTTCAGGGTTGAAGGTAAATCGCAGGCGTTTATTACAATTTGGCCAAAAGTGATGCAATTACCAAGTCACCACTTAAAAATATACAAGCACACATGCACAGAGAAATACATGACATTATATACATTGTGACAGCTATTCAGACTTCCTGTGCCTCCCCCTGATTGGCTGAGAAATGGGCCAAATAGGATTCATGCAGGGATTGGCTCGGGTTTTCCTTCATGTCACAGGAAGGAAGAGGGCTGAAATTTGCTTTCTGGTGGTTCAATATACACAAACTTTGTTTCATGCACAAAATGATTTAAAATCTTGTGCATAAAATTACTTTTAGAATATATGTCTAAAATATATGAAGCATAAATGTATTTTGTATGTAAGCCTAGGTTCCATCTTCAAGATACCTCATTATATACATATATGCAAATGCAGATATCCCAAATTCCAAGACACACCCGGTCCCAAGCATATCAGATAAAGGATATTCAACCTATATCATGCTCACATATTTAATCCCTTCTCCTGTTCAGACACACTTGTAGTCATCCTGTGAACACAATTTCAGAAACACTTGCCAAAAATATGAAGCAAACGTCATTCCACCAACACAAACATAGTTGTGAAATCAGTACATATTAGAATAATAATGGTAGTCATGTTATACAACGTTGTAGGTGGTTGCATGAGATGTTTTCATGTGTTGGACAGTGCCATGAGATGGATTTCATGCCCCCCCCCAAATAATTGCTGCTACGACCAACCTCCTTCAATGTTTCACAAAGGAAATATGTGAACAAGCAACATTGGATTGTACTAAAGATGGCAAAAAAATATTAATGAAGAAGTACCCATTGGCTAGGAGAGGCTGCAGAAATTCGCTTTTGCCTGAACACACTGGGAAGGGCAGAAATCTGTCTGCTTGCCTCCTACCCTCACCTCTATTGAGTTAAATCAAATTCAAAATACTGTTGCATTTTAAAAGCAGATAAAAAGGTGGGATGACAAAGGGTTAACCATGAGAACTTGAGGCGATGTCTTCTATAATTGCATGCATATGTGTGTCTCTTTAAGATCTGTTTCCATGTTTATATACAAAAAATGTCTAGGGGGGTGGTAGTAAATCTTGAAGTGAGAGTGCTCATCATAGCAGCCTCTGCATCCATCCGACCATCAGTTTACATTCTTTTTTGAGAAAAAGAAATGCATGCCCACCCACATGCATACGTAATTTGGCCAACATAAAATCAAGCTGCATTCCCGCAGCCAAATCACTGAATCATAGAGTTGGAAGAGACCTCATGGGCCATACAGTCCAACCCCATTCTGCCAAGAAGCAGGAAAATTGCATTCAAACCACCCCCAACATCTGGCCATCCAGTCTCTGTTTAAAGGCTTCCAAAGAAGGAGCCTACACCACACTCCGCGACAGAGAGTTCCCCTGTTGAACGGCTCTCATAGGAAGTTCTTCCTAATGTTCAGGTGGAATCTCCTTTCTTGTAGTTTGAAGCCATTGTTCCGCATCCTAGTCTTCAGGGCAGCAGAAAACAAGCTTGCTCCCTCCTCCCTATGACTTCCTCTCACATATTTATACATGGCTATCATGTCTCCTCTCAGCCTTCTCTTCTTCAGGCTAAACATGCCCAGCTCCTTAAGCCACTCCTCCTAGGGCTTGTTCTCCAGATTCTTGATCATTTTAGTCGCCCTCCTCTGGACACATTCCAGCTTGTCAATATCTCCCTTCAATTGTGGTGCCCAGAATTGGACACAGTATTCCAGGTGTGGTCTAACCAAGGCAGAATAGAGGGTTAGCATGACTTCCCTGGATATAGAAACTTTACTCCTATCGATGCCTCTTTGCCTATATGACCTTTCATTCACATCCTTATAGCTTAATTTGGGGAATGCAGAACCAGCAAAAGTAGGAAACTTTAATGAATAACCAGGTATAGGATGTTTGACCTTTCGCCTGAGCTAATGATTTAAGTTGTTTGTTAAAGGGTATAAGAAACCTCACTTTTTGGGTGGTCAAGATGGGCAGCCACTTTTAGAGAAGCATTGTTTCTGGCTTGCTCGTCTCTCCATGGCCGTGAAAAAAAAAAGAGATTTGCTTTACCTCCGGACACTAGACACTTGTTATTTGCTGCCCTCTGCGATGGACTCAGCCAGGACCCCAACTGGGGGTCTCCTACATTCTGAAGTTATGGTACTGTCACCACAACATCCGGTGGAAGGTGGCCTTGAGCACATAATTTTGCAGTTATAGGATTTCTAGCATACCACAAATGACAGAGTTTAGTCAAACAATACAGGCCATGAGTGCAATGTCCGCTGTTGTCAAAACAGAGTTTATCTGGATAATTACAACAGAACACCAACAGAATCATAATAATTTTAGAATCACAAATGAGTTTTCAATGGTTTAATAGCTTGTTACATGCCTTAGTACTTTTTCATTAAAACAACTTCCTTAGGAATTTTTTTTAGTGTTTTGTGATCTTTATGGCCCCTTTATAATAGGATAATACAAAATTGGGGTGTAATCTAATCCAAATGGTCTAAAATGCCCATTTAAAGTATTTGAAAACATTGTTCATTTTATTACAGCAGAGCTTTCTTCGGAGGGCCTTTGAGAAAAGGGGCTGCAGGAAGAAGACCTTTTCTTGTGCTTTTCCATCCCAGTTCCATCCTCTAAGGCGGGGGTGAAATCTGTCTGGAGGCATTTCTCAGGAGGGAAAGGAAAGTGGGCGGAAGAAGAGAAAAAGCAGAAAGAGAAAACCTGGAGTTGAGGGACTTGGGGGATTTGAGGGCTGAGGAGAGAAGGCCTGAGGGCATTGCAGTTGGGGAAAAGAAGCAGGAGGAGAGGCTGAAAAGGAGGAGGAAGAAGCCAAGGAGGGAAATGGGTGGAAAGAAGGAGGGGGAGGCAGCCCTGTTGGTGCTGACCAGGCTCCTCATTCTTCTGCTACCGCAGTTCCTCCTTGGCAGGGATTCATGTGACACACCTACACACACCAGGTGACATGCCAATGTGTTGGGCCATGCAGTTTGGAAAGCTCTGATCTAGATGTTTTAGATTGTTGGGACCTGGTCTAGAACATCTGGAGAAGCAGAAATTGGGAATTACTCCTGCAAAAGACACTGCCTGGGCTGCTGTGCCTTTTACAGCTGCATGGAAGAGGGAAGTTTCATCCATTATAATTTCGTTGGAGCATTTGAAAGCACAGTCACAGTCCCTTTCCTCTCTCCATTTCCTTCCTCCCTCCCTTCCTTCCATCCTTCTCCTCCTCCCTTCTTCCTGGGGGATGTTCAGCTGAGAGAAGAGACAATTGAGAGGAAACATGAGAACCATGTTCCAAGATTTAAAAGGGTGTCACATTGAGGAGGAAGGAGGGGGAAAACGGTCTTTCTGCTGCTCTAGAGACCAGGGTACAAGGGAGCAATGGGTTCAAATGGCAGGGAAAGAGATTTGACTGAAAAGATTACGAAGAAACATTGGAAAATGGCATAGGCTGCTTGCGAGTAAGTGTTGCACCCTGGACCTGAAGGTAGTCTTGATCCATCATTATTGGGAGTTGCAGTGGTATCATGAAATTACTGATGATAGCATCAGAGTATTGCAATGCAGTAGTCCAAAGAGTAAAAGGCTTAATAAATGCAAAAAAGTAGTCTTAATGCCCCAATGGGCTAGATCCTTGGCAACAAAGGCTTGGCAAATACTTGAGTCCAATGACTTGAAGGCCCAATGGCCCAGGCTTGAGTTCTGTGGAGCTTGGCAAGGAAGCTTAACGTTGGCGCGAGATGCGGAGCATCTCTGGGACCCAACTTAAATAGGCCCTCCAAGGCTTTGATCTTGAAGGCGCTGACTTCGATGCAGCCCGTTCCCATGGACAGTTTGTCGGCTTGACTTTCTCATGCCTCCAGGGTGGTATGTCAGCTCATTAGTACTTGCACCTGGAGACAAGGGAGGCAACCCGGCTCTGCTTTCTCCATGCCTCTTATCGGCCTGGGAAGGAGAAAGGCTGTGTCTGCCCTTGACCGTTTGCTGAACCAGAGGCTTCTGCAGCGGCTTGCTTTCAGGCCTAGCTGAGGTCTTGAAGTTAACATGGCTTTTGTCTTGCTTGGCTATGGAGTCAGGCCTGGGCATGACAGTAAGGTGGAGTTTCCTTCTCTGGAGGCTTTTCTACAGAGGATATCTACCTTACTTACTTAGGCAATCCCTCATAGCTTGAGGATTTATTTATTTATTTTCCAGTGTTTATACCCCGCTACTTCTCAACCCCCGAGGGGGGACTCAGTGCGGCCTAACAGACGGCAACAATTCGATGCCACACAATACATAGTAAACAACAGTTAAAATTAAAATACATTAAAATACACGCAGAATTAAATACATTACAATACAGTTAATATTAAAAAACATTGTGTACATTCATCACCATTAAAACAATGTTCCATCCAAAGTCTTAGATCTTAACTACCAATTTGCCAGCTGACCAGTCTAAAGTGCCGTGTCGTGCTAGGGTGCAAACGCTTGGTCCCAAAGCCAGGATTTCACTCTTTTTCTGAATGCTAGGAGGGATGAAACTGATCGAATATCAATAGGGAGTGTGTTCCACAGATGGGGGGCCACCACCGAGAAGGCCCTCCCTCTCGTCCCCGCCAACCGCATTTGAGAAGTTGGCGGGAGCGAGAGCAGGGCCCCCCCGGATGATCTTAAATTACGAGGTGGGACATAGAGGCCGATGCGTTCGGACAAGTAAGCTGGGCCAGAACCGTATAGAGCTTTAAAGGTCAAAACCAGCACTTTGAATTGAGCTCGATTGGACAGGCAGCCAATGGAGCTGACACAACAAGGGGGTGGTATGCTCCCTGTATGTAGCTCCGGTTAGTAATCTGGCTGCCGCCCGTTGGACTAGTTGTAGCTTCCAAACTATCTTCAAAGGCAGCCCCACGTAGAGTGCATTGCAGTAATCTATTCGGGATGTGACCAGAGCGTGGACGACCATAGCCAGATCAGACTTGCCAAGGAATGGGCGCAGCTGGCGCACGAGTCTTAACTGTGCAAAAGCTCTCCCGGCCACCGCCGGGATGATTGTCTTCCAGATGTTGTGTCTTGGCGGTGGGTCCGTAGGTGGCTGTGGAGCCCTGCTCTTGGTCTGCATCTTCTCCCACAGTGAGGACATCGGTTTCCAGATGGAAGGTTGTCCTGGTCAGGGTTGGCTTGATGTGCCTTCCTCTTGGTAAGCTTCTCTCTTTCACCCTCCATTTGTGCCTCTTCAAATTCTGCAGCAATGCTGGTCACAGCTGACCTCCAGTTAGAGCGCTCAAGGGCCAGGGCTTCCCAGTTCTTGGTGTCTATGCCACAGTTAAGGTTGGCTTTGAGCCCATCTTTAAATCTCTTTTCCTGTCCATCAACATTTTCCGTTCTTGAGTTCGGAGTAAGAGTAACTGCTATGGGAGATGGTGATTGGGCATTCCGACAAAGTGGCCAGTCCAGTGGAATTGATGGCGGAGGACCATCGCTTCAATGCTAGTGATCCCTGTTTCTTCTAGCACACTGACATTTGTCCACCTGTCTTCCCAAGAGATTTGCAGGATTTTTCAGAGGCAGCACTGATGGAATCGTTCCAGGCGTTGTGTATGACATCTATAGACAGTCTACCTTTTGCAGGGTTGGGAGGGCAAAGGCTTTATAAACAAGCACCTTTGTCTTCCTAAGGTCCTCAAACACACTCTGCCTCATTCAGAAAAATGCTGTACTCGTGGAGCTCAGGCGGTGTTATATTTCAGTGTCAATGTTGACATTTGTGGAGAGGTGGCTGCCAATGATCTACCTACCGGGAGTGCTTTTGTTGAGCTTTCCTGCATGGCTGGGTGGGACTAGGTAGCCCTTGGGGATCTCTTCCAGCTCTAGGATTCTATATCAGGAGTAGACAATGCAAGGTCTCATGGATATGCTTTTTCTCTCCCATCCACCATCTCATCTTGATCAAGGCCAACCCTTTTGGGATCCAAATATTTCCCGTCTTCCCTTTCACTTGCTGCCTCCGAAAGAGAAGAGGAAGGGGAGGAAAGGGCAGGGAGGGGACTTGAGGAGAACCCCCTCCTTCCCGGCCCGCCCACCCTGCTCTGACCCTCCATGCAGGCCCCAAGTTAGAAAGTTTGTCCATGCTTGATCTACACTGTAGAATGAATGCAGTTTGATGCAATGCCATGACATAAAGGGAACTGTAGTCTCAGAAGGTCTTTCACCTTCTCTGCCATGGATTGCCTCTCAAACTACAACTCCCAGGATTTCATAGCCATAGCTGTAGGGTCAAAATACATTGATCCTACAATGTAGGATCGTTGTTCTAGGCATTGAATATTTGCCTTTGTGTTTGTGTATGCTGGAATCTGCCCTGAGTCCCCTCAGGGAGATAGGATAGAATACAAATACATTATTATTATTTGAAACACAACAAGATTAGTACACAGCAAACAAGATCACCATGCTGGTTGGTGTATTGGATCACACGTCAGACACTTCCCAAGTATCTAGGACTACGTGATGTATTGGCAAATAATGTGTGCAGATCCCAGTAGGGTGGCCTTTTGCAGCTGACAGATGGTAATTTTGTTAGTACCAATTGTGTTTAAGTGCAGGCCAAGGTCTTTAGGCACTGTATCCAGTGTGCCGATCACCACTGGGACCACCTTTACTGGCTTGTGCCAGGGTCTTTGCACTTCAATCTTTAAATCCTCATATCGTGCCAGCTTTTCCAGCTGTTTCTCTTCAATCCTGCTGTTGTTTGGGATTGCAACATCGATGACCCATACTTTGTTTTTTAACACGATCGTGAGCTCAGCAGTATTGTGCCCCAAAACTCTGTCAGCCTGAATTCGGAAGTCCCAGATTAGCTTGAGATGTTCATTTTCTGAAACTTTTTCAGGCTTGTGATTCCACCAGTTCTTTGTCACAGGCAGATGGTATTTGTGGCACAAGTTCTAATGAATCATCTGAGCAACCAATAGTGAAAGGACCAAGGCAGTGACATCTCCAGCCCATCCCCTGTTTGGGTATCAGCCAGCACGCCAACAACTTAAATCAAGAAATAGTTTTCTAAGATCTACAGAGACACTCACTGAAACACCTCAGCAAGCGAGAGTCCAAAAAGCCAGAAACTCAATCAATGGCTGCTACCAAATGAGAGACTCCTTCCTGTGCACATACAAAACTGGACTACTTGGAAGGCACTGTACAGACTGCGCTCTGGCACCACGAGATGCAGAGCCAACCTTAAGAAATGGGGCTACAAGGTGGAATCCACGACATGCAAGTCCGGAGAAGAGCAACCCACAATGCAGCCTGTGCCCTGCCACATGCACAATGGAGGACCTTCTTATGGCAACACCAGAGGCACTCCAAAGGACATTTAATAGAATAACACGTCTGCACATTTGTGTTTTGTTTTTTTGTTTGTTTTTAATGCAATACAACTGTTTGGTTCGCTCCTGACACGATAAATAAATAAATCGGAGCAACGGTGTTACGCCTCAGCTTTTAGTCTGTCTGCACAATCTTCTTGCAGCAGCTGAGGATGTGATCTATTGTTTCATCTGCTTCCTTGCAGAGTATACACTTAGGATCTGTCCTTGACTTTTCAATTTTGGCTTTGATAGCATTAGCTCTAATGGCTTGTTCTTGGGCTGCCAGAATCAGGCCCTCCATCTCTCATTTATCTTGTATTGTTGTTTCTATCTTGTATTCTTTGGTGCTGTGAGCCGCCCCGAGCCCACCGGGAGTGGCGGCATAGACGCTGAAATAAATAAATAAATAAATAAATAAATTTTGCAAAATTCCATTTGTGAGCCACATCCATGTTTTTTCTTTGTCTATTTTGCTCTCAATTTTTACCAGGAACTGTCCATGGATTATTTATTTATTTATTTATTTATTTATTAATTATTATTACTATTGGAATCCCAGGTTACAGCGGTGGCCAGGGGAGCTATTGCACAATTAAAACTTGTACGCCAGCTGCGCCCATACCTTGGGAAGTCAGACTTGGCCACGGTGGTCCATGCTCTTGTTACATCCAGGATAGACTACTGCAACACTCTCTACTTGGGGTTACCTTTGAAGACTGACCAGAAGCTTCAAATAGTCCAACAAGAAGCAGCCAGGTTAATAACTAGGGCGGCATACAGGGAGCATACAACTCCCATGTTACGCCAGCTCCACTGGGTGCCAGTTTGTTACCGGGCACAATTCAAAGTGCTGGCTTTGGCCTATAAAGCCCTAAACGGCCCCGGCCTAATTTACCTGTCCGAACGCATCTCCCCCTATGAACCATCGTGGAGATTAAGATCCTCCAGAGATGCCCTGCTCTCTGTCCCGCTATTGTCACAGGCGCGATTGGTTGGGACGAGTGACAGGGCCTTCCTGGTGATTGCCCACCAGCTATGGAACTCTTTTCCTGGTGAGATCAGATCGGCCCCCTCCCTCCTGTCCTTCAGAAGGATGGCAAAAACTTGGCTGTGGTAGCAAGCTTTTAGGAAAGGGCAATAAAGCAGCAATAGGCAAGATTACCAGACCGATTACATTAGACACAGACGACCAAGATGGTTTTAAATGGTGTATTTTAATTATTGAGATTAATGCTTTTTAAATGTTTATGCATGCGTATATGAATTCTTGCCCCGGTATTGAATGTTTGCCGTATATATGCTGTGCTCTGCCCTGAGTCCCCTTCGGGGTGAGGAGGGCAGAATATAAATGTTTTAAATAAATAATAAATAAATAGATCAGGCCTGGCCCAGCTTCGTCCCTCCGGGTGTTTTGGACTTCAACTCCCACAATTCCAAAGCCTACTGGCTGTTGAAGTCCAAAACACTTGGAGGGCCAAAGTGAGGAGGATGCATGCACCCTAAGTTTTTGAATTGCTATAAATTTGGAAGGAAAAAAAATCCCTGGGAAGCAGGTTCTTTACTGCTTCCTTCCTGCCCTTATTTTCACACCTCTGTCCCCACTCTGAGAAAGCATTCCAGGGCCTCGATTGCTTGAATGATGATGACCAGAAGGAAAGGAAGGAGGGAAAGAGGGAGGGAATGAGAGAAAGAGGGAAGGGAGGGGAGAGGGGTGCACCTCCAGCCGGTTCCTCCTCCCCTTGAGTTAGTTAGAAAAGTCCTGAGCCAACTTTTCTTTTTGTGGAGAGGCAACATGGCCAGGAGGACGGTAGTTCTCTGCAGCTGGATGGGATTTGTGGTTCTCCTGGCGTTTTTCTTGCTGGGCAACCTAGTGGGTGAGTAACTTTCGCTGGATGGAGCAGTTTCTATTTGGATTCGAGGTTGAAACAGAACTGGACTCGAGGGAGGAATTAGTTTTGGGGGACTATGCATCTATGGCAGGCATCCTCAGAGGCTGTGAGGTCTGTTGGAAACTAGGAAAATGGGGTTTGTATATCTGTGGAATGTCCAGGGTGGAAGAAAGAACTCTTGTCTGTTTGAAGCAAGTGTGAATGTTTCAATTGGCCACCTTGATTCAATGACCTTGCAGCTTCAAGGCTTGGCTGCTTCCTGCCTGGGGGACTCTTTTGTTGGGAGGTGATTAGCTGGCCTTGATTCTTTCTTGTCTGGAGTTCCCCTGTTTTTAAGTGTTGTTCTTTATTTACTGTTATAATTTTAGAAATTTTTTCATTTTCATGTTTCCCTCCTTTCTGTTGAAACTGGATTTCAATGGCATCTCTGTGTAGTCTGATATGGTGGTTGTTAGAGTGGTCCAGCATTTCTGTGTTCTCAAATAATACGCTGTGTCCAACATCCCAACCGTGAGAGCTGTTCAGCAGTGGAACTATCTGCCTCGAACTGTGGTGGAGGCTCTTTCTTTGGAGGCTTTTAAACAGAGTCTGGATGGCCATCTGTCGGGGGTGCTCTGAGTGTGATTTTCCTGCTTCTTGGCAGGGGGTTGGACTGGATGTCCCATGAGTTCTCGTCCAACTCTAAGATTCTATGAATGTATGAGTCTCTGAAGAAAAAGTCACAAGCCAGTAGAGGCTGCAACAGTTTGCTTTTGCTTCCTGGGAAAGAAAGGCCTCTTCTAAACTGCCATATAAATCCAGATTATCTGCTTTGAACTGGATGATATGGCAGTGATCATACAATCATAGAGTTGGAAGACACCTCGTGGGCCATTCAGTCCAACCCCCTGCCAAGAAATAGGACAATTCCATTCAAAGCACCTCCAAGAGATAGCCACCCAGCCTCTGTTTAAAAGCCTCCATAGAAGGAGCCTCCACCACACTTCGGGGTAGACAGTTCAACTGCTGAGCAGCTCCCACAGTCAGAAAGTTCTTCCTAATGTTCAGTTGGACTCTTCTTTCCTGTAATTTGAAGCCATTGTTCTGTTGCGCCCTAGTCTCCAAGCTTGCTCCCTCCTTCCTATGAGTTCCCCTCATATATTTATACATGGCTATCATGTCTCCTCTCAGTCTTCTCTTCTGCAGGCTAAACATGCCCAGCTCATTAAGCCACACCTCATAAGGCTTGTTCTTCAGACTCTTGATCATTTTAATCACACTCCTCGGACACATTCCAGCTTGTCAACAACCCCCTTCAATTGTAGTGCCCAGAATTGGACACTGTATTCCAGCTGTGGGGTAACCAAGACAGAATAGAGGGGTAGCATGACTTCCCAGGATCTTCTAGACCAGTGTTTCCCAACCTGTTTTGAGCCGTGGCACACTTTTAACATTAAAAAAAATCCGGGGGCACACCACCAACCAAAATGACACAAAATGACACTCTAACACAGTAAAGAACGGCTGGGGGATGGTGACCTGTGGGGAGTGCCGAAGTCGGGGAGGGGGAGGAGCCAGGCCAAGGCATGCCCCGCCCCTTCCCCGGCTTCAGTTCTCATGGCTCCACCCCCTCCCCCCTGGCTTCAGCACTCTGCCACTGCTGGCTTGGCACTGCCCCCTCAAGGCTGGCAAAGCTGTGGGAGTGCTGAAGCCGGGGAGGGGGTGGAGCCAGGCCGCACCATGCCCTGCCCCCTCCCCCCGGCTTCAGTTGTCCCACAGGTTTGCCAGCTTTGAGAGGGCAGTACCAAGCCAGCATTGTGCTGGCTCTGCCACCTCTGGCTTGGCACTGCCCCCTCAAGGCTGGCAAAGCTGTGGGAGTGCTGAAGCCAGGGGGGAGGGGCGGAGCCAGGCTGCATCATGCCCCCCTCCCCCCTGGCTTCAGCTCTCCCACTGAGGAGGAGCATGAGCGGTGGACGGGCTTCAGTAGACAGGGCTCCTCCGCGCAGCTTCAACAAGCAAGGGGCGAGAGTCATGGTGAGAGTCATGGCGGATTGGAGGCTGGTTGGGGAAACGGCCGAAGGAGGCAGCGCCCCGGTCCCTTCTTTTTCTTCGCTGCCACCTGGCCCTTCCTCCTCCTCTCCCAAGCAGCAGGAGTTTGGCAGGAAGAGGGGGGAAGGAAGGGGGGCAGAGAGCTTTTCTTGCGGCACACCTGATGATCGCTCACGGCACACTAGTGTGCCATGGCACACTGGTTGAGAAACACTGTTCTAGACACTATCCTCCTATTGATGCAGGCCAAAATCCCATTGGCTTTTTTAGCTGCAGCATCACCTTGTTGGCTCATGTTTAACTTGTTGTCCACGGGGACTCCAAGATCTTTTTCACACGTACTCTCGAGCCATGCATCCCCTATTCTGTATCTTTGCATTTCATTTTTCCTGCCTAATTGGAGTATTTTGCATTTGTCCCCGTTGAACTTCATTTTGTTAGTTTTGGCCCATCTCTCTAATCTGTTAAGATCGTTTTGAATTCTGCTCCTGTCTTCTGATGTTAAAAGGGAAGGGAGAAGAAGTCATAGATAACCTGGGAAATGTTAAAAGCACCCCCAAAAGTGAGACCAAAAAGGATAAATCGGAACTGTTATAAAGTAACCTGGTCAATCCGAGGGTTGGTTAGGATGTTGGAGGTGGGAACAGTATCCAAGGATTTCACCATTCAAAAAGTAGATCTTGCCTTCCTATATAAGGGATTGCATGTTAGTATGCCATTACACACACACACACACACACACACACTTGTTGAATTTTGAAATAAAAAATGCTCCAGAATTTTTAAAAAGTGACCCATCAGCTTTCTGACGGTTCAGTGTACATGTTTGTTTCATGCCCAAAATTATTAAAATATTGTACAGTATATTATTATCATCATGAGGTGTCATCATGAGGTGTCTTGGCCCATGGTTTCATTCACTGTAGCTGTTTGGATTTTAAACCACCAATACAACTACAGGTTGAGAATTCCCTCTCTGGAAATCCAAAATGTCTCTGTAGGTGACTGAATACTGACGCCTTTGTTTTCTGGTGTTTCAGTGTACACAACCTTTGTTTCATGTCTCATAATTTTTTTAATGTCTAAGATATAAATAAATTTCTTGTCTAGACTTGAGTCCCATCTCAAAGATATCTCGTTATTGTTAGGCGATCCCTCATTGTCTGCGTATGATGACCTCCCAATTGTAGTGTCTTGGCAGTGGATACATAGGTGACTGTGGAAGCCTATTCTTGATCCGCATGTTCTTCCACAATGAGGGCATCGGTTTCCAGGTGGAAGGTAGACCCGGTCAGGGTTGGCTTGCTGCACCTTCCTCTTGGCACATTTCTCCCTTTCACTCTCCATTCGTGCCTCTTCAAATTCCACAGCACTGCTGGTCACAGCTGACCTCCAGTTAGAGCTCTCACGGGCCAGGGCTTCCCAGTTCTCCGTATCTATTCATCAGATTTTAAGGTTAGCTTTAAGCCTATCGTAAAATCTCTTTTCCTGTCTCTGGACATTCTATTTTCCATTCTTGAGTTGGGAGTATAGTAACAGCTTAGAGACAGTGATCGGGCATTCAGACAACGTGGGCAGTCCAGCAGAGTTGATGCCGTAGGAGCATCGCTTCAATGGTGGTGGTCTTTGCTTCTTCCAGCACACTGACATTTGTCTGCCTGTCTTTCCAAGAGGTTTGCAGGATTTTTCAGAGGGAACACTGATGGAATTGTTCCAGGAGTTGAGTGTGACGTCTGTAGACAGTCCACATTTCGCAGGTTGGGAGAATAATGGCTTTATAAACAAGCACTTGGTCTCCCTATGGATGTCCCAATGCTGAAACACTCTTTGCTTCATTCAGAAAAATGTTGCATTCACAGAGCTCAAGCCATGTTGTATTTCAGTGTCAATGTTGCCTTTTGTGGAGACGTGGCTGCCAAGATAGCAGAAATGGTCAACATTTTCTAATGTTACACCATTAAGCTGGATTTTTGGCCTTGTAGAGGGATTGGCTGGTGACTGCTAGAAGAGCACTTTGGTTTTCTCAGTGTTCAATGAGTGGCCAAGCTTCTCATATGCTTCTGCAAAGGTATTTAGAGTGGCTTGTAGGTCTACTTCTGAATGCACAGACTACGTTTATCATTGGCATATTGGAGTTCTATAACGTGTTGCTGTGACCTTGGTTTTGGCTTTCAGTCTACTGAGGTTAAATCACTTTCCATCTGTCCAATAGATTATTTCCACTCCTGTAGGAAGCTTCCTATCAACATGATGAAGTATCATAGTGATGAAGATGGATACGGTTGGGGCAATAATACATTTCATGATATGCCTATATGGAAATATAGGATTTCTGAAATCCAAAGAAAAATCCCACATCCAAAGCACTTTTGGCCCCAAGCATTTTATTATCATCATCATCAGTTTCTCATTTGTTAATCTCCCTCCATTAAAATGCTCCAGGCGATTTACATAAAACAATTGCATTAAAAATACACAATACCAAATAGACTGCATTAAACATTAAAAGCTCTGCTAAAAAGCCAGGTCTTGAGTGCCTGAGCAAAGGGTCGCAAGTCACGCATGGCCCTCAAGTGGGGAGGCAAGGAGTTTCACAAGACAGGGGCAGAGGTGGAGAAGGCCCTGCGTCTTGTGCTCTCGAGACGTACTTCCCTGAGGCCTGGAACATACAGTAAGTTTAGTTGGAGGAGTCATGGCGACTACTGGCGGCAAAGGGGGGGAGAGGCGGTCTCTGAGATATGCTGGCCCCTGACCATAAAGTGCCTTAAAGGTCAGAACCAACAACTTAAACAGGGCCCGGAATTCTGTTGGAAGCCAGTGCTAATGTAAGAGTTGGAGTTATGTGGCATCTCAAAGGTGTTTTTGCAAGTAGCCTGGCAGATAAGGAATACTCAACCTGTAATAGAAATTGAGCAACCATGGCTTTTGGTATTAATGGGAGTCCTGGAACCAAACCAAGGGCCAACTCTATGATATTGTATATTGTACAATATTGAAACGGAGCATGGCTGGATGGCATACCAAAAAAGAACTATATAGACGGCAACATTTTATTGCAATAGCAACATGTTTTGTAGAAGGCCAACCTAGACTTTAAAAAAAAAAACCTGTACAAGGCAGAATCATACCCTGTTATCAAAATATTTTCTCTCTTTCTAGCTATAAATGTATTGTGTTGCTTTGAGTTTCTACTTTGAGCCTGAGAAACTAGGACTTAGCTGGCAACAAGTAAGAAGTGCACCAAAATGTAGCAAAGTTTTGGCCTTCATTAAAGTCGTTGCTTCCAAACAAATTCTGCTCTCCCCCCCCCCCCCGCCCAGCTGATGTTCAATGTTTTGTGTTTCCTAATCATATGATCTTTCAATATGTGTATGTGCCTTCAGGTTTTCTAAAGAAGGAGTGGGCAAATCATAGCTCTGGTGGCATACATGCTCTTTTCAAGTGAGAGAATTGGCTGTCTTCAAGGAAGTTGCCCAGGGGACTCCCGGATGTTTTGATGTTTTACCATCCTTGTGGGAGGCTTCTCTCATGTCTCTGCATGGGGAGCTGGAACTCCATGCTCTCCCCAGATTCGAACCTCTGACCTGTCAGTCTTCAGTCCTGCCAGCACAAGGGTTTAACCCATTGCGCCATCGGGGGCTCCTATTTTCTAGCCTGAAATCACTGAATTGCCTCCCTTGGGTACAGTGCCGTAGCCAAGATTTTGATTCGGGGGGGGGGGGCTGAGTCTGAGTGAGAGAGGGTCTACCCTAGCAAACCGTTTGTATCGCTCTCTCAATACCCCCATGCATATGGGATATATTGAGCATGGTGATCAGATCATGATATGAATAAACATAACAGTTTAAATAATGTACCAATAAGACCTTCTCGTGGACCACCCTGAGTATTTCAAGCCCCCACCCCACGGCAACATGCCTGCTTGGGTACAGTTCTTGAAAGAACATCAGTTCCGTTTCATATTGGATGCAGGTTTGCAATATAGTGTTCCCTTGCTACTTCGCAGTTCACTTACTGCAGACTTGTTGTTTCACGGATATATATATATATATATATATAGAGAGAGAGAGAGAGAGAGAGAGAGAGAGAGAGAGAGAGAGAGAGAGAGAACACTGTACGCCCTGGCGGTGACCAGGAGGAAGAAGGTAAAAAGGGCAATGGGGAGGCTCTTCCTCCCCCTCTCCCTCTTTACCTCCCTCTTCCTCCTCATGGTCGCTGCCGGAGCCTCTTGCCGCTGCTTGGGCCCCGTGACACCTCCGCTGCCTCCTCAATCGCAGGGCCTAAGAGGCACCAAGAGGCCCAGATGATGAGGAGGAGGAAGATGAAGGTAAAGAGGGTGAGGAGATAAGGGGAGGGGGTATCCCTACTTATCACGGATGGTCCTGGACCATCCTGAACAGTTTTCCAAAACTAGGGGTGACGTTTTGACCTTTTTAGTGATGTTGTGTTGCCATTTTTGGCATTCCTGCAGGGTCTTAACAGCATAAAACTGGCCCTCAAATAGTCGAATGGATATTTTGTAGTTTTAAAAGACTGTGGGAATCTCCTAAGCCTTCTGATACTTCCTTTCTCTGTGGTCCCATTTCAGTTTTGTTCCTGTTGGTTTTCCTTACCACCTGAACGGCATATTAGAGGAAGTTAGGGAAATGATGTGTCAGTGTGGTGTAGTGGCTTAACTGTTGAGACTATCTCTAAAACCAAGGTTTGAATCCTCCTTTGCCACGAAAAACCAATGAATGGTATAGTTAGAATATCTATGTAGCTGCATCTCGACTGACCACCTGCTCCCTCGATCCGTGCCCATCCTGGCTTGTGAAATCTTGCCTGGATGGGTTACGTGACCCTCTGTTGAAAATAATAAACTGCTCCCTTGAGCAAGGAGCTTTTCCAGAGGGTTTGAAAGAGGCTGTGGTTTCTCCATTGCTGAAAAAACCAGGATTAGATCCCTCGGTTCCCTCCAATTACCGACCAGTTTTGAACCTGTCGTTTCTGGGCAAGGTGATTGAGAGGATGGCAATGGAGCATCTGCAGACTTTCCTAAATGACACGGCTGGTTTAGACCCCTTCCAGTCCGGCTTCCGTGTTGGGCACGGGACGGAGACGGTCCTGGTCTCCATCACAAACCAGCTACGTTGCCAGCTTGATCAAGGCGGATCGGCACTGCTTGTGTTATTGGATCTCACAGCAGCATTTGATACAGTCGATTATGATCTTTTGACGCACCGCCTTGCTGTGGCTGGAGTGAGGGGGACAGCTCTAAATTGGCTGTCCTCTTTCCTCCACAATCGGAAGCAGCGAGTGCAAAGGGGTGGACTGACTTCCAAGGGATCCCCCCTACCTTGTGGGGTCCCTCAGGGAGCCATCCTTTCCCCTTTGTTATTTAACATCTACATGCGACCGCTTGCTCAACTGGTACGTAGCTTTGGGCTTGAGTGTCACCAGTACACCGATGACACTCAGCTCATTCTAAGGATGGAAGGCCAGCCGGAATCCGTACCCAATAATTTCCATCTATGCCTTGAAGCCGTTACTGGATGGCTGCGAGCCAGCAGGCTGAAGGTGAATCCGGTGAAGACTGAGATCCTTTGGATGGGCCATCCGGGAAATAGGGAAATCCAACTGCTGACCCTAGATGGCAAGGTACTATGCCCGTCATCATTAGTAAAAAGCCTGGGTGTCCAATTGGACCCTCTGCTGTCAATGGTGACCCAAATCTCCAATGTTAGCAGAACCGCGTTTTTCCACCTGTGACAGGCGAAGCGTCTGGCTCCCTATCTGTCCCGGAACAACCTAGCTATGGTAATCCAGGCCATGGTCATCTCAAGACTTGACTACTGTAATGCTCTTTACATTGGCCTACCCTTGACCGTGATCCGGAAACTTAAGCTAGTGCAGAACGCTGCATCCCGGCTACTCGCAGGGGAACCCACGAGTTGTCATATAACACCAATACTGCAGAATCTGCACTGGCTGACAATTGAAGATGTTAGCTTCAATTCACTTTCAAGATGTTAGTTCTTACTTTCAAGGCCTTGTATGGTCTGGGACCAGTGTACTTACAGGATCGCCTGATTCCATATAACCCTTCAAGATCATTACGTTCAGAAGACCAGAATCTTCTAGACATCCCCAGTGTGAAGTCTTTCCATCTGACCTCGACTAGATGTAGGGCATTTTCCATCATCGCCCTGGTACTGTAGAATGCGCTGCCACCAGAGACGCGGGCTCTGTGAAATTTGATCACCTTCCACAGAGTCTGTAAGACGCACTTGTTCAGGCAGGCTTTCAAATGCTTGTGATTTTATTCTGTGTTTTTACTTGTGTTTTTATTTATCACCTGTACTTATTGAACTATGTTGTAAACCGCCCCAAGCCTCTGGGAGTGGCGGTCTATAAGTCCAATAAATAAACAGCCATAAGATAACATAGGCATGACACGGTATGAAAAAAGATGGGGAGTGGCAGTATTTCTCCTAATACCAGTTTATCTTGTCTCAAGTCCCTTCTACACTGCTTTATATCCCAGGATATGATCCCAGATTATCTGCTTGTCCCGAATTATCTGGCAGTGGAGACTCATATAATCCAGTTCAAAGCAGATCTCCTGGGACGAGATCCTGGGATATAAAGACAGTGTAGAAGGGGCCTCCGACTCAAATGAAACATTACAAAAACCTTTGCAGATTGAGGAACATATCAATAGCCCTTTCAGGGTCCTTCCACACAGCCCTATATATATTGATATTCTGCCAGAATATCAAGGCAGAAAATCCCACAATATCTGTATTGAACTGGGTTAAGAACATAAGAACATAAGAACATAAGAAGAGCCATGCTGAATCGGGCCTCAGCCCATCTAGTCCAGCATTCTGTGTCACACAGTGGCCCACTGGTTGTACACAGGGATCTCTAGCAGAAAGGAGGGCAAAACCCTCACCTGCTCCCGACCCCCCACAACCAGTACCCGGGGAAATCCTGCCTGCCTCCATCAACACAGAGGTGGCACTTGGATGTCCATTTCAGTAACTACTGATTCCCTTGGTATCCATGAATCTGTCTACATTATCTGTCAACACTCAGATAATGTAGGGTTTCCTGCCTTGATATTCTGGGATATAGGGATGTGTGGAAGGCCCCTCAGATAACTCTGCAAGCAGTTAATAATAAAACTTTAATTATATTCTGCCCTCTCTCCCCAAGGGGACTCACTCTGTAGCAATGGATTCAAACTACAGAAATAGAGATTCCACCTAAACATTAGGAAGACCTTCATGGTGGTGAGAGCTCTTTGGTAGTAGAATACTTTGATCTTTGAGTGTGGCACTTTTTCTGGAGATTTTTTAGACAGAGATTGAATGGCCATCTGTTGGAAGTGTGTTTGTTATATCAAACCAGATCCCCAAAAGTCAGAACCCTGGGATCAGATGGATTACCTCTCACCACCCCACTTGGCTTTGAAAGCTGAAAACACCTTGTGCAAGTAAGTCCTACCTGCTTCATCTCCTTCCCACCACCATACAAGTTCCCAAAAAGCCCAGGAACCTACTCCTCAGGCCCAATAATAAGATTGGAGTACATTATTTAGACTGTTATGTTTATTTATATCATGGTCTGATCACCATGCTCAATATATCCCATATGCATGGGGGCATTTAATTGTTTTAGTGATTTTATCGTGTCTTTTAGGGATTTTAATGTGTTATTTGTATATGCACTTTGTAAGTCGCCGCGAGCCACACCGGGAGTGGCGATGCACAAGTACGAAATAATAAATAAATAAATAATAAATAATAAAAGGTTTGCTAGGGTAGATCCTCTTTCACTCAGACTCAGCCCTCCACCCCCAAATCCAGCTCACCCCCCCCCCCCCGAATCAAAATCCTGGCTATGGTACTGTCCCTGGATCTAGACACTATACTCCTATTTATGCAGGCCAAAATCCCGTTGGCTATTTTTGCTGCTGCATCACATTGTTGGCTCATGTTTAACTCATGATTAATTCATGCAATGCTTTCCATCAGAAAATATGTCTTCTCTCAATCTTCATTTCTTGTTCATGGAGACGAGCAGGGAAGACAAACTTGCCAGTATCAAATAAGCAGCAAGCCTGGATCTTACACCGTGTAAACTCAGAGGCAAACTTTCAGTAAACCCAAAGACATAAAACAAACTCTTCTCAGTTACACCCCTTTGGGAATGGCCCAAAACTTGTAGACTTTAATACCCCAATTACTGAGCCTATGAATTGTAATTAACGGTAGTGATCCCACATGTACCTCAGTAAATTCTACCTAGTGATCTCCCATGATCTCAGGACCACTCCTCAATAACAGTCAGGGCCACCACTGTCCTCAAGTTTAGAAAAATAGAATCATAGAGTTGGAAGAGACCTCATGGGCATCCAGTCCAACCCCTTCCAAGAAGCACTCCTGACAGATGGCCATCCAGCCTCTTATTAAAAGCTTCCAAAGAAGGAGCCTCCACCACACTCCAAGGCAGAGAGTTCCACTGCTGAATAGCTCTCACAGTCGGGATGTTCTTCCCAATGCTCAAGTGTTTCCCTCCCAGAAAGTGACGACCAACAACAACAAAGAGGGGGTGGATATCAACAGACTCCCCCTTTTTATGGCAACATTTTATTGTTTTATAGTTTTATAGTTTTACTGCTATAGAGCTGAATGCTTTCAAGATCTACATGAGACCAAGGCTTGCAAGTTCACAACTAGAAAATGCCTCCAAAGGGCAAAAAGTGAGCCCGAAGCAGTCCTAATGCTTTGAGTGCCAAACAGATGAAACTAGATGTGTACCTGCCAGAGCCAACGGAACCAACAAAAACAAAAACAGTGAGTAATGACGAAGCCCTTCCCAAATCCCCTATGAACTCAGACTTCTCCATTCAGACTCCTACAGAAAACAGACTGAGCCCTACATACTCCCCAGAACACACCAACCTTGGGGAACAGATAAGTGCCAGAGACAACAGTTTGGCACAGTGCCTAGACTCACCTTATCAGCCTGGACAAGAAGCCTGTAATCTTGCTGCAAAAACAATGCAAATAATTCTTGAGTGCTTGAACTTCATTGCAGAAAAAATAGAAGCATTATATTACTCTCTTGGCCAGCTTCTCTCCCAAGGGAAGCAAAGGGTTAATATGCTGAACCACACTGAAAGAGAAGTATAGACTCAAATATTTTTCCAATAAATAGTTTATTAAGTTTTCCACCACACACAATCCACCTATCTCGGGCTGTTACCCGTGCAATGAATGTAGTCTGAACCAATAAGATAATGGATCGTAGTGTGTACCATTTATAACAACATCCATTATTTCAAATATCTATAAAATCCAGGAGGCATGTCAGATTTGGGAATCTCCCCTGACATCCTTCTTTGTCCATCAAAGAAATAACGCAATCTCTGCCCTCACATCTCTGTGTCTTGATTGGAACCAATGGGAGCTGGCACACCAAGAACAGACCCCTGGGTTTCAACGCTTTGTGTCTTCCTACATGGCAGGAGTCCCTGGTGGCACAGTGGGTTAAACTGCTGAGCTGCTGAATTTGCTGACTGAAAGGTTGGCGGTTCGAATCTGGGGAGCAGAGTGAGCTCCCACTATTAGCCCCAGCTTCTGCCAACCTAGCAGTTTGAAAACATGCAACTGTGAGTAGATCAATAGGTACTTCTTTCACACGAAGGTAACGGTGCTCCATTTAGTCATGCTGGCCACATGACCTTGGAGATGTCTATGGACAATGCCAGCTCTTCAGCTTAGAAATGGAGATGAGCACCAACACCCAGAGTAGGACACGACTAGACTTAATGTCAGGGGAAAACCTTTACCTTTACCTTACATGGCAAAACGGAATTGAACTCTTTGGCCCTTGTCTCCTCCAACTCTATGATTCTATGCCTCCCCCCCCCCCTTTTTGCTTAGAAACAGCAAGTAAGAGTTATCACTAAAGGGGGCTCTAGATGGAAAATATGACTTCAGATCCTGGGAGATATAGTTTTAGAATAGAGAACTTTTCCAAGGTCAGCTTGAGAATCTGGGGACCTGCTGGTAGTTGGAGCAAGTAAATAATTGTTGTAGGTCATGGAGATGTATGAAGTCATTTCCAGAGCCACATTACTCACTGCTATAGCAATGGAACGTTCTGATCTTCCTTTAACACATTTTGTTGAGGTGAAGCTTTTCTGCCGCTCAGAGAGAAACAGGAAGGTCTGTGCTTAGGACGGGACGTTGCATAACCTGTCCGATTCACTAAGGGGAACCGATCTGTCAAAGCAGAACGGCTGCATTCTGTTCTCGCTAGCGCTGACACATAAAGGGAACAATTTGGAAATGCTTTTGCTATGTTGGTCACGGAGAACAAAAGAGGTGGACAGTGAAAAGGGGGTTTCTTTTATTCCTCTTCTGCGGCAGGTCAGCAATGTCATGTTTTGCCATTACTCCAGGCAAAAGCGCTCTTTCCAGGAACAATCGGAACACCTAGTTTTGAAATTATTGTGATTTATTGTATTTATGCTCCTTCTTTTCACCAACAGTGAACCTAAGAAGAAGCTCATTGGAGAACTGAATCAAAATTCAGTGAGGAGGGGCGAGGTGGTCTCCGAGGGCTCCTCATTAGTTTGTGGAGTTCCGCAAGGGGCCATTCTCTCCCCTCTGTTATTCAACATCTACATGCAGCCGCTTGCACAGCTGGTGCGGAGTTATGGGCTGGAGTGCCACCAGTACGCTGACGACACCCAGCTCATTCTGAGGATGGAGGACAGGCCGGGATCCATGCCCGATACTTTCCAACACTGCCTCGAGGCCTTTCCGGATGGCTGCGTGCCAGTAGGTTGAGGGTGAATCCGGCGAAGACGGAGATCTTGTGGTCGGGCCGCTCGGGTGGTTTAGATGTCCAGCTTCCGACCCTGGACGGTGTGGCGCTATGCCCATCGCCTTCCGTTAAGAGCCTGGGGGTCCATCTGGACTCCCAGCTGACCATGGAGGCCCAGGTCTCCGCGGTCAGCAAGGTTGCTTTTTTTCATCTGCGACAGGCTCGGAGGCTGGCCCCCTATATCTCCCGGAATGACCTGGCCACGGTGATCCAAGCTACGGTCATCTCAAGGCTGGATTACTGTAACGCGCTTTACGTTGGCCTTCCTTTGTCAGCGACCCGGAAGCTCAAGCTGGTGCAGAACACTGCCGCCCGGCTCCTGTCTGGAACCCCAGCAGGCCGCCACATCACACCTGTTTTGCAGGATCTGCACTGGCTCCCAATCGAGCACCGGATCTCCTTCAAGGTGTTGGTTCTTACCTTTAAGGCCTTGCATGGCCTGGGGCCAGCGTACTTGAGGGACCGACTCACCCCACACTGTCCCCCGAGATCACTACGCTCCGAGGATGCTAATTTGTTAGAGATACCCTCGGCGAAATCGGCTAAACTGACATCTACTCGCCGGAGGGCGTTCTCCGTTATAGCCCCTACGCTGTGGAACGCCCTCCCGGCTGGAACGCGGGCTATAAAGGACCTGCTCCCGTTTAGACGCGCCTGCAAAACTTATTTGTTTAAGCAGGCCTTCGGTGAGTAGGTCCTGCCCATGTTCCGCTTTAGCCGCTGTCCTGGGGTGTCTCGCTATCTAATTTCTGAACTGTACCTGGGGGTTTTGTATTTTGCTGTTTTAACTGTTTAATTGTCTTAGATGTTTTATCGCATTGCTTGTGTGAATCCTTCGGTTCCTGTGAGCCGCCGCGAGCCTCAGGGAGTCGGCAGCATAGAAACCCGAATAATAAATAAATAAATAAAATGCAATTTAAAAGGAAAACAACTATGAAGGCATAATTATTTACTTTGTGCTGCTGTTTGCATTCTGTGGCCAGGATCCCATAATGGTTTTCCCATGGCATATGTTTACCTATGAGTTCATATACACTGTAGAATTCATCTATTGTCATTTGACACCCTTTCAACTGACAAAACTTAAAGTTACGGATCCCTGAGAGCTGCAGTTTGGTGAGGCATCAGCACTCTTTGGTAGAAAAGGCAAAAGAGCTTATAAATCTATAACTTGAAGCTACAGGAAATGAGATTCCATCTGAACATTAGGAAGAACTTCCTGACTGAGAGCTGTTCAGCAGTGGAACTCTCTGCCCCAAACTGTGGTGGAGGTTCCTTCTTTGGAGGCTTTTAAGCAGAGGCTGGATGGCTGTCTGGCAGGGGTGCTTTAAATGTGATTTTCCTGCTTTTTGGCAGGGGGTTGGACTGGATGGCCCACAAAGTCCTTTCCAATTCTATAAGTCTATAACTCATTTGATTTCATTTCATTAAGCTGTGACTATTAAAGTGGTGACAAACTGCATTAATTCTACATTGTAGATGCACCCAGTCGTAAAGACACAAAGTTTACTTTAAATTGCTAATTTCATTCTTTGTCTGGAATTAGATTAAATACATAGGATCCCTTTAAGACAGTCAGGGTTGACAGGTGAAGCTATGTACTCCCATTTTGGATGATAAACAAACAGAGAAGACCCCAATAGTTCACCTGATATCATTATATCCTATCATGCTGTTCTGTGAATAGCCTTGGGAGTTTTTAAGTGCTGACATTTCTCTCCTGGTTGTTGCCACTTTACAGGCTGGTGTGTGAAATCAGTTCATAAATCGACCGGAACGTCCAGCATCTTTCAAAATGTGCGAAGACAACTTCTTGCAGAAATGAGAGCTGAGAACATCCGGGATTATCTCCGGTAAGTTTAATAGGCAACTAAGAGTTACATTTAGGGCTAGATGATGATGACGCTGATCACGCTGATGACACCCAGTTGGTGCTAAGGATGGATGGCCGGCCGGACTTTGTGCCCGATTATTTCCATCAGTGCCTTGAAGCCATGACTGGGTGGCTGCGGGCCAGCAGGTTGAAGGTGAACCCGTCAAAGACGGAGGTCCTGTGGCTGGGTCGCTCCCCCCGGGGGGGGGGGAGCTCCGGCTGCCAGTCATGGATGGCGGGGTGGTTACCCCGTCACCCTTGGTTAAAAGCCTGGGGGTCCAATTGGACCCTTTGCTGACGATGGAGGCTAAGGTCTCTGCCGTGAGCAGAGCAGTGTTTTTCCACCTGCGCCAGGCTAGGCGGCTGACGCCCTACCTCTCTGGTGACGACCTGGCCACGGTAACCCAAGCCATGGTCATCTCAAGACTGGACTACTGTAACACCCTTTTCATTGGCCTTCCCTTGTCGGTAATCCGGAAACTTAAGCTGGTGCAAAACGCTGCGGCTCGACTTCTGGCTGGAGTGACGCTTTCGTGCCACATCACACCAGTCTTGCAGCGTTTACACTGGTTCCCGATTAAGTACCGGATTGCCTTCAAGGTGCTGGTGCTAACCTTTAAGGCCTTGCATGGTCTGGGGCCAGTGTATCTGAAGGACCGTCTCTCCCCGCACATTCCTCAGAGGCCACTACGGTCCATGGATCGGAATTTACTAGAGGTTCCATCACTCAAGGTCTGCCGCTTATCATCGACGCGACAGCACACTTTTTCTGTTGTAGCGTCTGTTTCATGGAACACCCTTCCCGAGGAGACTCAATCAATAACTGATCTGCAGGCCTTCAGGAGGGCCTGTAAGACCTACCTTTTTCGACAGGCATTTAATCTGTAATGGCTGCTTAGTCCACTCTTGTCTAAATATGTTTTTATGATTTTAAATTTACTATGACGGTATTGTTCGTTGTTGTAAACCACCCTGAGCCTATTGGGAAGGGTGGTATATAAATTGAAATAATAAATAAATGAATCTAATATTTTAAGATTCAATTGGGGTGGGAATTAAAGAAGAACTGTTGTTGTTTATTCGTTCAGTTATTTTCGACTCTTCATGACCAGTCCATGGCAGAGCTCCCTGTCAGCTGTGGCCACCTCCTGCGCTTTCAAGGTCAAGCCAGTCACTTCAAGGATAACCTCCATCCATCTTGCCCTAGGTCGGCCCCTCTTCCTTTTTCCTTCCATTTCCCCCAGCATCATTACCTTCTTTGAGCAATCCTGTCTTCTCATTATGTAGCCAAAGTATTTCATCTTTGCCTTTAATATCCTTCCCACCAGTGAGCAGCCGGGCGCTATTTCCTGGAGTATGGACTGGTTGGATCTTCTTGCGGTCCAAGGCTATCTCAAAAATTTCCTCTAACACCACAGTTCAAAAGCATCTATCTTCCTTTGCACAGCCTTCCTTATGGTCCAGCTCTCGCATCCATAGGTTACTACAGGGAATACCAATTCTTTAACTATGTGATGTGTCTACTTTTTACTATTTTGTCAAGATTAGTCATTACTCTCCTCCCAAGAAGTAAATGTCCTCTGATTTTCTGGCTGGAGTCTGTGTCTGCAGTATTATTTGTGCCTAGAAATACAAAATCTGTCACTGTTTTCACATTTTGTCAGTTATCAATCAGCCTGGTTGCTATCATCTTGGTTTTTTAAAATTTTTAACTGCAATCCAGCTTTTGCACTTTTTTCTTTCACCTTGTTTAGAAGGCTCCTCAACTCATCCTTACTTTCAACCATCCAAGTGATATCATCTGCATATCTAAGGTTGTTAATGTTTCTTCCAGTAATTTTAACTCAAGCCTTGGATTCTTCAAGCACTGCACTAATTCTACTAATTTGTTAGAAAAGGACAAAAGTGATGAGAAATGCTTTCTTTCCCCTGTATGAACTCTCTTTGAAAGCTGCACAGTTTTGAAGATGCTTCTGGAGAAAGGAGAAACATGAATAAATTATGTGTTCTCCAGTGTGGGAATGAATATATTTATAAGAGCACGGTCCTACCGCAAAGACACCAATCAGGGTGAAGATATTGATCAAGAATCTATTTCAGAATTGCTTTGTGTAAATGAATTATATGTTGATTGTTCTACAGAACTCTTGTGTGGAATGGCAAGCTTTTTCAACCTAATGCGCTATGACATGGGCAACTGAATGTTTTATCCAGTACACATTGACATGCACAGTAAGACCACGTGTACAGCTTTGTTCTTGCAATCTTCAACTGAATGCATATGCTCCACACTATCCCCAGATCATAGAATCATAGAGTTGCAAGAGACCTCCAGGACTGTTCAGTCCAAACCCATTCTGCTCTGCAAGAAGATACAATCAAAGTCTTGACAGATGGCTATCCAGACCGTGTTGAAAATCTTTAGAGAACTCAAACACAGGGAAACTCCAGCCAGGAAACAATCAGGAACACTTGGTCACCTCTCAACAAGGGCAGTAACAAGTCACACCTAAAAACTGTCAGGGCATCAAATGCTAATCAATGTGGCCAATTGAAACATTCACACTTACCTCAAACAGAAAAGAGTTCTTTCTCCCACCCTGGACCTTCCACAGATATATATATACCCAATTTTACAGTTTCCAACAGACCTTACAACCTCTGAGGATTCTTGCCACAGATGCAGGCGAAATGTGAGGAGATAATGCTTCTAGAACATGGCTATACAACCTGGAAAACCTACAACAACCCACAGCTATCATGTCCCCTGTTAACCTTTTGTTCCTCAAGCTAAACATACCCAGCTCCTTAAGCTTTGAGACCTTTGGAATTGATTAGCCCTCTAGATTCTTTTGTTCCTTATTTGCAGAGTTCATCACGTAATCATTGAATCAACCAGGCTGCTTTGGAATGGGCCAGGGTGGAGTCATGTACTAAAGACTTTCAGAGCGGAAAACCTCTTCTCCTGATTGGGACACGATTAAGTCTCACAAAAGAACCACAAATCTTGTTCAAATATTAACCAAGTTGAAAGACAGATCTAAATGAACTCAAAGGAACTTGGTGCTGGCCGAGGCAGTGGTGAATTCATCCCCCTTCCTTTCTGACAATGGCTGTTTACTTTATCTGTTTGCTGTTATACAGAACAGTAAAACTGTATGGACTGCACAGTCAAAGCTGAGAAAAAGTTACAATTTTGGACTGGATCATGTAAAAAAAAAGCTCCTGGTTCTTTAATGTATTAATTATTTATTTATTTTATTTATTTATTTATTCGGTTTTATATTCCGCTCCTCCCTGCAGGCTCGGGGCGGATCACAACATGCAATGAAACATACAATAAAACACAGAGTGTAACAATGATAAAATAGCAGGAATTACAGATTCCTAAAACTCATAGACATAAGCATGCCATACATTTCAGATTTAACTAAAAGCAAGCCTAAATTACCCATTCATAACTTCATTATTTATTTATTTATTTATTATTTTGCATTTGTCTGTCGCCCCCCCCCCCCCCCAACGGCTCGGGGCGACTTACAACAGTTCGTAAAATACAATTGTCAGATAACTCATAAACCACAGTAATACCATTAAGATGGAATTACAATTAGAACAGTTGAAACAACAAATGGAGTCGCAGTGGGCTGACAGCTAGGCGGTGTGAGCTACAGTTTAGCTAACTCCGAAGGCTTGTTGGAACAGCAATGTCTTAACTGCTCTCCTGAACGGGAGGAGGCCCTGGGTGGCACGGATGCCGGCGGGCAGTGCGTTCCACATGGTTGGGGCTGCAACAGAGAAAGTCCGGCGGCGGGTTGCGGACAGATGGTAGGTCCTCACATTTGGGATGACCAGGAGGTTTAGCTCTTCGGAGCGCAGTGATCTGGTGGGATGATATGGGACAAGGCGGTCCCGCAGGTACACTGGCCCCAGACCATGTAAGGCCTTAAAAGTCAGGACTAACACTTTGAAGGCAATCCGGCATTCAATTGGGAGCCAGTGCAGTTCGCGCAGAATTGGCGTGATGTGGTGGCCAATCGGGACCCCTGCCACGAGTCGCGCTGCAGTGTTCTGCACCAGCTTGAGTCTCCGGATTACCGACAGAGGAAGGCCAATGTAAAGAGCATTACAGTAGTCCAGCCTCGAGATGACCGTGGCTTGGATCACTGTGGCTAAGTCGCGCCGGGACAAATAGGGGGCCAGCTTCCTCGCCTGGCGAAGATGGAAAAATGCTACCCTGCTGACGCTGGAGACGTGGGCCTCCATCGACAACAGGGGGTCCAAGGTTACTCCTAAGCTCTTAACAGAGGGCGATGGACATAATGTCACGCCGTCCAGGGTTAGAAGCTGAACATCCCTACAGCCCGGAGGACCCAGCCACAGGATCGCCGTCTTTGCCGGATTCACCTTCAACCTACTGGCTTGCAGCCATCCAGTGACGGCCTCAAGGCAACGATGGAAATTATCGGGTACGGATTCGAGGCTGCCCTCCATCTTCAAGATAAGCTGGGTGTCATCAGCGTACTGATGGCACACCAGCCCAAAACTATGCACCAGCTGGGCAAGTGGTCGCATATAGATGTTAAATAAGAGGGGGGAGAGAATAGCCCCCTGAGGAACCCCGCAAAGAAGCGGGAAACCCCCGGAGACATCCTTGCCCCTCCTTACTCGTTGTAGCCGGTTCCGGAGGAAGGAGGTCACCCAATTAAGGGGTAAACTGGATATTTTGACATTAAATGCTATCTGATCTTGGAAACTAAGCATATTTAGGCCTGATTAGTAGTTGGATGGAGGACTGACAAGGAGTAACTAGTGCTATAGGCTCTATTTCAGAGGAAAGGAATGACAAAACCATCACTGAGTGTTCCTTGCCTAAGAAAACCCTACAAAACTCAAGAGATCACCATGCATTGACAGGCAAATTGATGATACATATCCAAGTGGCAATTATTCTAATCTGTTTTAGGGGAAGAGCATCTTCCTCTTTTTCTTACAGAGCAGTGGTTCCCAAGAACTAAAATATGATCCGAGCTCTCACCATCACTACACACTTGTAACGAGAGTGACTGCTCTTGCAAAACCCTCTTATAGTGCCGAGGCAACAGGGATGTCGGGAGGGGAGAGACTGACTACCCATGAAAGGCACGACAACAAGCCTCCTGACTGCTGCTTCTCCCCCTCCTCCCTTTCCTTGAGCGGAGCCATTCCATGTGGCACCTTGGTGTCTTCATTTTTCGGCCTTTTGCTGGGATTATTTGGGGTGCCGATTCAGAAAACTGCATTGGATAGATCACATCAGCTCTAGATTATTAAATATCGTTTTCTGTGGGTGAGCAGATGGCGACTACTGGATGGCATATGTTCTTATCAGAAACTAGAGCTGATGTGGTCTATCCGATGCAATTTTCTGAATCAGCACCCCAAAATAACCAAACCGAACCTATGTCATGAATGACTTTTCAATAACTTTAAAGCATAGGTTCTTTTTATTGCAATTTTTATTGCATATCATGCCATCTTTTCCAGTTGTTTCTCTTCAATCCTGCCAAGAAGCAGGACAATCGCGTTCAAAGCACCCCCAGCAGATGGAGACTCAGAGCAGTTTACAATTAAAAGCATGACCACATACTTTAAAATATACCAATATGCAAACATTAAAATAGAATTAAACGTAACAGTATTAAAATTCACAGTTAAAATCTATTTACTGGCCGTCTCCCATCCAGGTACTGTTCAGGGCTGACCCTGCTTGGCTTCCAGGGTCAGACAGGATGCTGTGTGCCTTCTTTGGTGTCTGTGTGCCTTCTTTGTTTACCTGGTCCTTTCTGTGTTTCTTTTAGTACTTTCACCAGGCTTCCCCATGTAGCAGGAATAGAACAGAACCTTCATCTGGCAAGACAGATACAAGCTCAGTGGAAGGACTTTGGCTTGGATACAGCCAACTTAGTTCATTATGATGTCCTACTTTCCTACCCGAATCAAAGCACCCCCAACTATATTGCCATTCTTGATGAACAAGGAAATGAGGTAAAGAAGAGGGCAGAATGTTCCGTCCACTGTATGTGAGCCTAACAAAGACAGAGCGGTGGGAAGAATTGTGTTGCAGATATGACTAGGAGGAAAAGAATGTTTAGATCTTACAAAGAAATTGAAAGACCATCAAACCTGAATGGCTGGGTTGTTATACAAATATGACACGCTAGGTGGGCAATGGGAGATCTAGGTTAACATTTGTCACAAGCCATGAGGTTCACTAGGAGATTTTGGATTATATACACTCAGACTGGTCTATCTCCTAGGATTGTTGAGATTACAAAGCAGGGAGGAGGAGAGCTATGAATGCAACCGAAAGATGGTTGGAAGAAGGGATGATAATAATAATAATAACAACAACAACCTTATTTATATTCCGTCCCATCTCCCTGGAGGGACTCAGGGCGGATTTCAAACATAAAAGGCAAACATTTGATGCCTGAATACGACAATACATCCATACTAACAAAATGTAACAGCCCAACAAATAAACACGAATTATTACCTAACAACTAAAATTAAATAAAAAAACATAGCCTGTTGTATCAGACTTAAGACGAAACATCAAACATCGAACAGAAACAATAATTTCCCAGTTCCTTGGGGCAAATAGATTGATCATTGTTCAAGGTATCTATTGAGCTGGTGGGGCGTACAGGGCATGGATACGAATAGTAGCTATTAATCAGAGGTATAATGGTAGTATTACCAACTCCTTCTCATAAGCCAATGAGCAAAGGTAAATCTTCAGTTGTTTCTTGAAAGCAGGGAGGAGGCATCTTTAACTCCTTAGGAAGGGAGTTCATTCCCACCAGCTGTGCTTGGGATAGGGGTGGGACCGAGACAAGGGCCTCCTCCGATGACTGCAGTGTCAGAGTTGGTCTATAGTGGGAGATGTGGTTTGTCAAATAGGCTTATCAAAGTTGTTGCTATATGATTTCAAGTCATTTCCAACTTATGGCAATCCTAAGGTGAATCTATCATGGGGTTTATTGGCAAATTTTGTTCAAAGCAGGTTTTCCTTTGCCATTTTTGAAGATGAGAAAGTGTGTGACTTGCTGTTGGAAATTCTAAGGGTACATCTACACTGCAGAAGTAATGTACTGTAGTTTGAAATAACCTTAACTGCCATGGCTCAATGCTATGGATTCTTGAAAGCTGTCGTTTTACAAGGCCTTTGGCCTTCTCTGCCAAAGTGTGCTGTTACCTTACTGAACTAAAACTCACAGGATTCTATGACATTGAGACATGACAACTAAAGTGGCGTCAAGCTGCATTTATTCTCTGGTGTGGATGAACCCTAAGAGACAAATGTTTTATGAAATTCTGCCAATGTTTTGACTGTATGTTACAGACCACTTCATTGATCTGTGCTTTTAATTTCTACTCTTCCAAACAGATTTTCAAGACATCACTTTCTGAGCCTCCCCCTCCAGGATATGAAAATGTCTCTGGAGTCCTACCTCCTTATAATGCTTTTTCAGCACAAGGCACACCTGTGGTAAGGGCTGTAGATGCAGAATTGCACAATGGTGTTATTCAAGGACAAGGTGTGGAAAGGCATTGAGGTGCGGAAAGATACTTAAAAAATTCTAAGATAGATCAGACCAAAGATCCACATGACTATGTGCTCTGCTTCCAACAGTGGACAGTCAGTTCCCAAGAAAAGTTCCCAAGCAAACCACCAGAATCCATGCTGAATGTTCGGTGGAGGCTGGGATAGTCTGCAAATTTTAGTCCAAAGGTATAACATTTCCAAGCACTGGTTCATTCTGAACATCACTACATTTGTATAGGAAAGTGTCATGTAAATATTATAATGATTAATGATTCCTAATACACTGATTCTCTCTATATAAAGTCAGGATTTGTCCCTTCGCTACTGGAGGCAGACAGCAAGATTGCATTTTGCACATCTCGTATACAAAAACTTGATTGTATAGCAACTGAATATTATTTCAAACCTGGAATAGTCCTCCCTTGCATCTTGTTGCAAACTTCCACTCATGGCAGGGAGCTAGCTAAAAGTGCATCTAAGAACTTTTAGCTTCTGGCCCAGTTTACTTGTTTGAATGCATCTGCCTCTATGTCCCATCTTGCAGTCTAAGATCATCTGGGGAGGCCCTGCTCTCGTTCCCGCCAGCATCACAAATGCGTCTGGTGGGGACGAGAGACAGGGCCTTCTCGGCAATGGCCCCTCGCGTATGGAACGCACTCCCAAACGAAATAAGATCAACTCCATCTCTCCTCGCATTTAGAAAAAAGCTAAAGTCGTGGTTCTGGGGCCAGGCCTTTGGGCAGCAGATGTAAATTTACTGGATTGAAACTTTGGACTTGACTGGACTGACAATGTGTTCCGCTTGATGGCTTTAATTAATTATTGTTGTATGTAATGGTTTTTAATGTAATGTTTTTTAATGTTTTTAATGCTTTTTAATGATGTTGATTATATGGTGTATTTTAAAATTGTATTGTGGTAGTGTGGCCTGTAGTGCTGCAAATGTAAGCCGTGCTGAGTCCCCCTGCGGGGGTGAGACGCTACGGGGTACAAATACCATAAATAAATAAATAAATATATAAATAGCTCAATGTTATTCTGGGAGTTGTAGTATTACAAGGCCTTTAGCTTTCCCTGTCCTCTCCATTGGCGCCCCCTTGCAGTGGGGGAGAGGCTTGCGTACCCTAGTGAAGTTGTGAGCTATGCTGGCGGTGGCATAATAGCCGGCGGTAGGGCCTCCCATACCAGACAGGTCACAACCGAAGGGTCTGACAAAGAGCGTCAAAGGGCAGGATGGGCTCTCTAGCCTTTTGGCATCCATCCTAAGAGAAGGAAAACTCTGATTTCAAACCCGGGCAGATGGTGCTCGTCTAACCCTGTAAGGTCAACCATCTAAGAGAAGGAAACTCGAACCAAACCTACGACCTGAGGACCTCGCTGCCACCGTCCAAGCTTGCTAGGCCCTGGCAGATGAACCTTTGGTTTAAAGGGTGAGGCCAGTTCTGTGCACGCTGCGCTCCACCAGAAAAATCCATTGCACAGGCCCGAAGGACACATCCAACTTCCGAAAAAGCCCTGTAGCGATAGGCGAGGGACGAAACGGTAGGTGTAAAGATGCACTGGAAGCCGCAGACCCAACCCTGCATGCAGGCGGTTCAGGACTTTGGTCGCTCGAGACTGACCCGGGAGATGACAGTCTTGTTCGGCAGCATCCTGAACGACCAAGCAGCCTTTTTAAGGAGAGCACTGCTTGCTCCCGATGGAGAGGGGCCTAGAACAGGTGGCCTAACGAAAGCTCATCCCCGTCTACCTGGTTGGCTAGCCGCGGCCAGCGGGCATCTTCCGATGCGGTCGAACAAAGACAAAGAAACAAAGGCCAACACCTGCCTGCAAAGGTGCAAATAGACTGACACTTGCATGCTGGAACATCAGAACCATGCAAGATTCTGCAGATAGTGGACGTCCTGAGCGTCGTTCTGCTCTAATAGCCCATGAACTATCACGGCTTAACATTGACATCGCTGCTCTTAGTGAAGTTCGTCTCCATGAGGAAGGCAGCCTTAAAGAACACGGTGCCGGCTACACTCTCTACTGGTCTGGCAAACCCAAAACTGAGAAACATCTTTCAGGAGTAGGCTTTATGATTAAAAACTCCATCGCCTCTAAACTCGAGACGTTGCCGACAGGTCACTCTGATCGCATTATCTCCTTACGCCTCCCACATGCTGTTCTCTTCAGTATATATGCCCCAACTATGCAAGCTGACCCTGTGGAGAAAGACAAATTCTACTCAGACCTACGCCACCTCATACAAAAGGTCCCTGCAGAAGATAAAATCATTATCCTTGGTGATTTCAATGCCAGAGTAGGAAAAAACTTTGAAGCCTGGAAAGGTGTATTAGGCAAGCACGGTGTTGGAAACTGTAATGATAATGGGCGCCTTCTGCTAGAGTTTTGTGCAGAACAGCAGCTGACTATTACAAACACCATCTTTCAGCAGAAAGATAGCTTGAAGACCACCTGGATGCATCCCCGATCCAAGCAGTGGCACCTCATTGACTATGTTTTAGTGCGCCAGAGAAACATTCGTGATGTCCGTCATACTCGAGTGATGCCCAGTGCAGAATGTCAAACAGACCATCGCCTTGTAAGATGTAAACTAAATCTACACCTTAAGCTCAAACCTAAGAGGGTGGCATCTTAAGAGGAGACTCCAAGTCAACAGTCTTCAACAGGCTGTTGTGAGAGACAACTTCAGGTAAATCTGCAAGCAAAACTTGAAGTCCACCCTACAGATTCTTCTCCTACAGCGCTCTGGCAACACATCAAAAACAGTATCCTGCAGTCTGCTGGAGAATCCTAGGGATTCTCCCTTAAGAAAAACCAAGACTGGTTTGATGAAAACAACCAAGAGATCCAGGAGCTGTTGGCAAAGAAGAGAACCACTCACCAGGCATTCCTCGCCCAGCCATCTTGCCATGTAAGAAAAGCAGCCTTTCGTCTCGCATGTAGTAAACTCCAACAAAAACTCAGAGACATCAGAACAAGTGGTGGATTGATTTATCAGAAAAGACACAACGCTGTGCAGATCTCGGTGATCACAGAGGTTTTTATGAAGCTCTCAAAGCAGTGTTTGGACCTACTTATCAGGTCCAAAGCCCCTTATACAGTACAGATGGTCAAACACTAATTACTGATAAAACCTCCATCCTGAACCGATGGGCTGAACATTTTCAGGGTCTCTTTAATGCCAGCCGAGTAGTCCAAGGTTCAGCTATCCAACACATGATACAACAACCAATGAAAAATGAACTGGACACAGCTCCACTCTGGAAGAGACCATTGAGGCCATACAGCAGTTGAAAAATGGCAAGGCAGCCGGGATCGATGGAATCCCACCTGAAGCTTGGAAACAGGGAGGTCATGTACTGCATGCTAAATTCCACGAGCTCCTTGTGAGTTGCTGGGAAAAGGTGAACTGCCATCAGATCTCCGAGATGCAGTTATCATCACCCTGTATAAGAAAAAGGGAACAAAATCCGATTGCTCAAACTATCGAGGTATAACACTGCTCTCCATTGCTGGAAAAATCCTTGCAAGGATACTCCTGAACAGATTAGTTCCGGCTATTGCAGAAGAACTTCTCCCTGAAAGCCAATGCGGCTTCAGAGCAAATAGAGCACCACAGATATGGTTTTTGCCCTTAGACAACTGCAAGAGAAATGTAGAGAGCAGAACAAAGGACTCTATGTAACATTTGTCGACCTCACCAAAGCCTTCGACACTGTGAGCAGGAAAGGTCTGTGGCAGATCCTGGAACGTCTAGGATGTCCCCCCAAGTTCCTCAAAATGATTGTCCTGTTACATGAGGGCCAGCACGGTCAAGTCAGATATGGCGATGCTCTCTCGGAGCCCTTTCTCATAACTAATGGAGTGAAACAAGGTTGTGTTCTTGCACCAACCCTATTTACAATCTTCTTCAGCATGATGCTCCAAAGGGCTATGGCAGACCTACAAGAAGAAGACGGCATATATATACGCTATCGTACTGATGGTAGCTTGTTCAACTTAAGCCGTCTGAGGGCTCGCACTAAGACTCTAAACTATCTAGTCCGTGAGCTACTTTTTGCTGACGATGCTGCCCTTGTCGCCCATTCAGAAGCAGCCCTGCAGCGCCTCACATCCTGCTTTGCAACAGCTGCAGAGCTGTTTGGGCTGGAAGTCAGCCTGAAGAAAACAGAAGTCCTCTACCAGCCCGCACCACAGGAAGAACACCACCATCCTCACGTCAGCATAGGCACATCTGTGCTTAAGTCCGTTCAGCAGTTCACCTACCTGGGAAGCATCATCTCTTCAGACGCCAAGATTGACAAAGAGATAGATCACAGATTATCAAAGGCATATAATGCATTCGGAAGGCTTCACAAAAGAGTCTGGAGCAACAAGCACCTGAGACAAAGCACCAAAATCAGTGTGTACAGAGCTATCATACTGTCCATTCTCCTCTATGGGTCTGAAACATGGGTCACCTATCGCCAACACCTACGACTCCTCGGCGCTTTCATCAGCGCTGTCTTCGCACAATCCTAAATATACACTGGACCGACTATGTGACGAATGTTGCTGTCCTTGAGCAAGCAGGGATCACCAGCATTGAGGCCATGCTATTGAGAACACAGCTGCGCTGGGCAGGACACGTCTCTAGGATGGAGGACCACCGCCTCCCAAAGATACTACTCTACGGTGAACTCGCCACGGGTCAGCGCAGAGAGGCGCCCCCAAAAGAGATATAAGGACTCCTGAAACAACATCTCAGGCTTGGCCAGATTGATCACCAACAATGGTCCACCCTGGCCTCACATCGGGAGGCATGGAGAAGCACTATCCACAATGCTGCGGCCTCTTTCGAGAAGACACGCCGAATGGGTCTCGAAGAGAAACGACAACGCAGAAAGAACCGCAACTTGGAAAAACATCACCCAAGGAGACTTTCTGCTGCGCTTTCTGCAACCGAACTTGCCTATCTCAGATTGGCCTTTTTAGTCATCAACGCGCTTGTAAAAAGCATGGGATGAGTCCTTCCTGAATCTTCGTTCGCGAAGTAATGCCGAGAGAGAGCTTTCCCTGCCAGAAAGTGCTGATGCTTCACCAAGCTCCCAATCCCGATACTTTTGCCATTGTGATAAACTCTGATGTTGCTTATAGCAACAGCTTGGAGAGTTAAATGGAACTACTTTTAACTGGATCTTATCGCTCACATCAACACGGGCTGGTTCTATGATGTTTTTAATGTTTGCATGTCTTATTATTACTTAGTTTTATACTTATGAGTGATTTTTTTTCACTTATACTTAACATGTCTACTATTATTTATTCTTGCCTATATATTATGAATTATTTTTACTTCTGTTATTAATAATAATAATAAACTTCTATTATTTATTATTATTTATATTGTCTTTCCTGTTGTAAGCTGCTCCGAGTCCCCTTGGGGAGAGAGGGTGGGATATAAATAAATTATTATTATTATTATTAACAGTTTTCAAAACCATATGAGTTCACAATCACATCACATGCATTTTTCTTTGTTTCTACCCCTGAAAAAGGCAGATCTGGTGTACGCAAATTATGCCCGTACTGAAGATTTTTTCAAACTAGAGCGGCAGATGGGAATCAACTGTACAGGAAAGATTGTCATTGCCCGATATGGGAAAGTGTTCAGAGGAAACAAAGTAAGTTGTTAATTTCTTTTTAACATTATCATTGCTTTCCCCACCCAATTGAGTAAATGGCTTCCAAGTAACTGGGGATGTTGAATCTCTGCCAGGTTTTTTTAGTCCAAACTTTACAGGGGCTATCTAAGAGCTAACCCATAATATTTCCTGAGAGTCCCAGGTTGAGAGATGCTGTAGTGTGCCATGTATGGGTGTGATTCTGGTCAAAACATCATTACACCAAGAACAACACAGTAAACCTTTGATGATTTCCTTGGAGATGAGGTCAAATAACTTGAAGGCAAGTCATGAAAGTTGTGTAGGTTTCAGGATTTACTCTGTACAAAAAAATACATGAAGGGGTTTTTTGAGGGGCAGAAAATGTTGGTTTCTGTGAAGAAAATAAGTTTCCTGCACAGAAAACTGTAGTTTCCTGCAGAAAACAGAATTCTATTTTCCAAAGAAGGAAACTTGTTTTCTGCTCAGAACATGATGTATTTTTCATGCATGTCTGAAACAGCAAAGGATCCTTCCTTTCTAGCGTTTTCTTCATCAGCCCTTCCCACTGCTTGTGAAACATGGCTCTCCATAATTTTTGCTAAAATAATAATGGGTTATATAATTAATGCAGTTCGACACCCCTTTAAATGTCATTGTTCAGTGTTATGGAATTACTGCAGTTGTACTTTTATGAGATCTTTAGCTTTCTCTGCCAAATTTTGTTGGTGTGTCACCAAAATACAACTTCCATGATTCTATAGAATTAAGTCATGGCAGTTAAAGTGGTGTCAAACAGTATTGTATCTGCAATGACTTTCATGTCTCAGGGTGCATCTACCCTGTAGAATTAATGCAGTTTGATAGCACTTGCACTGTAATGCTGGTGAATCCTGGGTTTTGTATTTTGGTGAGGCACCAGCACTCTTTGGAGCAAAGGCTGAAGAAGTTGTAAAACCAAAACTCCCTTGATTCCATAGCCTTAAGCCATGGCAGTAAAGGTAGTGTCAAACTGGATTAATTCTACAATATAGGGCGTACCTTTATCCCAGGAGCTCCTGCAACAAAATAGAGGGTGGCCAGACACCATTCCCTCAAAACGCGGGAGGAAGCGCTTGTTGTTGTTAAATTGTTCAGTCGCTTCTGACTCTTTGTGACCTCATGGACCAACCCACGCCAGAGCTCCCTGTCAGCTGTCACCACCCCCAGCTCCTTCAAGGTCAAGCCAGTCCCTTCAAGGATACCATCCATCCAACTTGCCCTTGATTGGCCACTCTTCCTTTTTCCTTCCTTTCCCCCCAGTATAATTGTCTTTCCAAGCTTTCCTGTTTTCTTTATTCTTTATTCGGGCTTTATTTCCTGTAGTATGGACTGGTTGGATCTTCTCGCGGTCCAAGGCACTCTCAGAACTTTCCTCCAACACCACAGTTCAAAAGCATTTATCTTCCTCAGCTCAGCTTCCTCAGGAAGTACTATAAACAGCAAAAAAAAAAAAACCAAGAGATTTTCAGGTCCAGGAATATCCTGGTTCTGAGCCGAAAATCCGCATCTTTGAATGTCTCTATGTCCCTGCACAGGGAAATCACGGGATATTTTATCTGGGTTTGTTCCCAAGTTTTAGATGTCTGTTCCTATTTGGTCAGTTCCTAAAAAGAAAGCAGCAGTTGAGTAGAACATGAAAACTTTATTTGTGTACCAGAAATTTCATGAAATGTGGGGAGGGTACATGTTCTCTGACTAGGACAAAGTTGTGGCCTCCTAGTCAACGTGGAACAGCTTTTCACAATAAGAGCAACCAGAAACAGAAATGTATAAACCAAGAACATCACACTGTCTGCATAGATGGCCCTGCAGCTTATATAACCCAGAAACTGAACTAATACAATGATTCAAATGTTCACATAAGGTTTTTTTTATTTTAAAAAAACTGCCAAAACTTCCGGCTGAAGTCCAATGGTGGCCATCTTGGGGGCTGCAAAATCCTGTGACAAAGCAGCAAATGTGTATGATGGAGGCAGAAAGCCTGGGACCACTGGTTTGTATCTAGACATTTTCTCAGGTCCCGGGGTTTTTTTGCTGCTGACTAAAGCGCGCCATTTAGTGCTGCCTGGAACCGCCCTGAGATGCATCCTCAGACTAGTACTTGAGCTATGCTTTTCTTCAGACCATTCAAAACTGAGTATGCACATTTTTGATTTTAACTAAATGCTTCATGGGGCTCATGTGGTGTAAAAATAAAATCCAGGGGATTGATTGGCAAACTGGTTGGCAGAAGAATGTCTAAAATTAAAGTCAAGTGTTTTGACTGTGGAAAGGATGTATTCATCAACAAAGCCTTAAATTAATAGCTTTTCCCTCCTGGAAGCAAGCAGCTCTATTCAACATGCAGTGGCAGGAATATGAGGTGCTGTTTACTCATTCTTGGGTTATGATGATGAGACGCTTTTTGAAAACTGCTTCTCAATGTTTGACTGCTTTGTAGGTTAAAAATGCCATGTTAGCAGGAGCTAAAGGGATTATCCTTTACTCAGACCCTGCGGATTACTGCTCTCCCGGAGTCAAACCTTACCCAGGTGGGTGGAATCTTCCAGGAGGAGGAGTTCAACGAGGGAACGTGTTAAATCTCAATGGGGCAGGAGATCCTCTCACTCCAGGCTATCCAGCCAAAGGTGGGTGAGTAGGATTGGCAGTTCAGAATCTTTCTAGGCCCTGAGGTTTCCAATAATCCCCAGTCAGCGGAGCACTGAGATTCTGGAAGGTGTTGGGTGCATCAAAACTTTACAATTAATTAATACATTAATTGCCATGGCTCAGTGCTATGGAATCCTGGGATGTGTAACCTGGATCTTAATGGAAGTTACTTTGTTTGAAATGGTATTGCTTGGTAGTTTCTGCCTTTTGTCCTTGGTCCCAACATGACCAAAAAAAGGGAGTAACCTCTTCCTATGTTGATATCCTTGTAAATCAGTAGTTCCCAACCTTTGGTCCATCAGGTGTTTTGGACTTCATCTCCATGGTGCCCATGCCAGCTTGAAGAATTGTAAGGAATTCTGGAAGCTGAAGTCCCAAGATGGCCGCGTCGAGCGGGTGTGCGAACGCCGAGCTCCGCTGGGCCTCTGGCATTTTTTCCTCCAGCTCTTCTCGCGCTTCCCGCACAGCACCCCCACGGTTGAGGGGGGGTGCTCTATGCCCGAGGAGCAACTTATTGGACATACCTGACTCAGGGGGGACCCCGACTGCTGCTTGGGGCGAGGCGCTCCCTCCCCCTGTTGGACGCCCTGCAGGCCGACGCCGAGCTCGCATTGGAGGCCGCTCGGGCGCCGGCTTCAGTCCTCAGGGCCCTCGCGGACCTGCAGGACGCTGCTGCCCCTGGGAGGCCTTTTGGCCTAATGGGGACTGCAGCGACGGCGGCGACGGCGGCGGCCCCGGAGGTGCCTAGCCTGGTCTCCCGTGCCCTGGCCAGGCCTGGAAGAGGCCGGGCCTTCTGCCTCCCCCGACGGCGTCCAGGGGGACTCCGGTGGGCAACCTGGAGGCGGTAAGGTCGCGCCACCAGAGGTGTACAGCCTCGTCCACCGTCTCGGCCAGCTGGTCGAGCAGTTGGCCACCTGCCTGGGAGAGCTGCGCGGGCTGAGGCCGCTGCTGGTGCCCCTGGGCGGCATGGGCGACCCCCCGCCGCCCAGGAGGTGGGTCCGTTGGAACGCGGAGCCCACCTCGCTTGGCCCCTGTGTACCCGGGCCTGGAGGAGCGAGGACTGAGTGGAGCGGCTGCCCCCGGCCCCCCGGATGGACCCCTGGAGGAGACAAACACTGGAGGGTGGGGAGCGAGCCCCAGGTCTGCAGTGGAGGGGCCCCACCGCGAGGAGATCCGGGAGATGGCTGCGCGACGGAGGTGCCCTGGTGGAGCCCCTGGAGGGCCCTTGGCCGCGGCAACCCCTGGGCCCACCGGGCGAGGCGGCGGCCGGGGGGGATAACAAGATGGCGTAGTCGTCTCCGAGCTTCTCGGCGTCCTTGGCTCCGCCCCACGGTCAACCTCCACCCTCCCCGACCGACAGGCTGGAGTGGCAATTACCCTTGGTGCCCCTTCCAGAGGCGCTGGATACCTCCGGACTCCTAGCGAGAGCCCCAGAGGCGCGACCTCGGAGCCGAGCTTGCCAGCTGCCGGTCCCCCCCTTACCAGTGACTAGGCCAGAATCCCCCCGCCTCCCCCTGATGGCCAGGGGCCGACAGGTTTTCGAGCCAGGGCAGTATAGCCCTGGAATTGACAAGCTCCGGGGCCCGGTATTGAGGCCAGGTGGCCGCCGGAAAAGCGGCGCTGGAGACCGAAGAACAACAGGCCCCCTGGCCCTGGGACACTGCCACTTCTCGTCTGGGAGAGGGAGACCTGCTTCGCCCGAGCCCAAGTCCTGGACCCGCTGCGGGCCAGAACCTTTGGGGTCCGGGCTTTAGGAAACGGAAGCCCTCTTTCTTGGGCCCTCTCTGGAAGAGGGCCACTTGTCCTGCTGACCGGACACCCCCCACCAGACTCTTGACAAATGGGGGGCTGACGAGCACGAACCATTTTAGTGGTTTGGACCACTCCTGTGGGATTACTTGGAGACCACCTTTGCTCCCCTCCTTTGATGGGAGAGTAGGGCCCGCTTGACCTGCTGGGCACTCTCCCGCTTGACCCTGTCCCATTGGCCCTTCCTCTTCCTTCCCTTTTATTGTGTTGTATTGTTCCTGTTTGTCTATTGAATTATGTATTTTGTTGCCTCTTGGCTTTGTAAGCCGCTGCGAGCCTCAGGGAGTTGGCGGCATATAAGTCCAAGCAATAAATAAATAAATAAATAAATGGAGAACCAAACCACTGCTCTAAACCTCCTTCACTGACAACCAAAGCAACACCTTAGCTGAAATGTAGAGCTGTGATTCTAATATATTTTCCTCTTCTGTAGAATTTTGTAACATCTTTATCTTGGTTTCCCAGAATACACCTTCAGGTATGAAACGAAGGATGGAATAGGGATTCCCAAAATCCCAGTTCACCCCGTCAGTTACAATGATGCTGAGATGCTATTACAGTATGTAGATTTTGCTGTCTTTGCCAAAAACAGAGCTGTCTTACACAGATGAGCACCACTTATCTGGCAATGTGATATCCAAAATGCTCCTAAATCCACAATTATCCTCATAGATGGTTGAGATGCTGATGCCTTTGCTCTCTTGTGATTCAAGATATACACACTGTGTCTCATGTGCAAAATCATTAAAATCTTGTGTCCCAATCTTTTAACAAAATCGCATTGTGCATAATCTATTATTCCAAATTCCAAAAAAACTGGTACCATAAACTTTTCTAGTCTCAAGCATTTTAGATAAGGGATGCTCAACTTGTATTATTATTTTAGAGTGAACTAGTCTGTTTTAAAAGCCAGATATTAGCATTAGATGATAAATCTAGAATGAGTTTTGGGATGTTCTAATTGAGGCTAGTAAGGGCTCTTCCACGCAGCCATATAACCCAGAATATCAAAGCAGAAAATCCCACAATATCTGAACTGGAGTATATGGCAGTGTGGACTCAGAGCCCTTCCACACAGTCATATAACCCAAAATATCAAGGTAGAAAATCCCACAGTATCTGATTTGAACTGGGCTGAGTTCACACTGTCATATATCCCAGTTCAAAGCAAAAAAAATGTGGGATGTTATTCAATTGTGTGGAAGGGACCTAAGTCACACTTAATGACACATATAAGACCAGCAGAGGATTGCTAGTACAGAATATGGAACTTCCAGTTTGATAGCTTGAAGGTTTCCCATAACTTCCCTGAAGATCAGTAAAATAAAAATAAAGCTCATTATGTTCCCCTACAGTTCCTTTTGAAGGAAAAACACCACTGTCCTTGGACAAATGGTAGTTATTAACTACAAAAATATGTATAACTTCTACTGTGTCATGCTGTATTTTAACTGCCGTGTTTTAACTGTTGCTATGTTTTTATCGTGTTTTACCCGGCGCTTGTGAGCGCCCCGAGCCCTCCGGGAGTAGTGGCATAGAAGCCCAAGAAATAAATAAATAATAAATATATGGCTCAGAGGCATATTATTTGAAGGATTGTACTCTTCCCAAATGAGTCTGCCTGTGTTTTGAGATCTTCTGGGGGAGGCCCCTCTCTCTGTCCCAACACAATCACAGATACATATGGTAGGAAGACAGGAGAGGTATTTTTGATGGCTGCTTTCCAAATCTGGAACTCTTTTCCAATAAAGGTTAGACTGCATTGTCTTTACTATCCTTCTGTAATCACAAAACCCGTCCCATTCATAGGCTGTATCCACACTGTAGAATTAATGCAGTTTGACACCACTTTAGGCACCATGACTCGATGTGATGGAAACATGGACATTTTAGTTTACAAAATGGCATGGGCAAACTTGGTCCCTCCAAGTGTTTTGGACTTCAACTCCCATGATTCCTACTGGCTGTTAGGAATTGTGGGAGTTGAAGTCCAAAGCACCTGGAGAGCCGAAGTTTGCCCATGCCTGGACTATCACCTTCTCTGCCATAGTGGTGTCAAACTGCATTAATTCTGCCATGTAGGTACACCTATCATGTGTGCTATGATCTATGTTTGTTGTTTTTCTTTGTAACAGTCATGCTGTTAGCTGCCTTGAATTCTAACAGTTTCATTATATTTGTAAATTTTTCCTATGATGATTTACTCTATCTGTTTTAATTTTTTGAAACTGTCTTGAATCACTGACAGGGAAGAGGGATGGGGGTTAGAATGATGGGGAGGTAGTGTCTGCAATCTTAGGGAGAATCTCACGCTTTGCAGAAATACAGTTTAAAAAACAAGGCGTATCTTTTGCAAAGTGGCCCTGATGAAGTCAAGAGAGCGCAATAACAATGAGAGATTTGTGAGGCATGGTATACCATTCATGGCTGGTTAATTGTTTTTCCATTCTAACCCCCAAAATCAGTCAGTCAGCATTTTAGCTTCACTGTCCCTTCATTTTCTTTAGGTCTTTTTCTCCCCCTAAACATTGTTTTCTACTTTCCAAATCTTGAGCTTCCCTCTTACTTGGGGCTACTTTCTTGTGCAGGCATGGCGCCGTAATTGGTGCTCTGACAGACCTGAATGTCAGAAGTAAAGGGAATTGTATCTAATTACAAGCTTCCTGTAAGCAACACATAATGAAATGTTGGATCTCTCCCAACTTCTAATTTAGGGAACCGTGTATTAAAGGGGTGGGAACTCTTTGTGGGAAATGACCTCACAAATATTGTTGGCTTGGATTTTACAGGTTCATGGGAGGGACCAAAGCTCCGGATGAGACTTGGAAGGGAAATCTGAATGTGTCCTATAATGTTGGGCCTGGGTTCTCAGGCACCTACTCTACAAGGTCAGTTGGATCACCTCTGCCATCTTGCTACAAACCATGTATGCTATTGAAGATTAAAACTACCATTATTTTCTAGAAAGAGTTATAAATCTACGTACTAGTCTTTGTTAAATATAAACCATTGAATCAATTGCTGAACAAAAGGTTAACTCATCTATAAATTCTACAGATTCAGGATGAGTACATTGGATGATAATTCTGAGGCCAATCCAGATCAAAAATTATCTGGACAAGCCATGAAATCCTCTTGAGCTGATGGATGGTCCAGTTGAGCCAAGACTGTGTTTGCTCTGCTGGAGCATTACCTCACCTATCTCATTATACCTATTCCCAGCTGGCCACAGAGCTCTTTCTGTGTGAGCTCCAAGCTGTTGTAGTCACTCCATACTGACATTAATAGAGATGACTGCATGACTAAGAAGAAGGCAGGGGTACTATGACTGGCTAGGAGTGGCAATGATGGTATCAGGGGCATAAACCATCTCTTCTTCCCTCTGTTGATGAGGAGATGTATGTGATATCCTGTGTGGATACTGTACTAGACCAAATCAGATCTAATCCAGTTGTCCTCACTGCTCCAAAGTTGCAAATGTTCTAGAATTTCAAACAAAGTCCAGAGCATCCCTCAAGAGCTTGAAGTTGGGACAAAACCAGATTAACCCAGCATAAGATACTCACTGGAAGTTGAAGAACATTGTGAAGACTGCTAGGAGTAAATTCAGGGTGAGTCTGGGTTTTCATGCCCATATGGATGGCCCCTCAGTAAGAAGAGATGTGAAATGAATGGTATGTTTTTCCAAGGAAAATTTCCTACACATATCATACCCTTCAACATGTCGCAGATGAAAACTTGAGTAGGAGTTGCAGCCCAACTCCTGTATAATCCTTGTTGATATGATGGCTTAGCCTAGATATCTCTGCAAATGGCAGTGTAAACATGAGCCCAGTGTCTACAGTGGTTTGAACATTGGACTATTACTCTGGAGACCAATGTTCGAATTACTACTTGGCCAAGAAACCCACTGGATAGTCTTGGGAAAGTCTCCAAGCTTTAGAGGAAGACAATGGGCAAACCTCTTCTGAACATATGTTGCCATATGAACATATCTCTGTTCAGTCATGGATATCCACTGAGTGACCTTGAGCAAGTTACACTGCCTCTAAAAAAAGAAAGCAATGGCAAACCTACCTTCTCCCCTAAGCATTAGCACCAAACCCTTTCCATATAACAGCTAGTGCATTACTTGCTATTTATCTGTTGAATCTGGTGAGTTTGGTTGACTTTCATGTAGTTTTTCACACATTATTTTCCCCTATTTTCATCTTTAGAAAAGTCCAAATGCACATTCATAGTATCAATCAGATTACGCGAATATACAATGTTATTGGGACCATTAAAGGAGCCGTTGAACCTGGTGAGTTTTGGCTTCTTGATTTCTGGATTTAAAGTGTTCTGAATGTAAAACTGAAATGAATTTGGAAATGAGAGCAGTTCCAATTGACTCTTAGTTCTCCTTAGATGACCTTTTGACAATGTGGGACATGAATGTGGGTTACTGTCATATCATGGTTAGAAGCCTAAGATGAATAAACTGGTTAAGTGCTCTCCCAGATAATACCTCTGTGCTTTAATCAAGATTTGGGAATGAAAGTTTTCTACATAAGTGTGGTATAATGGTTTGATCATTGGACTATGACTCTGGAGACTAGGGTTCATTTTCCTAGACAGCCATGGGAATCCATTTGGAGATCTTGGGTGAGTCAAATATTCTCAGCCCCAGAAAACCCCATGAAGCATTCGCTCCGGATGTTTCACCCACATCTGTGACAGGCATCCTTAGAAGCTGAAGGGTCTGTTGGAAACTAAGCAAGTGAGGTTTATATATGTGTGGATTGTCCAGGGTGGGAGAAAGAACTCTTTCTAAAAACTCTAAAATCAGGACAGTAAATAAAGAGCAACACTCAAAAAGTAAGGAATTCCAGACAAACATCGATCAGGGCCAGCTAACATTTATTTATTTTATTTATTTCAGTTATTTATAACCCGCCCTTCTCTACCCCCAAAGAGGGGACTCAGGGCAGTTGTCAAAAGGCAACAATTCGATGCCACATATTATTATTATTATTATTATTATTATTATTATTATTTATTTCGACTTGATAAACCGCCCTTCCCGAGGATCAGGGCAGTTTACAACATATAAAAACAGCATATAAAAACAGCATATAAAACACCTAAGATTAAAATGCATAAAATTACATCTTAAAAACATATATACATATACAGTTAATAAAAACAATAAAATAACACTTCCCGAAAAAGAATCCCGCAGGCAGCAACCAGCCAGGGTTTGAAGCTGCAAGGCCATTAAATGCTAATCAAGGTGGCCAATTGCAACATTCACACTTGCCTCAAGCAGACAAGAGTTCTTTCCCTCACTCTGGACATTCCATAGATCACTTGCCTAGTTTCTAACAGACCCTTCAACCTCTGAGGATGCCTGCCATACATGTGGGTGAAACTTCAAGAGAGAATGCTTCTGGAACATGGTCACACAGCCTGGGAAACTTACAGTAACTCATTTCAAGCAGCCTTTAAATGAATAAGAGTTTTCTATGGATGTGAACCAGGAAAGAAAAAGCTCTCAAATACATTTAGAGTTAAATCCAGCTCTTTGAATCTCTTCCTCTATCTTTTTCTTTAGATAGGTATATCATCTTTGGTGGCCATAGAGACTCCTGGGTGTTTGGTGGCATAGACCCAACCACAGGAGCAGCTGTTCTTCAGGAAGTTGCAAGGAGTTTTGGCAAGATGGTAAAGGAAGGTAAATGATTAAGACAGAAAATACGAAATAGGTCTGAGAGATAATGTATAAAATATGAAATTGACTGTAGAGAGATGTCGGGATTTCCTTGGTCAAAGTTTGTCTGAAACATTCCCAGTTACAGCAATTTGATGCCACTTTAATAACCATAGCTTCATCCTACAGAATCCTAGGATCTGTAGTTTGGAGAGGTATTGACAATTTTGTTAGAGAACTCTATCACTCTTGCAAAGGCAAGTTAATTCACTTCAGCAGGGAATTTTGAGTCTCTTAGAAAGCTCCAAATCCCAAAAATCTATGAAAAGAAAAGTTGAAAAGGTATTGAGCAATGAACATGCTCTAACCTAGGACATTCCAGTTTAAAGCAGCACTTTTATAGCTTAAGGAAAATATTATGTACAGACATCCCCTGCTTTTCAGTGACTTGTGTTTTGTTGTTCTGCTTTCTTGACAGCTCTAAATTATAGCCATATTCCATATTTTTGAATGCTACTCTCCTTTTTTGCTCACCGCTGCTGCCTTTTTGGCTTGCTGGGTTGACTCAGTGCCATCTGGTGTTTAGTTTTGCATTGGCAAGCTAAGAAAAACCTAGATTCCATCACAAAAGTGGAGCCTTTCTGTACATATAGCAGGTGTGGCTAACCATATGGAGGTGAGGAGGACAGCCCCCTGCAAGCCTCATGACATCAGGGGATGACATATATCCTGAATCATTTCAGTTCTTGGCCAAAACACTGAATGTAAATTTTCCATGTTGCACTTTGTCACATAATATGGATTTTGCTTTCTTTTCCTTCTACTGTTGGAAGCTTCCACAGGCTGTACTGGCTGTCACAGATTGTCGGTTTTCCAAATTTGTGTACATGTGTTTGTACATGTATGTGTACCCTGATGTTTGCACATCCTGATGTTTGTACATTTTTTATGCTGGTCATTGACCGTAATAAATCTTGTATTATGCTTTAATAAATTGTTTTAACCATTTAATGTAAAAAATAAAAAAGTCTTTATTTCAACAAAAAAAAGCCTCCAGCTTAATGTGGTTAAAATCTGAAATTCATTCGATTGTCAGTTATCTCAGCCTGAATCCTACTGTTAATACCAACTAAAGTAGATTAATTGAAAATGAGCAGAACTTACATTTGTGTTAACTTACAAAGTTTCCATTGATTCAATGGCTTCTGACAATTTTCTGGGCTGAATTCAAGGTACAGGTTATTAATTAATTAATTTATTTATTTATCTATTTTGACCTTTTATATCCCATTCTTCTCATTTCCGAAGAGGGACTCAGGGTGGCTTACAACAGGCAATCATTAAATGCCAACATAAAACCACAGTTAAAATGAACGATGATTAAAACAATTATAAACAATTGAATTTACAAACAGTTCGCCGGTTCAAAATCATAGTCCAGGCCCATCCATTGTGGTCACGTAAAACATTATCTTCCCAGTTATTCCATATGTTGTTCAAATGTTTGATCCCACAGCCAGGTTTTGCGTTTTTTATGAAAGGTCAGGAGGGAGGGGGCAGACCTAACTTCATTGGGGAGGGAGTTCCACAGCCAAGGAGGCACCATGGAGAAGGATCTGTCTCTCGCTCCCACCAGTCATGCCTGTGGTGGTGGGATTGACAGCATGGCCTCCCCAGATGATCTTAACGTTCTTGGTGGTTCTCAGAGGGAGACGCATTAGGACAGGTAAATTACAAAGCCCTCTACACTTTGAGTCTAACCTATCTTCAAGACCGCATCTCTTTCTATGAACCGGCATGGGCTTTGAGATCGGCTGGGGAGGCTCTTCTCTCAGTCCCATCACCATCTCAAGTGCGGGTGATGGGAACAAGAAAGAGAGCCTTCTCTGAAGTGTTCCTGGCTCCGGAATTAATAATAATAATAAACTTTATACCCCGCCACCATGTCCCAAGGGGACTCGGGGCGGCTTACATGAGGCCAGGCCAAATGACACATAATAACAACATAACAGCAAATAATACAACAATGCAATCAATATACTTACACATAAGCAATAACAGACAGTTTAAAACCATTCTGGGTGGGCCAAATGTGAAACATTAAAATTTTAAAATAATTAACCCTCCCAAAAGTGGTTAGGTTAGCTCCCACCCTTGAATCCTTCCTTTCCAGCCTAAAAATGTAGATTTTTAAGCAGGCTGAAATGGTACCATATGAGGCTGACACTCTGGCAATTTAGTTGTGAATTGATGGCAGCTAGTTTTAACTATAGATGGTCTGTATTTTTAAATTGTGTTGTTTTATTTTATGTGTTGATAGTGGTTGCTTTTATAATTTTATGTGATATTGTTTTATACTCGTGTATCATTTTATGTTATATTCTGCACTTCAAGTGCTTTGTAAGCCGAGTCCCTTTTGGGAGATGATGGTGGGATATAAATAAAGATTACTACTACTACTTCTACTACTACTTACTATACTGTATTTAGACTGAGAGTACGATTTCAGCCATTGCCTTTTCGTAGTTTTGATGCTATTGGTGTCGAAAATGTTGGCTGGATGTTTAAATATCTGATTTTACTTATATTACTTATTTTGGTTTTTTGGATAGCTTTATCACTCAATAAAATGAGATAATTTACTCAAATAACTTTGTCCAATGAAGTTCCTGAATCATAACGGTAAATCAATGAACATAAACAAAAACTTATCAGAGGAAGCAATAAAGTTATTGTACAAACAAGGCCATCAGAAATACATACTTCTACAGAGTTGTTGTTCAAAGATGGATTTTTAAATGTTCCAGGTCATGGTATTAAAATTTTTAAAGATAAAACGGAGGAAGAATGGACAAAATATAAAAAGATTAAACAATTTTATGATTTAAAATACCATAAAAGACGGCTTATTTTAGTGGAAATGAAAAATTTAAGAAAGGATAAATAAATAAATAAATAAATAAGAATGGAAGTCACAAAAACTCTTTTTAATTTTTTAATTTTTTTTTGTTCTTTTTGTTCATTTTTCAAACTATTTTACTTTTTCTTTTCTGGGACTGTGGACTATAACCTTCTTATCTTTGCTTTATCTTTATTTTCCTACTTTTCTATAATCTTATATTATTCTTCCTCTTTGATTGTATTGTATTTACTCTTTTGAAAACAATAAAAATTTCATTAATTTTTTAAAAAGATCATTTTAAGCTGAATTCAGGCTGAAATGTTATGCCTATTTATCTAACAGTAAGCTGCATTGCATATAAGCTTGAATCTTCAAGTCATCTTGGGAAAATGATCACTTTAAATTCTATTGGTGAATGAAGACCTAAAAGAAAAATAATTAATTATTTGATTTATCTAGGTTGGAGGCCTAGAAGAACTATCATTTTTGCCAGCTGGGATGCAGAGGAATTTGGGTTATTAGGTTCAACAGAATGGGCAGAGGTAAGTGAATGCCCTTGCCCAAAATATGTATAATGCTTAGTAAGGCCTGTATTTCACAGTCAAGACTGGCTTTACTGTTAGATATTGCCTGTTATCACCTTGGTAATTCCTGTATTATTATTATTATTATTTATTGCCATTGTAGGAGAATGCCAGGATTCTTCAGACAAGAGCTGTGGCTTACATCAACACAGATTCTTCTATCGAAGGTGAATGTTCTTTGACCATATCTGAAAATTATATGTTTCAGTTCTGTAAGGCTGACATTTGGAGAGATTGTGAGTCTTGCTGCTTAGCTAATTCAAATGAAGCTTTAACTGCTCATATGAATGGCCTTCTTGTGCATTCTTAGTTGCTCACCTGGGATGATGCAGGATTGTGTCAAGATGAGCAGCAAGAAGATCTTTGGTAATCTGAAGTGTGGTCTGCTCCATGAGAATAAAATTCATGAAATCATAAAGTTAGAAGGAACAGAAAGAGCCATCTGTACAAACACAAGAAAGCACTCTTGAGAGATATCCATCCAAACTCTTCCTAAAGTTCTTCCTAAAGTTTAGGTGGAATCTCATTTTTAGTAATTTGAATCCATGGGTTCATGTTCTCTGGAGAGGCAGAAAGCAAGCTCATTCAAGAGACAGGAATTATCTTTCAAGATCTTACATCTCAGAAGATTTACAATGCAAAGGTGATAGACTAAAAAGAATGGCCACTTAGTGTCAAAAGAAAGCAACTCCTATCTCTGTTTTGATTTTAGGAAACTACACATTAAGAGTTGACTGCACTCCTCTTCTCAATCAGTTGGTGTATGATCTGACAAAAGAGGTACAACTAGTCTAGTTCATCTCTTCTTCCTTCTCTTTTTCTTCCTGGCTTTTTTCTGATTTTTCTTTGTTTTTCACATTTCTAGACCTAGAAAAAGGCCAATCTTGCATCACAGATTGTGCAGGAGGGATGTGTTTATAGAAAATATTTTCAATGAGGGTCTTCAAAACTCGTTGTTGCGGCCTGGTCCTAAACATATTGCCTCTTGAGTTCAACAGGACCTATTTCTTGCTAAGTGTGGTTAGAATGGCTCCTGGAGTGCTGAACGACAGGGCTGTGCAAATCTTCAGGGGACTGTTTCGTCATTTGGAGATTTGCATGATTTGTTAATGCAAATCTCTGAATTACTAATCATAACAGGGCCCCTCTGAAGCATGATGAAAATAAATTGAAGCCCCAGAAATGTTTTGGAGTGATAAGTAATGATTTGTTGTTTCTGAGTATTTCAAGCTGTGCTTTTTGGGGGAGAAACTTTTTAAAATTCTTAAAAATCAGCCTGATGCCCTGTCTATTTTATCCCATTGCGCAAAAAGAAATTCAGGAGGATACCTCTTTTAGGTTTAAAAAAAATGCATTTGTAAAAGCTTTTAAAATTTGCTAAAAATCAGTAATGACCAAAATGTTCTGAAACTTAGTAAGGCTTAAAGTTGTAAATGTTGCCTACAAGCATGCCATGTTTCATCCTGATAGGTATAAAAACGAAAAGAAATGAGCCTTGAAATTTTCCCCATTGCTGCTAATTGAACAAATCTTTAAAAAAATTACAAAGCTTTATAGTATTGCATTACAAAATGAAACTCCTCCGAATCTTTACAAAATTAAGTGGGGCCATCTGAATTTCCAAAACAAATTACTAATTGGATTTGATCCACTTCACACATTTCTACTGAACGGCATATTATACTTGTTGGGTGTAAGTAATGAGCAAAGACATTTTGAGTATCATATTTTCTGGCATATAAGACTACTTTTTAACCAAAGAAAATCTTCTCAAAACTCAGGGGTCATCTTATACATGGGAGTCGATTTATACACCAGGAGTCGTCTTATATGTCGGGAGTCGTCTTATAGAGCGGGTGCTGAAATTTCCAATCTGGATTGGAGAACCTGTGGTTGCCGCATATGGTGGGGGAGCTTGACAATGGCAGTGGCCGTATGTAGCAACTGTATGAAAGCATCTTAATGGCAACGCTGTACTAGTACAATGGAAAAAAATCCATTCATCAGGATTCGTGGACTTAATGCGGTCCCGATGGTGAGGTGATGGGGTGCCTCACTGGGAAGGCATAAGTGAAGGACAGAGCAAGCTTCAGGCATCTGGGGTATGGAAAAAAGAGAGTGGCTCTGAGTCCAGGAAAACACACCTCTTTTACCTGTCTGGACCGCCCTTGTATCCTATTACCCTACCTCTTCCTGTGCCTCTCAGATCTCGCTTCTGAAGACTGCAGTGAAGCGGTGCAGGTGCACATATGTGAGAGGCAGAGAAGGAGGTACAGTAATAGGAATATTACCATATTCAAATCAAATCTGATGCTTTAAAAAAAGTATTTGGTGTGCGTTGGAAGGGGGTAGTCTCATATGGCAAGTATATCCAAAACTATATATTTTAACTGAAAAAGTTGGGGTCATCTTATACGCCCAGTCGTCTTATACACCGGAAAATATGGTACATAAACAGCTGCCTTGGGATCATATAGCAGATTCAGCATCTCAGCCTTCCTCTGAATTCTGCTTGAAGTTTCAACTTCCAGTGGGACTTTCTATTTAACTAAAATTGGTAGTTGTGGTGGGTTTAATTTCCAGGCATCCTAATACTGACGATGCTGATCATCTGCTTCAACACTGTTTGTTTAAATTGTGCATGAATTGCTTTCATACCATTACAGTCACATCCAATAGGTGTCTAAAGTAGACATCAAACAAATGATGGGCTTAGGGCAGAAGGACAGTCTTCATAGCCATTCCCACTTGTATATTAACACTTTGAGCATGGATATCTGCAGGTGAGGGGTGCCAGTGTGGTGTGGCAGTTTCAATTTCAGACTATGGGTCTGGAATCCAAGATTCGAATCCCCATTCAGCCATGGAAATCACACTGTCTTAGCTTGGAGGCAAAAGAAAACCTCCATCTGAGCAGCTCTTGCCAAGGAAACACTATAATATGACTTGAAGGCACACAAGGGCAAAAAGTCTGCAAGTAAAGCCTAAGAGGTAGCACAATAGTATGGTATTTGTATATCTGGGTATGGTGATAATATTTCCAGCATATTATTTTCTCTCCAGATCTCAAGTCCTGATGAAGGATACGAAGGGAAATCTCTCTATCAAAGCTGGATTGAGAAAGATCCATCTCCACAAAATAGGGATCTCCCCAGGTAAGATTCTTCCTTGTCCAGTTCTGTTGGTGTAAAGATAAATTTTGATGAGCAGCCCATCATCTTGACAACCTCCATAGCCCTCCAGAAAAGTAGAAAACCTTCAGTGGATATTACGATGCACGCCAACACATATTCCAGAAGGTTTCATCTCTACTAGGAACAGGTATTTTGCTAATGGTTCTTGATTTTTCCATAGCATGAATACTGTAAAGTTAATGCTTCTTGGTTGCCTATTCATAACCAAATTACAGGACAGTGTAGTGTAATGGTTTGACAATTGACTAAGACTTTTGAAACTGGTTCGAACCACTGCTCAGCCATGGAAACCTACTGGATGACCTTGGGCAAGTCACAATATCAGAATCAGAGAGTGGCAAAAGCAAATCCTCTCTGAACAATACATGCCAAGAAAACCCCATGATAGATTCCCCATAAATTGGAAGTGACTTGAATGCACATAAGTCCAACTAAATTATCTCCCAATACTTTGAAGAATAACAAGGGTATTTCAAGATTAAATAATAGGTTTTGGAAAGCTTCCTCAGCTCCCTACAAGCTTAGTATGAGGATTGACTGTAAATTCATAGGGGATGGGTAAGCTTAAAGAAAGATGGCAGAAAACGTCATTGTTGCTGCTGTTCCCAAAATCCCATAATTTTACCATGCAAATCCTGGCATCAATTAATTACCATCTAGCTCACACAAACATGTCCATCACATGGTCATTTGTATGTATGAGTGAACTGTTAAAAATTCTCATACCACATACACACTGACTCTTCATATATTTTCCCATTACTGCTTTATAAACAATGCTCTTTCATTTTGGCATTCAATGGTGATAAAAGTATGCAATAGATTTATTGTGTAAACCAGCCTTTTTATTGTAAACACAAGTGCTCCCCCCACCCCAAGAAATGGCTATTATTTAGAATCCAGAGTCATGGCTCTTTAGCCATCCAACAGATTTTGGAAATGTGAATACCCGTCTGATCTTGGAATTAGGGTCAGCCCTTGCTATAACTGGATGGGAGACTGCCAGTGGATCCCAAGTGTTGTAGGCTATACTTTTATGTGAAGGAACTGCAAAAACCACCTCTGAGTATTCCTGGTTGAAGAAAACCCTAAAAAAATTCATGGAGTCGCCATATGTTAACATGGATTTGAAGGCACGTACACATAAAAGTAGCCAATTTCAGATCACCTGGTTATTTGAGCAGGCATTTGTTGATGAAATATAGGGCTTAATTGGATACAAGGAATGATGACGATGTGATGGAAACTGATTTCAACATGACGCTGAGGCTGCAATTGTATGTTTTTAATTGTTAAATTGTTATTATTTTTTTCGGGGTTGACTTGTTGCTGTGTTGTATTGAGGGCAGAGACTGCCTGTGTAAACCGTCCCGAGTCGCCTTCGGGCTGAGAGGGGCGGTATAGAAACGTGACAAATAAATAAATAAATCACCTTTGAGCAACCTTCCCATTTTCAAAGGCTGGCCTTCTTGTTCTTGACACCATGCTCCAAAGCTATTTAACTTGGCATTGCAAGAGGTTTAACAGCAGCTTCTTATGTTTCCCATTCTGGGCAGGATAAACAAACTCGGATCAGGCAGTGATTTTGAAGCTTATTTCCAGCGATTGGGAATTGCGTCAGGAAGAGCACGCTATACTAAGAATAGGGTAAGCTGACCTGCTTATCCAAAATTTGACACCACTATTTAGGGTTTTATTTTTGGAAGGCTGTGATTTTGGAAGGCTATTGAAACTTGACCTCTGTTTCTCTCTGCCTCTGTCCTGGCTCCTCTCATTCTTCCAGCGTCTTTTCTTTTAAAGGATGGAGAATTTGTTAGTTTGTCTTACTATATTTCTATATTGCATCTCAGACCACAAAACAACTACTTATTAATTGTACATAGAAGTCTAAAACTGTGATGAGCCTTGGCAGGCTAGGACTCTTCCCATCAGGGTTTTGCAAGACTTGAAAAACATTTTTACCATTTTCCAAATCTTTTTGAACATTCCTTCCATCCCTACTTTCAATGCACATGAGAGGAAAGCCCATTATTATTATTATTATTTTCTTTCCTAAAGGAGATTTAAAGTAGCTGAATGTGGCCGTATGCTGTTTGCAACCCAATGCCCAATAAGGGATGTAGAAACATAGAGTTGGAAGAGACCTCGTGGGCTATCCAGTCCAACCCCCTGCAAGAAGCAGGAAAATGTGACAGTCTGTTGGCTCATTTTGTTTAATCTCCTTGACAGAAAGTGGACAAATTCAGTAACTACCCAGTTTACCACAGCACCTATGAAACCTTTGAACTGGTTGAGAACTTTTATGACCCTACATTCAAGAAGCAGCTTGCTGTGGCTCAAGTGCGGGCAGCCTTGGTCTATGAGCTGGCAGATTCCCAAGTCCTTCCTCTGTATTGTCCAGATTATGCGGGAGCTTTAAGGATCTATGCCAATGGAATCTACAATTTGGCCATGAAACACAAAACACAACTTGAGAAGTACAAAGTATCATTTGGTAAGTTTGACTCAAATGCAGATCTAAATTGATGCATTTGAGAGAACCAGCATGATATAATGTTTTGAGTGTTAGACTGTGGCTCTGGAAATTAGAATTTGATTCCCCACTTAGCCCTGAAAACACTGTGATAGGCTCACAATAAGTCAAAATGATTTGAAGGCACAAAACAAAAATGCTTTATATGCCTGCTTCCCTGCCTTGCTTAGGGACAGACAAGAATTGTAAGCAAAGATCTCATTTGATGATGGTAGAACATACCATTTGGCAGGTTCAGGAGTATGATAGCTTTTATAAGGGTAACGATTCAAGATGTATTTCTGGAGACTTCTGCAGCCAATTTATGGTCCTTTTCTTCAGCTAGGTGTAACGACTCTCCAACACACGGTAGGGATCACACGAAGATGGTATCTTGGTCCAACACGATTTTATTGAAGGTACGAGACATGTGAAGCTAAAGCACCGGCCCGCCCCCCAAACACACCTTTTATACCCCCATAGCCCCTCCCCTACCCATGCAATGTCTGGGCAGGGTTACATCAGCCCCAAGTGAGTCAGCAATCCCAGTAATCCACAGGGGCATGACCCCAGGGGTCATGAAGTCAGTGTCACCAGTCCCAATGTCCAATGTCCTTGCTTGAGGAGTTACCTCACTTCCCACTCAAGCAACTGGAAGTTGCATCACCCCCCCAGTCGGACTCAACAGTCTCAGTGAATCTGGGACAAAGGTCACCCCAGAGCTAAAGTGAAGGTCGCTGCTGCCTCATGACAGGCTTGGAACCTGACTTCATCCAAGCTCAGGTTCCCAATCCTGACATAGCGGTCTCCCTCCACCTCGTCCTCCCCTGAGGAAACAAAACATCATTCAATCTAAAGGAGGAAAGGGGCTCACATATTTCTTTAAAAGGTTACAATGAAAGGTGGGATGCACCTTTCCCAAACTTTTAGGCAGCAGGAGGGTATATGATACTTTATTCACAGCGGTTTCAATCCTGAAAGGCCCAATGTATTTAGGACTCAATTTCTTCGACTTGTAACCCAACTTTAAATTCTCCGTTGATAACCACACTAAATCCCCTCGCTATACTCCTCCCTTTCTGTCTCCCTGCGGTCCCCAAACAGTTTGTATGACTGCTGCGCCTTTTTTAATACTTCCGTCACCTCCTTCCACTCCTCCTGGGCTCTTATCCTCCACTCACCCCCCCTTCTTTCCCTAAATCCAACAGCTGGGGTAAAGGGGCCACCTCCTGTCCGTATACTATCTCAAAAGGAGACTTCCCAGTAGAAGAATGTACTGAGCTATTATATGCCATTTCGGCATAGGGCAGGAGGTCGGGACCAGTTGTTCTGCTCCTCATTACTAAACATTCGCAAATATGCCCCAAGGATTTTTGCACTCTCTCTACAGCGCCATTACAGGAAGGGTGATAAGCAGTAGTCAAACGCCTCTGAGCCCCCAATGCTTCCAAGAATCGGTTCCAAAACTGAGCCGTAAACTGAACCCCACGATCACTCAACACCTGCTCCGGACACCCATGCAATCTATACACATGCTGAACATACAACTCAGCCAACCGTTCTGCCAAGGGCAACCCCCTCAAAGGAATGAAGTGGGCCTGCTTTGAAAACATATCCAGCACAGTCCAGATGAAACGATAACCTCGACTTGACGGCAGCTCCCCCACAAAACGTGCTAACATGCGCCCACGGCCTCACCGGCTCTACCACTACTTGAATCAACCCCTGCGGCTTTGCAGAGGGAACTTTATTTCTTGCACACACCTCACAGCATTCCACATAACGCCTCACTTCCGCCTTCATCCTAGGCCACCAAAACCTCCTCTTTATTGCCAAAATAGTCTTCGTCAACCCCCAATGACCCGCAGCCTTATGGTCATGGTGCAGCCCCAACACTTTCGCCCTCAAACTTTGAGGAACATAAGTCTTACCCTCAATAACCCACAAACCATTCAACAGCTGGCATTCCTTTTCCGTGCTCCTGTAACCACTTGTCTCCTACATAATTCCTTTGCAACTCCAAACCCACTCATCCACAACTTCATCTTCTTTCTTCACTCCCACCACAGTGTGAGACCTGGTTTGCACAGCCAAACCCCAATGCTCTTTAGCAAAAACTCCCTCCGCCTTATGCAACCCATTCTCTCCCACACTCGGATACCGGGACAATGCATCAGCCACCACGTTCTCCTTGCCTTTAATATGTTGCAGCCTGAAATTAAATCTATTGAAAAACTGAGACCACCTCACCAGTTTCGAGACAACTTTTGGGGATTCCTCAAATATTGTAAATTCTGATGGTCTGTCATCACTATAAACGGAAAAGCAGCCCTTCCAGGAAATGACGCCAGGTTAACAATGCATTACGTATAGCAAACGTCTCTTTTCTCCCACACCGGCCACTTCCTTTCATGCTCTCCAAACTTTTGGAGAAATAAGCAAAGGGTCTCAGCCTCTCCTGATCATCTGCCTGCATCAAAGCTCCCCATAAGCCCAGGCAGAAGCATCACATTGAACAACAAAGGGCTTATCCACATCTGGGTGTAGCAACAAAGGCCCTCAGTAAAAGCCTTCTTTAACCTGACAAACGCCTTCTGGCATTCCTCAGTCCAATCTAATCTTGCACCTGGAGACTTGACCTTCTTCGACTCCCCCTTACCTTTAGTTTTTAACAACTCCGTGAGGGGGAGAGTCACAACTGCAAACTCAGAAATGAAAGCCCGATAAAAATTCGCCAGCCCTAAGAAAGCCTGCAGCTGCCTGCCGTACGTGAGCCTCCCAGCTCAACACATCCTCCACTTTGGCCGGATCCATTTCAACTCCTTTCTCACTAATTCTATAACCCAAAAAAAATCAATCTGATTCTTACCAAACTCGCACTTACTCAGCTTTACATACAACTTTTGCTTGCCTCAACCGCTCCAACACCTCACGCACTAACTGCACATGTTCCTTCTCTGTAGCTGTCACTATCACAATGTCATCTAAATACACAAACACTCCTTTATACAAAAGGGGTGCAACACCTCGTTAATCAATTGCATAAAAATACCTGGAGAGCCTGCTAAACCGAATGGCATGACGGTCCATTCGTACAGCCCGAGAGGGCAAGAAAAAGCTGTCTTCCATTGATCGCTTTCTTTCACCCTCACCATATGAAAGGCATCAATCAAATCCAACTTGGAAAAATCCTTACCTCCGCCCAGCTGACCTAACAAATCCTTGATCAATGGCAAGGATAGCAATTGGTGGTACTGACAGCATTCAACCCCTATAATCAATACACAATCGCAATTTCCCATCTTTTTCTTTCCCCGAACAACACTGGCGCGGCAATGGGGGACTCAGACCTTCTAATAAACCCTTTCTTCAGATAATCGTCTATTTGTTCCCTTAAAGCCAACTTCTCTTTAACCGTCATGGCATAAATCTTGGGTTTAGGTAGCACAGCTCCTTCTTTGACCTCTATGCTACATTGCACATTCCGAAGGGGGGGAAGGTTCTGAGCTAATCTAGGGTTAAACACATCTGCATAATCCTGATACTCAACTGGTACTCCCTGCACTTCGCTTTCGACCCTTTCCTTCACATTAGGAGCACATTGTACAGTCCCAGCCTTCCAATCTATTTTAGGATTCACCTGTTCCAACCAAGGCATACCCAACACCACCTCATGTCCTTTTATTGGGGCCATTATAAAATCAATATTCCCCTCCCAGGGTCCTACCCGCCCCTTTAAACCTTTTGTCCCCTTCTGTAACGACTCTCCAACACACGGTAGGGATCACACGAAGATGGTATCTTGGTCCAACACGATTTTATTGAAGGTACGAGACATGTGAAGCTAAAGCACCGGCCCGCCCCCCAAACACATCTTTTATACCCCATAGCCCCTCCCCTACCCATGCAATGTCTGGGCAGGGTTACATCAGCCCCAAGTGAGTCAGCAATCCCAATAATCCACAGGGGCATGACCCCAGGGGTCATGAAGTCAGTGTCACCAGTCCCAATGTCCAATGTCCTTGCTTGGAGGAGTTACCTCACTTCCCTCTCAAGCACCTGGAAGTTGCATCACCCCCAGTCGGACTCAACAGTCTCAGTGAATCTGGGACAAAGGTCACCCCAGAGCTAAAGTGAAGGTCGCTGCTGCCTCATGACAGGCTTGGAACCTGGACTTCATCCAAGCTCAGGGTTCCCAATCCTGACACTAGGTGGAGCTCTGCAAGTGCGTTAAAGAAGCAGCCTGGGTGAATGTCCCCACTTTCTTTCTCTTTCTCTCCATTCTCCTCTCCTTCTTCCTACTCTTTTCCTCCTCTTCCTCCACTTATGAGGGGCGAAAGGAAAGGGCCTGAGGATGTTAGGAATGGTGGGAGTTGAAGTCCAAAACACCTGGAAGAATACTTGAAATAATGAAACTGCATTATGTATATACTCAGTGATGTAGACTTCTATCATGCAGTTTAGCTGCCTTCTATGAGTCTTCGTAATGCATAATGCAGTAGGTCCGCAGTTTTAATCCAGTTTTGCAGTTTTAATCCGGTTTTGCAGTTTTAATCCGGTTTTGCAGTTTGAGGCGCTAGCAGGAAGGTAATGGCACTCCATACAGTCATGCTGGTGACATGACCTTGGAGGTGTCTATGGACAATGTGTCTCTTTGGCTTAGAAATGAAGATGAGCAGCACTCCCCAGAGTACGACAGGACTAGACTGAATGTCAAGGGGAAACCTTTACATCTACTTTGATAATCTGAATTACGTGACGGGAGGAGGAGCCACCTCCTCGTCGTCCTCTGCATTGACAGCCGAGGCAGGCCTGGAGTGGAAGATCCCCTGAAGTTTCCCCAGTGCCAGTGCCGGTTTTTTTTCCAACTGCGCATGCGTGTCTACTATTAATGATGCTATTCCAAAGTTTCTGAACTTTCGGCAAGTTATGGATTTTTTTTGGGGAAAATAGAAATTCAATTCCAAATTGAACCACCAGCACCCCTTACATCCGAAACAAGTTTTGAACTTTTTAAAAAATCAACCAAGCCTACTAGATACCTCCTTATGCAATGCTGGTCAGTTATTACTGTATCATAAGTTACAAAAAGGGCCCTTTCCATAGAAATTTATGGAGTCTTGTTGACCAGTGCTGGTCAAAAGTAGTGATTAATGGATAAGTGCTGGTCCCTGAGCCACATTCTGTCGGTCATTGTTCAGTTTCCAGGGGAAAATGGAACAATTGCAGGTAATGTGTATAAATGTGTATTAAGTCTCTGCCACATCAGATAGCTTCAGAAGCATTGCTGTACACTAGTGATTCTCAAACTCTGGTCCTCCAGATGTTTTGGATTTCAACTTTCAGCAGTCTCATCACTTTGGCCAGTTTCAGGGATTCTGGGAGCACCTGGAGGACTAGAGTTTGGGAATGACTACTGCAGACTATCTACTCCAGTGGTTCTCAACCTGTGGGCTTCCAGATGTTTTGACCTTCAACTCCCAGAAATCTGAACAGCTGGTAAATTGGCTGGGATTTCTGGGAGTTGTAGGCCAAAGCACAGGTTGAGAACCACAGATCTACTTCAAGCTCTGCTCAAGGAAGATTCACAAGTTTCAAGCAGAAACTTCGTTTGGATTGAGGGAGAATTCACCCCCCCCCCCCAATTCAAACGTATATTATAGTAGAGAAAAATCCCACCATAATTCTGATCCAAACCCAAAATTCTGGTCCTATCCATTGGTAGAATGAGAAAGTTACCTTTAATTACAGATGTTATAGAAAAGAGAACTGCAACAAGAAATCTTGGAGACGGAGCCAAGGTGGGTTTTTAGCTTATCATGTATTTCGCAGACACCAAAATATCTTTGGCTGATCCAATATAATTATCTCCCTCGTTTGCTACAAATTTTCAGGATTCCATAGGATGTTGCCATGACCGTTAAAGTGGAATCACAGTTCTTTGTAGTGTGGAAGTGCCTGAGATGCTGAATATTGAACCTGGGATTCTTTGCATTGTCAAATATAGGTCTGACTCTTTCCAGAAGCAAACATTTTATTTTTCTTGATCTGCATTTGCAGCTCCCCTCTTTTCCGCAGTGTCGAATTTTACAGACGAAGCAATAGATTTTCACTACAGATTGTCACAGCTTGATAAAAATGAGTAAGCTTCTTTCTTTTTTCTCTGAGAAAAAAAGTGTTGTTTTGCAAACGGGCATCATTTGTGTTCCAAATTTAAGTAAATATACTTTAAGACTAATTATTTATTTAGATCCATGTTATATATTTGGTTGTTTCTATAACAACACTCTAGAGTAATGTGAACAAAAGGGACCTTATTTATAAGGGAAAATGTATCAACCAAAGTTAAGAAACATAGGGCAGACGCAGGTTTAGAGCTGAACATTAAGAAAACAAAAATAACAAGCACAGATGGGTGTTAAATGATGACAGAATAGGGCTACAAAACCTGACCAAGGCTGTTGATAACCAGGACTTTCGGAAGTCTCTCATTCATAGGATTTCCGTAAGCCAAATCTGACTTGATGACATGTTAACAACAATAGGAAGCAATGAAGGTTGCAATTCTATAGCTACTTACTTGAGGATAATTTCCATTTAAGTCCATGGGACATATGAGTAAACATGAGCAGGGCCGAATGTCAAAGCAAATTTAATATGGTTTTAAAATTGAGTCGTTTTGTAGCTTGAAATGTAAATAGCACATGCAGTCAAGCCATGTGTAATTTGGTGAAGTATTAGAGTGCTCTGCTTAAGAATTCAAAATGTACCTTTCCAAACTACAAATCCCAGGATTCCATAGAACAGAACCATGGAGGTTAAAGTGGAACCATAGTGCTATAATGGTCTAATATGAACAGTTCCCACAATTTTGGAGGGATTCGTGGTTCGAGAACCATTTGAAAAACAGTCACTTATACCAGACTAGATGTTACATATCATCTTTTGCTTTTTATGCACCCATAGAAACAATAAAGTGTCTTCCATAAGTGATTTTTGATGTGCTTCTGTCTTATCCATTTCTTATAGCCCCATAGCCATGAGGAGCATGAATGATCAGCTGATGCTTCTTGAGAGGTCTTTCATTGATCCTCTTGGTTTGCCAGGCAGGCAGTTTTACAGGTAAGCCATCAAAATGGTGGAAAGCTTAATTTGTAAAGCAATCCTATTACTATAGCCTTCATTTTGCAAAGGACACAAAACGTTGTTGAGAGGATTCCTCATTGGGGGTGCTTTCCCCCCTCCTATTCTGTAGCTTCTTTGATGCAACTAAAGCTAAAGAAAGTTTTTTCTTAACATTTGAGTGGAATCTCTTTTCTTGCAATTTGAATCCATGCATTCATGATATAGTTTGGAGCAGTAGACAATAGGGCTGTTTCCAAAGGCAAAAAATTGCTTCAATTTCGGAATCAGATGTTGATTTCGGATGTGATTGACTTCCGAATTTTTTGAATTTTTTTTTTCAGAATTGATTCGGAAGTATTTCCGAAATTCTGAAGTCTTCAGAAGTCTTCAAAAATGGCGTCCGCTTTCAAAAATGGGCAAAAAAATCAGCAGAAGTCAGAAGCAGAGTCAACTGTTAGCCATCAGCCAATGAGCAATCAGCAAGAAAATTCGGAAATGACATCCGAAATTCCTGTTGGGAGGACTGCTCTCGAAATTGCTTCAAAAGTCGGAAGTAGGCCAAAAATTTCCGAAATTCGAAGTATCCTAAATTTGGAAACAGCCCTAGTAGACAAATAGCTAACTCCATCTTCAACATGATAGCCCTCCCAAATATTTATAGAGGGCTGTCTGGAAAAAAATATTTAAAGATGACAGTCATTTTTAATATATGTTGAAGACAGAAGATGAACATGCCTACTCACCTAAGTCACTCCTAGAGCTTTGTTTCCTGACCTTGTACCATTTTGGTTGCCTTCCCCTGGACAGTTCATGAATAATTTCCTTGAATGGTAATGCCCAGAACTGGATGTAATATTCCAGATGGAACTTGTGTAAAGCAGATACAGTATTATTACTTTCCTTAGCCTGGACACCGTACTCCTATTGATGCAGTCTAGAATTTTGCTGGCCTTTTTTAGCCACCATAATACACTATTTACTAATGTTTTTTAGCTCAGTCTGCTAAGACCTCTAGATCTTTTTTACAGATACCATTGCCAAGATTATATATTTGTGTTTATATATATATATATATATATATATATATATATATATAGTGTTATATATTTGTGCATTTTCTCCTACACTCATTTTACATTACACTAGAACAGATTCATTGTATCATTTTGAATGGGCAACACATACACAAAGCTCATTGATTCAATTTTGTTAGAAAGTACTATAGGACTCAAGCCTTTGTTTTTCAATATATTTCTCAATATTTCCCAGAGAAAGTTTGCTGAAGGGTCCTGTAGGAACTTTACAATTGCTGTCTTTGCAAAAACTGGATTTTTATTATTTATTTATTTACAGTATTTCTACCCCGCACCTTCTCACTGCCGAAGGGGGACTCAGGGCGGTTTACAAGGCAGCAATTCAATGCCAGAGTATACAATACAACCATAAAAACATACAAGATTAAACAGTTAAAACAGACAACTAATCAACATTCAATTTTGTCTTGTATCCGTTTTACTTCACAGACATATCATATTTGCTCCAAGCAGTCACAACAAGTACGCAGGCGAGTCCTTCCCTGGGATCTACGATGCTATGTTTGATATTGATAGCAGAAAAGACCAAAATAAAGCTTGGGATGAAGTCAGGAGGCAGATTTCCATTGCAGCCTTCACGGTGCAGGCTGCTGCAGGGACATTAAAAGCTGTGATCTAGAATAGGAATATTTCAGAGATGCTCTGTTTGAACTCTACAACTAGGAAAAAAGATCATTCTACAAGCATAAGGAATTTTCAACAGAACTACATACTACTTCATATCTCATGGATGTGGATTGTGTGAATGCTGATACTCAATACCATGCCTATGTTGACTAGACCTGACGGGAACAGCAGCCCAACCTCTTGAAACTCATATGTTCCTTATCTCTTATTTTATTTTGCACAGATAAAACAAGTTCTCTATTCTATGACAATATGAATAATAGTTTCTTGAGGACCACAGCAAGGAAGGCTTGGTTTTATATATGATGATACTTTCATGAAAAAGGATATTGAATTCTTAGAACATGGGCTTTTAATCAGGTTCAACCACCGTAATGCCACTCTTATAAGGGTCAGTGCTAGCCTACAATAAAGATGGGGGATTATCTGCATTATAATTGAAAATAGCCAACACAATAGATATGCCATCTTCTAACATAGTATTGGCACTCTGGTGTCAACACACTCAATAATGTGTCTTGATTAAAAGCACAATGTAACAATAGTAATAATCAGCTTCTCCCTGTGCACAAATATGCCTCCATGTCATGCTGTAGCTAACAAGTTCTTAAAATGCTTCATCCTCTCAATCCCCTCTGAAAGTATGGAATTGTGATTTCAGATCTGTGGACCAGAATTGAGAAACTGGGTTCTTGGCCTTATCTACCTCAAAGCGATAGGTTTGTTAGTCTGTTCTAATAGAGAAGAAGACTGTTATAACACCTTTGAGACAAACTGAAAGGTAGCCCGATCTTTTATAGGTTGAGTCTACTTCAAGAGATGCAACTGATGAAATGTGTTACAGTAGTCGTTTACATACGTTACTTTCAGCTGTTGTAGTTGATACTGATATTGAAGGCATATGGATAGAATTGTGCACTGAGCTCAGTGGAGGAAGGGAAAGATAAAACATAAAAAATATACAAATATGGAAACTAAATGCAGATTTTGACTGTAAAGCCCTATCTTCAGATCCTAACTTTAGAGGAACAGAATACTCATATCAAATCAGGATATTTGGACATTGATGATCACAGTTCTGTATACTTTGAACAGCAGCTCTTCAGGAAAAAGATGCATCCTATTACAGGCTTCCCATTCTGGGAGGATCCTTTGTATGTTCCTTCCCATTTTATTTTGGTTCAAAAGTAGCTGAATGGAACCAGTGACCTTTATTTTCAAGCTACATCTTAAGCACAGTCTGTGGAAAATAATTCTTTGTTCCGACACTGTTACTATTTCTGGTGTTTAATTGAACACAGCTCATTGCTAATATGCCTCAAGCCATGCTTGAAATTCTCATTTATGGAATGAGCTAAGTTTAAACACATCTCCAGCAGAGAGTACAGCTGCCAGCAATTTCTAGTGCTACACTCAACAAAGGAAATCAGTTTTCCACAAGCTTCACCCATTACATATATATAGTTTAACTTCACTAACAGTGTTTTATCCGAAGCCCAGTGCAATTTGTTCCCTTTCATATTCATTCAGTTCTAACTACAAGTCACTTCTGGTTGTGTATTTTGCTACTCTGCTGCTGAATACACATGCCCAGTGTGGAATTCATCTCACCATGTTAAAACAGTGAATGTGGCTTATGAGCCACAGGATGTCTACGCCCTATGCCATCTGATATCTGCCCAGAAGTAGAAGCCTGCAATGAATGAAAGGATCAAGGCAGTGACATCTCTGGCCCATCCCTTGTTTGGATATCAGCCAGCAGGCCAACGCCTTAAATCAAGAAATAGCTTCCCAAGATCTAAAGAGATACTTGCAGGAACATCTCAGCAAGCTAGAGTCCAAAAGTGGCAGGCTAAAACCCGGAACCTCAAGCCATGGTTGATACCAAATGAGAAATTTTCCCATATGCACACAGAAAACTGGGTGACTTGGAAGGTGTTGAACAGACTGTGTTCTGGCACCATGAGATACAGAGCCAACCTTAAGAAATGGGGCTACAAGAGTCCACGACATACAAGTTTTTATAATAATAATAATAATAATAATAATAATAACTTTATTTCCTGTGAGTCGCCCTCCACCAATGGTGCTCCGGGCGACTTACATCATTTAAAAATACATCTAATTAAAAACACGGGTTCAAAGAATCACAAAGGGCCCAATCCCCAAGATTAGTCAATCCCCAAACGCCTGGCGGAAGAGCCAAGTTTTCAGCTCGGACAGGAATCTGGCTGGGGCCGATATGGCCCTAAGAGCAGGCGGAAGTGTATTCCAGATTACAGGAGCCACCACAGAGAAAGCTCTCCGTCGGGTCTTTGTCAGCCGGGCCTCTCTCACCCCTGGGATAACTATACAGTCACGATTTATTTTACGCGATGGTCTTTCACTGTGTTGGTCTATTAACCGGTCGCCCAGATAGGCTGGTCCGGTTCTTGCCGTGCTTTGAAAGTTATCGCCATGAGTTTATAGACCACTCTGAACTCTGTAGGGAGCCAGTGAAGAGCTTTTAGGATTGGCGAGATATGGTTCCTAGCCGATGCCCCGGAGATGAGTCTGGCCGCTGCATTCTGGACAAGTCTCAGCCTCCGAGTCGTGGACAGCGGTAGACCCGCATACAGGGCATTGCAGTAGTCAAGACGGGAGACTACGGTGGCATGTATCACGGTCTTCAGCGCTCTGATGGTAGGTAGGGGGCCAACCGTCGGGCCCTGCGGAGATGAAAAAGGCGCCCTTGGCTGCAGCCTGGATCTGGGCTTCCATTGTCAGCCTCTCGTCCAGAATCACTCCCAGGCTCTTCACCGCCGGAGCCGGGACAGGGGCTCGCCTTCAAAGAGTGGTAATGGTGAGTGAGGGTCGGGTCGACCGGGCCAGAGGATCTCCATTTTTGCCGGATTGATTTTTAGTCTGTGTGCTCTAAGCCAGTTTGTCACCGCCCTTAGTCCCTGACTGAAGCTTTCAGGCACCGACGACATCCCTGGATCGAGCTTCAACAACAGCTGTGTGTCATCGGCGTATTGGTAGCAGCTGAAACCATGGCTCCTAGCAATACTGGCCAGGGGCTGGACATAGATGTTAAAAAGGGTGGGGGACAAGATAGCACCCTGAGGGACCCCGCACTCCAACCCGCATTTCCTGGAGACCTGGCCCTGCCACTCGACCCGCTGCGAGCGGTCCCGCAGGAACGATCCTAGCCAAGTCAGAGCCTTATCTTATCCCGGAAGCAGCCAGGCGGCGGAGTAGCAGATCATGGTCGACGGTGTCGAAAGCCGCGGTTAGATCTAAAAGGACCAGGACTGCCGAGCCCCCCTCCGTCCAGCTGGCGGCGGATGTCATCCGTAATCGCTACCAGGACGGATTCCACTCCGTGGCCCGCGCGGAATCCCGACTGGGACGGGTCCAGGCCCCCGGATTGGTTTAAAAAGTCACGCAGCTGGCTTTCCACCGCTCGCTCTAGTAGCTACCCAGGAAGGGCAGATTGGCAACGGGCGGTAGCTCGCCGGTTCGTCGGGTCGAGGTTCGCCTTTTTCAGGAGAGGGCGAACTCTGGCCTCCTTCAGGGACTCTGGGAAAGTGCCTGTATCCAGGGAAAGGTTCACCAGGTCCCTCAGAGCGTCCGATATGGTGTCAATGCAGGACTTGATTAAGTGCGATGGGCAGGGGTCCAAGGGGCAGGTCGTCGCTCTTGCCACGGACACCAGCTTTTTCACCTCTTCCGGCGTTAGTGGCCTGAATTCGGTGAGGCAATGCCCACTGGTCTGAGAATGACCCCGGTTTTTCACACTCTCATCCTCTGGAACGGGCGGCAGGTCACGCCGAAGTGCCGTGATCTTCCCTATGAAATACTCTTGGAGATCTTCTGCTGTTACCCTAGAGTTTTTGGGGTCACTCTGTGGAGATGCTAGAAGACTACTTTAAAGATCTGTGCTGTACGGGAGCCAGCAGCTGAGATCTGAGCGGCGTTGTAGGCCTTCTTAGCCTCTCTGGTTTCACGTTCATACAGCCTATGCAGTTCTCTATAGGCCGCTCTATTTGCCCCGCTGGTTTTTTTTTTTCTCCAAACACTCTCCAGTTTCTGTGAGAAGAGTGTCGATGTCTGCCCTCACGGTCAGGTGGTCCGACCAAGGCACTGTTCTGGTTTCTCGGTGTTTTATGGCTAGACCGTGGCTAAAGATCAGGTCCAGTACGTGGCCAGCTTGGTGTGTGGGGCCCGTTTCGGTCCTGGGGAGATCTAGAGCATCCATGTGTTGGAGGAACTCCCTCGCGTTAGATGTGAGTGGATCTGTGTCCGGGTGGATGTTAAAATCACCCAGTACGATGAGCCGGGGGAATCTCAGGGCCCAGTCCGCAATCAGGTCCAGCAAGGAAAATACTGATTTCTAGTCTGATTTTAAATAACTGTTTACTGGGGAGTTGTCCTTCTCCTCTTAGGGCGCTTGTGCCCGCTTTGTGCTGGTCTGTGACCGTAATAAAGTTTTGATTGAAGTGTGGAGAAGACCAAACCACAGACCACCTATTACAATGCAGTCTGAACCCTGCCACATGCACAATGGAGGACTTTCTTACAGCAACACCAGAGGCACTCCAAGTGGCCAGCTTCTGGTCAAAGGACATTTAGTATAATACAAAGTTCTTTTAAAAAATTGTGTTTTAAAATATATTAAAACTGTACCATCGGTCTGCTCCTGACACGATAAATAAATTCTAACTAAGGTTTTAATTTAATGACATGGTTTTCTTAGGATGTCCACCTATGTTCTAAAGCACAGTGTGGATTTTAAGTCACAACTGGCCACTGTAGAGAGAGGATATTTTGGGGAAAGCAAAGGGAACATTTGGCTACAGGGCAAAAGAAGTGACTAAGAAGTTGTCACTGTAGTTGTGATTAGAGTTGTCGAGTGTTTCTTTAAATAACCAACAGCAGTAAGGATCGTGCAGCTCTCTTCACATTAGACTGTAACACCCAGCATTCCTCAACCTTGGATATGCCGGCTACAACTGTTGCCCTTTGCAATCTAATATCAAGGGAAGAACCTTATGGTCCCTATCAATGAATGAGAAAGAGAATGAAACCAGCTTCATAACTGTTTATTCCACAAATTTATAAAAAGGTCTGAAAACACAAGACCTCCAATGTTCAACAAAAAGTAAAACTTACATTCATGCTGAGAAAAAAACACTGAAGAAAACCACTCAAATATCTAGTGTTCCAGACACCAATGTTTTTTTCTTCAGTTTTCATATACAAATGATGCGCCTCCATTGCAATATGGAAAGAACTTGATGAGCTCAACCACTATTGCAGTTTTTTTAAAAAATTCTCATGCTATAATTTAAAGCAAATAATTGCATTATTATACAGAATACATTGATTTCTTCTTTTCAAGGCAAACAATGAATAGTATTGATTGCTGAAGTGGTGACTTTACTATGTATTATTTTAACTATACGGAAGTTTCAGTAGTTTGAACTGCAATATGAACATGTGTTGAACCAGGAAGGACATACAAGTCCATCACAAATTGACTAGAAGACTTGGTTTTGTACTGGAAAAGATGACTCTGCAATTAGAAACATGAAGCCTCTCATTAAATCTGCCCTCTATGAATTAACCACTTACATGCTGAAAGAACTATGATTACTGCAGCAGTTGCTAGAGCTACAATAGACCTGCACAATATGTTAAGCAAATGAAGAGATGCAATTCTCTTGCAGATGCCTTTAGCTATCAGCTGTTGCTCCCTGTCAGCCTCTGAACAAATGTGGGGTTGATTCACAATCTATATGAAATAGACATTAAGTTACAATGGACCACACTGAGTGCTACGTTATGGTTAAAATGACAACATTATTAAAAAGGGATAACCTTATTTATTTATTTGTTCAGTCTTATATTCTGCCCTTCCCGGCCGGCTCGGTTCACACACATATTAAAATGCACTGCAAGCAGTGCTACATCATAAAAACAACAAGAACAGGAAATAAAAGTTGCAAATAATGCAACGACAGTATAATAGACAGTTGCGCTATCCAGGGGCTTCAATTGAAGGCAAGCCTGAACAACACAGTTTTGCAAGCCCTCCGGAATGGGATAAGCTCCGCCATCGCCCGGACGTCGTCTGGCAGTACGTTCCAGAGCATTGGGGAGGCAACTGAAAAGGCTCGTTGCCTTGTGCTGGAGAGATGGCAGGAGCAGACAGATGGTATCGTCAGAAGGTTTCGCTCTTCCGAGCACAGTGATCTCAGGGGAACTTATGGGGTGAGGCGGTCCCTCAGGTACACCGGCCCCAGACCATGGAAGGCCTTATAATATGTTGAAAGCAGTTTGGTCTCTTACTTGAAACAAAAACATGTAATAAGTTGAAAGTCATGACCAACTTAGATAAACCTGGTTTTGTTGTACGCTGTAAACAAACACTTCCAGAATGCAGGTTATTTCCAAACAAACTGGTTTTACAATAGTAAATTCCCTTTTATCCCCATTTGGCTACAAACATCAATAGCAACCTAAGTGTGTGCCGCTAATGATCTGCCACTGGAAATGTGGACAATTTACTAGCATTTTCACATCCCAAGAATGGGAAGAAGCTGTTTTATGCTAACAGTTACACCTAACAAGAAACTGATAAGGAAAGAAGTTAACGTGATGACTGACACTTAAAAATACCTGAATAAGTCTCAAGAAAAGTATTTTCCTCTTTCACAATATTAAGACTCAAACTGGTGGATAGCTTCCCCGGGTTTGCAGGCATACTGATTCTTAGAAATTAACTAAGGACTACATCCTCACATTTGGCAAATTCGGCAACTGTAATCTAAAACAAGATGTACACTATGCATCACGTTTCCAAGAAAAACTGCTAGAATTTGTCAGCAGCAGAACTTTTGGCACTGCTAAGGATCTGGAAGCCACTACCCAAGCAGCCATGCATATCTTTGATGTAAGGCAAGAAAGGATTTGGAGTAGGGCATTTCTAAGTAATTTATAAGAAAATCCAAATCTGATTTCCATTTAAGATATTTGACCACTGTTTGTATTAATTAGCTTGTATTTGTGTCACTCCCTATTTTCCTTTGGGTACATTTTAAAGTTACTTATTCTGGGGTTACACTAATGGCCACGCTTCTCTAGTTACTGAAGATTAAGAACACAAAAAGAGTTATTTGGATTCACTGTGTTCAATTGGGTGTTATTAACAAGAATGCAATTCTCTGCCATTGTCCTAAATGCATGAGTCTTGCATGATTTTCATTTACTTCAAGAACATTTGGTGAAAATAAAACTCTTTGCAGGTTGTCATACATGTTAGAATAACCTTTCCTCAGGATTCAAGAAATATCAGCAAAAATAAAAGGCCAGAGCATCATGAAGCCAGAGCAGTTAAAGCTAGAACATAAAGGCAAACACTCGTGATTTAAAAACATGGGACGGATTACTTGTTTATTCTGGATTTTAGCTTGTCAAAAAGACTGCAAAACTACTTCAGACATTGCAGAGGATGTACTGATTTACATTCAAATATTATTTTACCAGTTTTCCTGACACAATTTCTTTGGAAATTTCAGAATTAAAGCAATGAATGCTTTTCTACATATGTACACAGAAACATGAACACTGAGACAATGCTTAAATACTGAACGATTTCTTCAGAAACTTTGTCCCATCTTCAAATTCTTAGCTTTTTGAATCCTGTGAGTTACAATGAATAATCTATGCTCCATGTGATATAAATCTGCTAGTTTTGGAAGAACATGCCCAACCCGTTTACTTCATTTCAAATACTTCCAATTCTTCTTGCATCATACCCCTCTCCTGAAACTCAAAGATGCATGGGCCAGAAAAAATTATTATTTCTGATGTCCTCAAGCAATGAAGAGACTGAAATGCTAGGCGTAGTTAAGATTTATGTAGCAGCTGAAATGTACGGCCCCAAAGCCTGATTTTACTACAAGGGTTAGTTATTTAACATACAAAAAGAGCACAGGCAGCTTAGTTAAGTGTCTGGTTCCATGCATTCTGATGTATAGCAGACAAAAACTTAATAAATCCTAAAAATATCTGTAGTATAGTATATCTTACTATGGGCAAAACATAAGGACATACAAGACAACTACCTGAAGTGCTGAAATTCCTAGAGTGTCTGCCCCAATTCTTTGGCAAAGCCCTTTGTCTCCAGTTTTGGAGGTCACATTGAGAGGCAACTTAGTAGCTCAATGGCATGGCCATATACCCTGAAACCAAAAGGAACACAAGGGAATATTCTATTCTTCCTCCGTTGCCCATGATACAGTACAATCACACAGTATAGAAATCACCTGCACATCCTCCCATTGCAACAGCTTCACTGGCTGCCGGTTTGTTTTCAGGCACAATTCAAAGTGCTGTTTATGACACATATAGCCCTATACAACTCAGGTCCTGGCTATTCGACAGATAGTATCTCTCGGTACGAACCTGCCTGGGCCCAGAGATCTTCAGGAGATGTCCCACCTTCGTCTCAAGCTCGGTTGGTGGGAACGAGAGAGCGGGCCTTCCTTCTCGGTGGCTGCCCCTTGACTCTGGAACTACCTTCTTCCCAGGAAACCAGAATGGCCCCCTCCTTGCTATCCTGGCAGCTGGCTAAAACTGTTATTTTCAGAAGGCTTTTAAAGAAACCTTTTAAGATTGTGCCAGAGGGTGCTGTGTTTTATGTTTAATAGGGTTTTAACAACGTATTTTTAGTAAGTCCTGTCTCATGATACTGTTCCTGTTAATTCTATTTTGATGATACGCAGCACAACAAAGATGACATAGTTACATGTGTGTACAGAATTTAGATCTGCCTAAAGATGGTAATAACTCTTGTTCAACACGTTATGGATAGAAAACCAGGTAATGATGTTGCAGAATCAAAATACTAGATATATATTTTAAAACCTCAATGGAGTTTTAACTGAGTTTTCATAACTGAGTTATCCATGTAAGATATTAAAGATTAACTTCTTCATCAAGTTCAGTAGTTCTCAACCTATAGGTTCCCAGATGTTTGGCCTTCAACTCCCAGAAATCCTAACAGCTGGTAAAGTGGCTGGGATTTCTGGGAGTTGTAGGTCAAAATACCTGGGGATCCACAGGTTGAGAAACACTGATCTAGTTCAATGACCATTGGATTAGGGAACTCTTGTATCTTCTATTCCCCATTTCTTCTTTTTGGCCAAATTTTGGTAAATGCACACATCGATTTAAATTATGTAACCATAAAAGTATAAGTAAAACTTTATTGGACTAAGCCCATTCAGGAAGATAGTCACCCAATTCTTTGTAACACATTTTTAAAAAAGCCCTTGTTTTTACCGAAATGGCAACTTTGTATTCCAGATCTGTGAATGCTACGGTAGTACACCTGACCAAATAAATAACATACAAAATTAGATGCCAGGGGAAGTCATATTAGTTTTTACTTGGAATGCATTCTCCAAATGGAGGAATATTCAAATAGTCTTAAGTGGTGCCACCAGGATGCTAGTTTACTCTTTAAATGAGAACTCGTTCTATGTGAAGACTAGGAAACTAAGGCACAAGTTCTCAAAGCACAGAAGTCGAGCAAATTTCTTTCAATGCCATCATGTAGGATTTTTCAAAAATTGTTGTTGAAGGTACATCTATTTTGGACAACTGGAAGCCAGACAATTTCTTTTTATAGACAAGTGACTGTCCAAAAACTGAAGTTCACAAATCCTTGAGCTGATAAGAATCAGTACAACAAAAAAGTAATCTGTTGCTCTATTGAAAAACATAGCTCTCTAACCATCTTTGGAATGCAGAATTTTGCAAAAGCAATTGCATATAAAATAATTTGTATTATAATGTCAAGTCACCACTTCAGAAGCAACAACTATCTTTTTTTCAGATTTCAAGCTTGCTCTGCAATGTTCTGCTGCTGTTTCTCTTGTATTTTTGACACTGGGAATTCCAAGCCTGCCCATAACATGGGTTCCGCTTTCCGCATAGTGAGCTCAATCTTTGTCGCTGTCATATTTACATAACTCCTTTTCACATCGATCACCTGGAAAAGACAACAAACACTTTGGCTTCAACAGCAAACTATGTGCCAGATGAATGCCTTACAATAGCCACCCCCAAACATACTATACTGAATGTAAAATAATGTCACTTGATTCACAGTCTCAACTGCAATAACCCTTTCATGCCGTCAAGCTGTTAAAAAAGAAACCCACTTGAGAACTGGCAGTGGGCAGAAATCGTTCACATATTTTTAAATGTGACAATGCTGGAAATGGAGCTAAAATGCACAACTGAAAAAAGGGTGTGAGAAAATGTAGGAAAAATGCTTTAAAGTAAATCAATATGCATCTGGCCCCTCACATTTGCTAGCTTGGCTTTTGCAGATTTGATTAAAAAATGTCTCTCTAGGAATTTTAGGTCCTCCAGTGTGATATTATGGTCAACTTCTGGCAGAAACTGACCATACAGTCTTGCTAGAGGACTTAGATAGTCCCAGAGATATGTTCTCTCAAATGAAGCAGTGGGGTTTTTTATTCATGTTTCCCACTTTTGTGTCCTTTATTCCAGCAAATGTTAAGTTCACTGATTTCCATTACAGAAAATGCATTTATATAAAAAAAAGAATTTCCATGAGGAGACCAGTACACCATGACTAACAAGAATATACAATATAAGGACAGGATGAACACACAGGTGGGATTCTGAAAAATCAATGAAATTGAGACGGTAGTGATTTCCACATTTCTCTGACAACAACAAAAAGAAAAAAAGCATATACTTTCAGTAGTGTAATCTCACTGATGAGGATCACACACACTTTCCAGTTAAATAGCATCAGAAAGAATGTAGTCAAGTGCATTCTTTTTAATATTGTGATACCACTAAGCTCTGTCACAGGGAAAGCCACACTCCAAACTAAAAACATGGCTTTCATGCTGATATATTCCATATCGTTCAGACAGATCTTGGCATCACCAAGTAGAGACTCTACTGCTCAGTGACTGAAAACAGCTGTAATACTTTATTAAAACAATCGATCTCAGGCATGGGCAAACTTTGGCTCTCCAGGTATTTTGGACTTTAACTCCCACAATGCCTAACAGTTGTGGAAGTTGAAGTCCAAAACACCTGGAAGGCCAAATTTTGCCTATGCCTGATTGATCTACTAGCCTAGAATTAGATACATACAAAGTTATGATCCCAACACAAAGAACAGAAATAATAAAGGGCAACTGGAAAGCAAAAGCTCTGTATGCTTTTCCAAAGTTAAAAAAACCCAAAACATTAAATGCCAAATGGGCTATTTAAAATGACTCCACTTTACAGGAAGAACACGCGAGAGGAATAGGAAAAAGTTTGTATTGCCTATTATAGATTTCCATTTGACTTTCAAAGAGAATATGTTGATTAAAGGAAAATGAGTCAGCAGTGTCCTATAATAGCCACACACCAGAATTTGAATAATGAATAAGCACACCCAGCATTTATATAACAGTTACTTTCATATACATTTAAATTTGCCATTGGTACATTGCTTGCAGCATGTAATTGCAATCATTTCATGTTACAAATGTGCAAAAATAAAAGTCAAAAATGGCTTAAATAAAAAAAGCTACAAAACTCTGTACTTACCCCCCATAAGCTGAGATTCTGATTAAATTCCTTAACACCTTCAAATACAATATGGATATTTAGCTGCAAAACAAAGAGTGGCTTTTACAATAATAAACTAATATTTATTTACTTACTTTATTTATTTATATACCGCCTTGAGTCTACACCTGGGTTTACAACATACTAAAGGCAGTTTACAACATGCTAATGGCAAAAATTCAATGCCAAAAAACTGTAAAACAAAGAGATCATAATAACTAATTACTACATATAACCATGACTTAAAATCATTACACATAAGACATAAACAAAATTTAAACTTCCAGATAAAGCATTAAAACATCCTGGTATAAATATTAAAACACATTGCAAAATTGTTATTACATTGATTGATTGTTAGTTGCCTTGAGTTCCTAAGAGGAGAAAGGCAAAATATAAATAAAGTGAAGGAGGAGGTCTCACAGCTATTACTGACTTTAAATCGCATTATGTAAAATGGAAAACTGCCATTCTAAAGCTCTGAGATAATCTATCAGTACTAAAGAGACACAAGAATCACAACCCAAGCACAGTAAAAAAAAACACCCTGCTAATAGCATCATAAATATAGCCTGTAGTACTAAACCGATCTGTGACTTGTGAATATAAGGATAAGAATATAAACAGTGCTATCCAGCCCTAATTTAGGCACAGGCTATAATAAACGGAAATAATTTTGATATGGGTCTCAAAAAATTGATTTTGAAATTACAAACCAAAAACGTCTCCTTCGAGTTTTGAATTATTTACCATATTATTGCATCTCAGACTGGCAAGTGATGATTTTAGTGTAGCTTGCTTGATGAAATCAACTACTGGCTCTGATACATGGTGGCATGGCTATGAGGAAGAACATGGTTCCACAAAGTGCAGGCAGATGGGTTTAGTGACACATGCAAAACAAGCATGTCAAGAAGAGAGAACAGGTTGAATTACTTTGAACCACAGCTTTTTGACTGATCACTAGTCAGTGGGGTGTGATTCCTGCTTTCCAGTGGTTCTTTTTGACCATAAAGTGTACAGATTCTCTGAATCCACTCAGGTTTGAAGAGATTAAAAGCCGATCTCTTTTTTAATTTCAGGTTTTTTTCTTTTCATTCTTTTATTCTAATATTGTTTCATATTTGCGCAGAAATCGCAATAATAAATATTTATTTATAACACTTAACTTGCTCTTCAGTTTTCCCAAGAGATTATACAGAAGATGTTTTGAATCTCATTCTGAAAATGTTAGCAATGCCACTTTCCGTTTCTTGTGCCTTAGAATTTCTACTATTTATTTATTTATTTATTTATTTATTTATTTATTTGTTCCATCTTGTATTCCGCTCCTCCCTGCAGGCTCGGGGCGGATAACAGCATAAAAATTCGGCAAACAAGTAGCGTCCCTGTTGCCGTACAATAAAATCAACATAAAACACATAGTAAAACAGTATACAACCGATACCGTATTAAAATTACAGACATGCCATGGCGTTCCCTGAACCAGGATGCTAATTAGGAAGATGGGTACGTTCGGCAGATTCGTCTAGCTGAAGGCCATTCTAAACAGGGCAGTCTTACAAGCCCTGCGAAACGGGAGTAGCTCCGTGGCGGCTCGGACATCGTCCGGGAGAGAGTTCCAGAGTACCGGAGCCGCCACAGAGAAAGCCCTCTGTCTGGTGGCAGACAGGTGACAGGCGCGGACCGATGGAATCAGGAGCCAGTTCGCCTCCTCAGAGCGTAGTGATCTCGGGGGAATGTACGGGGCAAGGCGGTCCCTCAAGTACGCAGGCCCTAGGCCGTGTAGAGCCTTAAAGGTTAATACCAACACCTTGAAGGCAATTCGGTACTCAATAGGTAGCCAGTGCAGTTGCCGCAGGATGGGCGTGATGTGCTCCCTTACCGACGTTCCCGTCAGCAAGCGAGCGGCGGCATTCTGCACTAGCTTGAGTTTCCGAACTGTCGCCAAGGGAAGGCCAACGTAGAGGGCGTTACAGTAGTCTAATCTCGAGATGACCGTCGCTTGGATCACCGTGGCCAGGTCGTTCCTGGAAAGGTAGGGCGCCAGTCGCCTAGCCTGTCGTAGGTGGAAAAATGACGCCCTGCTGGCCGCAGAGACCTGGGTCTCCATAGCCAGCAGGGGGTCCAAGTAAACACCCAGGCTCTTAACAACAGGCGATGGACTAAGCCGTTCGCCGTCCAGGGTAGGCAACCGGCACTCATCCCCCCCCAGGTCGACCGGGCCACAAGATCTCCGTCTTCGACGGGTTCACCTTCAGCCGGCTAGCCCGCAGCCAGCCAGTCACGGCCTCCAGGCACTGATGGAAACAATCGGGTACAGAGTCCGGCCTGCCGTCCATTCTCAGCAGAAGCTGGGTGTCATCAGCGTACTGATAACACTCCAGACCAAAGTCGCGAACCAGCTGGGCCAGGGGGCGCAGGTACACGTTGAATAATAAGGGGGAAAGGATGGCCCCCTGGGGGACCCCACAGTCAAGTGGGGATCTCCCGGAGACCTCCCCGCCCCCCTCCACACATTGTCCCCGGTCCCGGAGGAAGGAGGCCACCCATTTAAGGGCAGTCCCCCCGACCCCGGAGCCGGCTAAACGGTGGGTTAACAGTGCATGATCTACAGTGTCGAAAGCTGCCGTCAGATCTAACAAGACGAGCAGTGCCGATCCACCCTGGTCCAGCTGGCGGCGAAGTTGGTCTGTAATGGCGACAAGCACGGTCTCCGTCCCGTGCCCAATACGGAAGCCGGACTGGAAGGGATCAAGTCCAGCTGTGTCTTCCAAGAACTGCTGCAGCTGATCCGCTGCTGCCCTCTCAATCACCTTGCCTAGGAAAGGCAAGTTGGAAACTGGCCGGTAATTGGAGGGAGCCGAAGGATCTAAATTCGGCTTCTTCAGCAGCGGTCTCACCATTGCCTCTTTTAATCCTAGACTTATTCATTTATTTACATCATTTTTGCCCCCCTCTTCTCACCCCCGTAGGGGGACTCAGAGTGGCTAACAATGGCAACAATTCGATGCCGCAATAAATTGCAATAAAAACACAATAAAACATACAAATATCATAGATTAAAAACAACATTATTTATTTATTTATCTATTTGTCGAATTTCTAGGCCGCCACTCCCGGGAAGCTCGGGACAGCTCACAACAGGGCAATGCACAATAAAACACATTAAAACACATCAAACACTCTAAAATATCCATACATTAAAAAACAATGTAAACAGTCACAAAGCCTTTTCCATTACAACAATCATAGGTAATATTCAATGTTCAGTCTTGTGCTCTTGGGGTAAACCTTGCCCCATTTTGTGTCCCGGCTTTCATTGGGGTCCTCAAGTCGTTTTTGAAAGCCTCGCAAAATTGGGAGGGTTTTCTCGGATTGGGTCCCAAAATTTGGACCACCTGCCACACACGCTCTGCCACACCCTCTGATTGTGTATGTGTGTGGCAGGGCCTGCAGACAGACCCTGAGCGAATCTACAGATCCCACCACACACGCCCTGCCACACTCTCTGAGCCTAGCTCCAGGCCTGCCCAAATGCAGGCAAGCAGGCTTTCGTGTCGAGAAGATTTCCATGTGTAGAGGGGCTTCCTGCTGTGTGCTTCCGAAGAAACGGAAGACAAAAAAAGACACAGTAGGAATGAATTTCCTCCACATGACTACTTTTTACTAAGCTTTCTTGCAGCATGGATTAAAAAAATGAAAACTCTTGCCTCTTAGTTCTAGTTTGGGAGTGGGCCCTTCAGGCAGTCTACACGGCTGCCCACAATGCCCACCCTCCTATGAGCAGAATACACACTCAATCATACACATAATGTACTGAAACCAGGAAGAATTAGGTAGGTTAGAACTCTTCTCCTGATCTTACATCCATAGACAGGAAGATTGCTTCCCTACCTGGGATCCTAAATTGGGATAGTCTTCAAGTTGACATATGTATTTATAAAATAATTTATCAGATCAGTCATTATTTTTGGAGAAGACGGACACATTTCTAAGAAATATAGGAGGGATTTTTAATTGAAGAACAAACCAAAATAGTACCTCACCTTAGTGCTATTTGCTTCTACATAGCTAACTTCAGGAACTGAATTCTTAGCATAGATTGAAATGGTCACTTCACCTCCAGTCTGATGCCAGTCATGCCTACATGGAATCACTTTCTTCTACAAGTGGCATAAAAACATGAATTAAATCTGTTCTAAATACTTGCACCTCTCTCAGAAAAATAAGGACTTCCACAGCAATTGCTGATCAGAGAAGAATACAGCAATAAACAATCCCTTCACTGACATTTATGATATAGTAAGAGCCAAGATGGTAGAGATTGCAAAATATAAGTGTGTCTTCTTCAATACAATAACTGACAATAAAACAGTAAAGAAAATTTCTCCCTATGCAAAAATTTCTCCCTTACACATAACCGGAATTATTTTTACAGACCACCCTCGGAAGTCACACATTTTTAATCAAGTATATTGTGAAGTGTCATGCGACTTTTGTGGGTGGAAGTGGTACCAAATTACATATTACGAGGAGAATGGAGGAATGCAGTAAAGCTTATGGAGAGAAAGTGCCAGGACCAAGATTAACATTGCACAGAGAACATAAAATTACACTTGTGCAATTTATTGTTGCATTAGCTATTCTCTGTTACTCTCCATTCTCCCACCAAGCTTATGTGAGCAAATGCAAGTCGAGCATTCCTTATCTGGGATTACAAAATCCAAAATATTCCAAAATCATCCACTTGCGTACCCAAGACAGTGACACTTTTGCCTTTTGATAGCTCAATGTGCACAGATTTTGTCTGATAGGAAAAGTTATTAAAACAGCTGTGTATACAATTATTCTCCAAATAACTTCTGATTCCAAGCACTCTGGATAAGGGATAATCATTACCATGCTTCTATGAAAAATGTGGGATGACGTTTTTAATAATAATAATAACTATGTAATGCTTTAGTATATGTTGTAATTTTGCTGCGTAAAATAATTACCAGTAAATTGGCCCAGGGAATAAAGCAGATTATAATCCATTGAATCAATGTTTTTGAAGCATGAAGTGTTTAATGGTCTACTATGAAATTCTGGTTTTTCTCAAAATACAAATGCTCCTCAGACTTGCTCACTTATCTATTTTAGTGAAACTTTGTGACATTTCAGCCCTATAAAGCTGACTGAAAAAATGTGGGGTAGTATTATGAAGCTTCAGAAATAATGATAAAATATTATCCCTATATTTAATAGGCATGTGTGATCCATAAAAAATGGTTCCAAAGTACTTACAAAACTTGGGGGCACTGATGCTTTGTTTCTAAAGTGTACTTAATTACTATAATGAGAGTAATGAAATGTCATTACTATTTTGCTACAGTAATTGCACATGCACATAACTAAATTACTATAATTGGGGAAACTTCAGGGGCTCCTGTATCTCTCATTTTTAGAGCTAGTGAAGTGAAACTTGCTACAATGGTAGGACACATTTACCGCTGTTAGCCCACCAAATTTCATAATGTTTCACTTATCCACAGATGTTTGGTGAATTTTCAAAGTTTTTTTTTATAAAGAGCATTAAAAAACGGCAAGAGCTAGCTCCTTGAATTTTCTATCCAATGACATAAGATAACAGGGGACCATTCCTCCCAACTTTTAGAAATACTCATACAGATACTGATTTTAGGGATTTTTTTAAAAGGTTGTGATACAAACTGACTGTTTTATCAAAATCTATCTCCCCTCTCTTGATTGGTGCGTTCTGATGCATACTGGGAAATGTAGTTTAGGGAAGAGCCTTTTGAATTATTTGGCATAGGGTTACTTCCCTTCCCAAACTACATTACCTAAGTTCTGTGTTGTTCCCAAAATGCAATGCTCTCTGAGAAGCCATTAAGTTTTCACAAAGAGAAGCCATTAATTTACAGGGAGAGGAATGCAAAGGATGCAGGTAGGTTTTCTTATGCTTCCTTTCACTAGCTTAGCTTGCTTTCTTGCCTTCCTTGCACTGAATTTAATTGACGTTGGGAGCCTTCTAAGCTTTACGGTTTAAATTTTTACGTTTTTGGTGTGGGCCATGCAAACACTTCAAAATAGCTTGCGACTATAAAACTTCAATTTTTTTTTACAAATTTCGACTCATCTAACTTTTTTTGCACACCTCTAACATTTAGTAATAATCCACATTTTCTTTCAACAAAAGATACTCACAGTAGCTTACATTAAAAGCATTTCAATACAATTTAAAGAAGCCTATATGAATTGTCTCTTTGAACAGCCAACTAAAAAAATTCCAGTTAACAAAAACATTCCAGCTACTTACAGCATCCTTCTTAAGCCACACATGTGTTCCTGTAGTGCAACCCTCTTGAGACAAAAAAGTATTGAAATCTGATGTTCTCCTCTTGCAACAGCTCCAATATTTCATCCTATGAATTAAGTTGTGGAGAAACCAAATGAAATCACGATGACACCACTTCGTTCTCATTACTTAGTAAGCGTTACAAAATGTATCAAAAGTAAAATAGAATTTAAGAAACCAATTTGTATTTGGCATGATACTGACCCTTCGTGAAATATAGGTACACCCATGTGGTATGTACATGTTTCTTCCATGCTGTGTGGTCCTTCAAATGTCTATGAAAAACACAAGGTGCATCTTATTAGTCACTGAACATACATTAGTGTATATGACACTATATTCTAGCTAAAAAGAAAACACTTTTGTATGACACGATTATTACCACTCATTTCCTACCCACCAGCACCTGAAGTAGCAGTTTACCCTCCAGATTCCTGACATTTCTTTGAGTTGCTTGGTTCAGAGAGAAAAGGGGAGGCAACCAGTGTGGACTTTTAAAAACAACCTTTCTCAAGGTTGCTGTGAGTTTTCCGCGCTGTATGGCCATGTTCCAGAAGCATTCGCTCCTGATGTTTTGCCCACATCTATGACAGGCACCCTCAGAGGTTGAGGGGTCTGTTGGAAACTGGGCAAGTGAAGTATACAGGTCCTTCTAAAAAATAGCATATAGTGCTAAAGTTCATTGTTTTCCATAATGTAATGATAAAAATTAAACTTTCATAGATTGCACACCAACTGAAATATTTCAGGTCTTTTGTTTTGTACTGATGATTTTTTTGTACTGTCTCAAAAATTAGCATATTTGGTCGGCTGGAATATGCTAATTTTTTGAGATATGTATGCCAAAATCATCAGTATTAAAACAAAAAAAGACCTGAAATATTTCAGTTGGTGTGCAATGAATCGAAAATACATGTCAATGAATTGAAAATACAAAGTTTAATTTTTATCATTACATTATGGAAAATAATGAACTTTAGCACTATATGCTAATTTTTTGAGAAGGACCTGTATATGTCTGTGGAATGACCAGGGTGGGAGAAAGAACTCTAGTCTACTTGAGGCAACTGTAAATGGCTGACTTCTCAGGTTGAATTAGTCTGCAGTCCCTTTCAGCATAGGTAAGCTGATGAAGAAACACAACATACAAACGATCTACAGACCCACTAAGAAGATCCAACAAATGCTACATTCAGCAAAGGACAAGAGGGATCCTCTCATCTCTGCAGAAGTCTACCATGTACCATGCAACTGTTGACAAGTCTACATAGGGACCATGAAATACAGCATTGCCCAAACATGAATGAAGGAACGTGAAAGGCACTGAGAAGTCAGCCATTGCAGAGCACCTGATGAACCAACTTGGACACAGCATATTATTTGAGAACACAGAAATGCTGAACAACATTCTGAAAACCTGTCATGTCTGTCATAGATGTGGGTGAAACATCAAAAGATAATGCTTCTGGAGCATGGCCATACAGCGCGGAAAACTCACAGCAACCCTGTGATTCCAGCCATGAAAGCCTTTGACAACAAACCTTTCCCACCCTTATGTCCTCCATATGCTTGTAATCTTCAGTGCTGTCTAGGGATTGTAAGAGTTGTATTCCAAACACACTGAGAACATCAGGATAGAAAAGGCTTTTATAAAGTAAAGACAATTTCTTAAAGCCAATTCAAAAAGTTTTACGCACACTAATCAATTGAAAGCCCATAGTATCATATATAAAATCAATGAGTACATTTTTTCCAGCACAAAAAGAGCAACTTGGTACAGAAGAGTAATTGAAGAATTACAAATATGTATCACATTGACATGTATACTATATTTGAGATACTTACCTTTGCACATCCTGCATTTTTACATGTAGTCCCAATCTTTATCTCATCGCTGTCTTCTTCTGTAAAATAAAATTTACACTTCAACATTATCTTTTTACAAGTCCAGAAGAATGCAGTACACAGAAGCAGAAATACATGTACTTAACATTTTTTGACCCAAGAATAATATTCCAACTATTATCAATGATACCATTTCACATGCTGATCCTTTCTCGTCTGTTATGAACTCTTATGAACTACTAACTGTAACAGATTTGAATTATATAATAGCCTGTAGTCCAAACAAGCTTTGTACCTTTTTTAATTTCATTTCCTGTTGACAATTTCAGTTTCTCCAATACTTGTTTCAGGGAAGCTGAAACTTTCAGTTGCAAACAACTCATTGGCTCATCTGGGCTAAAGAAAACAAAGAGGAAGTATACTGAAACATGACAAAGGTATTTACTAAATATGCTGATCAAATTTTCCAAAGCAGAGGTCCCCAAAGTAAGGCCCGTGGGCCGAAGGTCATTTGCCCCACCTCTGCCCCAAATATTACGACTTGAAGGCACACAACAACAAAAATCTCAATTAAATTGACTATCTCATCAGCCAAAAGCAGGTCCATACTTCCCATTGAAATACTGGTAAGTTTATGGTGGTTAAAATTGTTCTTCATTTTAAATATTGTATTTTCTTTTTATGGTTTTTGCACTACAAATAAGATATGTGAAGCATGCATAGGAATTCGTTCATGCTTTTTTCAAACTATAGTTGTCGTCCCTAACAGTCTGACGGTCCATGAAACCGCCCTCAGCTTAAAAGATTTGAGGACTCCTGTTCTAAAGCATTAGTCTTCAACAAGGATGAGGAAGGGAGGTTAGAACATACAACTGGGTTGCACCCTGACTTCGACTAATCTCTATCAGCAACTCTAATACATTGGCAAGGAATAAGAAATGGGTCTATAAATCAAAAGTGTGCTCAGGTCAAAAAAGGAAGGAAGATTACTGTCAGGAACTCCAATTCAACCAGAAAAGACACGCCAAAAGTCCTCCGTCTTCCAATGGTGATTTATTGTAGTACAGCAAACTTGTAAAGCTAAGACACCCGAGCCCCTCCACCACAATCCTTAAATACCAACTCCCTCCCTATGCAACATCCTGTAAAGATTACATCAGCCACCCTGACTCAGCATACCCAGTAGTCCTTTTCCCACCCAGAGTCCTCTTGGATATTACTTCATATCCTCCTAGTAACTGGAGCAAAGTTCACAATCCCATTGTGTTCCTTAGCAGAGAAGTAGAGCAAAGTTCATGGCTGCAGTCCTATCCTTCTGACTCAGCTGAACATCATCCCACTCATGGCAGAGTGGAATCTACTCTGGCCCAAGGCATAGAGATTCCATTCCTGACATTATGCCTCCTTCGTCCTCCCCCTGGGGAAACATAGCACTGGTCAAGATCGTGGTACAAAGGGATTCACATACCGTTTCAATAAGTTACAGTGGAATACAGGATGAATCTTTCCCATAATCTTTGGTAAAGCCAACCGATAAGAAACCTCATTCACACACTCATTCACCCGGAACGGCCCTATAAACTTTGGGCCCAACTTACGAGAGGGTAACCCCAGCTTTAAATTTTGGGTGGACAACCATACTAGATCGCCCACCTTATACGCCTCCCCTTCCTGTCGCTTCCTATCTCCGAAACGCTTGTATGTACTTTGAGCCTTCCGCAAAGATTCCGTCACTCTCCTTCACTCCTCCTGAGCTCTGTACCTCCACTCCCTGAATCTTCCACGAAAGCACCTAGTCCAACCGGCAACGGGACTATCTCCTGCCCATACACCACGGAGAACGGAGTCTTCCCCGTGGAGGAATGCACAGAGCCATTATACGCCACTTCCGCATATGGCAAAAGATCCGCCCAGTCGCTCTGCTGCTCATTCACAAAGATCCGCAAGTAGCTAGCTAATGATTTTTGCGTTCTCTCAACGCCTCCATTACAACATGGATGATAAGAGGTGGTCAACTTCCGGTCTGCCCCAGCGTCTCTAAAAACCTCTCCCAAAACTTGGCAGTAAACTGCACCCCTCTATCACTGAGCACCTGCTCAGGACATCCATGTAATCGATATACATGTTGCACATATAGCCTGGCTAACTTTTCCGCAGACGGCAATCCTGTTAAAGGAACAAAATGAGCCTGCTTCGAAAACATGTCCAGGATCGTCCAAATATATTTGTATCCCCTACTAGAGGGCAACTCCCCACAAAATCAGTGCTTACATGGGTCCACGGTCTAACAGGAGCGGCTACTACTTGAATTAATCCTGGAGGCTTAGCAGTAGACAACTTTCCCCTAGCACAAGCCTCACAGCGGTTAATATAATCTTTCACCAACAACCTCATTCCCGGCCACCAATATCTACTCCTAATCGCCAAGAAGGTCTTGGTGAATCCCCAATGCCCTGCAGACTTATGATCGTGAAACAACTCCATTATCTTATTCCTCAGTACTGCCGGTACATACAACTTATCCCGCACTAGCCACAACCCCTTGGCTCTCTTGCACTCAATCTCATGGGACTTTAACCACTCATCCCCTTCATAACATCGCTGGAACTCCTTCATCCAGTCTTCCAATCCCTCATTCTCCTGCTTCACTTCCAGTTTACATTGGGCTCGGGTCTGCACTTTCAAACCCCATTGATCCTTAGTAAACATCCTCCCTACCCCAGCAGGAGGATCTCCCCCATCACCGGATAACGTGACAACGCATCAGCCACCACATGGTCTTTGCCTATAATATGCCTCAGCACAAAATTAAATCGAGCCAAGTACCGAGCCCATCTCAACAACCGGAGACAACTTTTGGGGCTCCCTCAAGAACTGCAAGTTCCGGTGATCCGTCAACACCTCAAAGGGATGAACAGCACCCTCCAAAAACTGCCGCCATGTCTGCAGAGCATATCTAATGGCAAACGCCTCTTTCTCCCATATGGGCCAATTCCGCTGCTGTTCATTAAACTTTTTAGAAAAAAATGCACAGGGCTTCAGCACCCCACCTTCATCTTTCTGCAATAGAGCCCCTCCATACGCCCATGCAGAGGCGTCACTTTGCACTACAAAAGGTTTGGCGGGGTCCGGATGTCGCAATAAAGGCCCTCCAGTAAACGCCTTCTTCAGTAACTCAAAAGCCTTCTGGCACCCTGGTGTCCAACTCAACTTAGCCCCAGGTGCCTTCACCTTCTTACCCTCTCCCATACCTTTTGTCTTTAACAACTCGGTAAGGGGGCATACGATCGTTGCGAACCCCGAAATGACCGATCTATAAAAATTGGCCTGACCCAAAACGCCTGCAATTGCCTCCTGGTTCGAGGAGCTTCCCAAGCTAATACATCTGCCACCTTAGCCGGGTCCATACTCACTCCCTCTCTATTAATCCTATATCCCAGGAAGTCAATCTCATTTCTCATAAATTCGCATTTGCTCAGTTTCACATACAGCCTTGCCTCCTTCAATCTTTCTAACACTTCCCGGACCAACCGCACATGCGCCTCCTTGGTTTGCGAAATCACAACTATATCATCTAAATACACATATACCCCTTATACAAAAGGGGTGCAGCACCTCATTTATCAGCTGCATGAAAATGCCGGGGCGCCGGACAATCCGAAGGGCATGACCAACCATGACCAACCACTTCACCCGAACCATTTTTTTTACTTGGGGCTTCTTCGCGCCCGACTAACTCACAGAGCCAGTGGGCACAGGTTAAAACATAAAAACAGTTAAAAACAGTTAAAACAATTAAAAGCAAAATGCAATATAACAATTCTTCCACCTAGGCCTCCAAATGAGTTTTGCAGGCCTGTCTAAATGGCAGCAGATCTCTCACTTCGGCCGGGAGGGGCGTTCCATAACCATATGGAAGGCATTTATAATGTCCAATTTAGTAAAGTACTGGCCCCAGGCCGTTTGGCCTTTCCCATCTAAAGTACTTTCCCTTTCCCATCCCAATAGATCCTTAATCAGAGGCAAGGGATAACAATTGATCGTGCTGATAGCATTTAACCCTCGGTAATCAATACACAGTCTTAATTTGCCATCCTTCTTTTCCCTAAACAGGACTGGAGCAGCTATAGGGGACTCAGACCTTTGGATAAATCCCTTCCTCAAATAGTCATCGATTTGTTCTCTTAACGCTAGCTTCTCTTTCTCTGTCATAGGGTATATTTTGGGCTTGGGCAATACAGCTCCTTCCTTTAATTCCACCTTACATTGTACCCTCCTGACTGGGGAAGACTATCTGCTAATACCGGATTAAATACATCCCTTAAATCAGCATACTCTTCCGGAATCAGCGGCTCTTCCTTTTCCCCTTTCCCCTCAGTCATGCTCACATTCACATCCAATTCCGGCCGACACTTTAGGGTACCTGCTTTCCAGTCAATGACCGGGTCAGCCTGCTGTAACCATGGCAATCCTAAAATTATATCATGTTCCTTAATTGGGGCCACTACACAATCCAGTGTTCCCTCCCAATTGTCAACCTTACCCTTTAAACATTTGGTCCCTAAGGGAAAAGGCCCCCCCCCACAAAAGTACCATCTAATTGAGCAAAATGCACCGGAATCGGTAACTCCTGAGTTTCACATTCTAGATTCTTAACTAATGTGGGACATATAATATTTTCAGAACACCCACAGTCAATTAATGCTTGATGTAATTGGTATTGTCCCCTCTTCTCTAACCCAATATCACACATAATACTTGGGGCTTTCTCGCTCACCCCTTCCTTCTCCTCGACCTTCTCTCCTAAAGCCCCTCTAGCCACCGCCACAGGTCTGCCATCAGGGCCTCTTCTTTGTGGACACTGAATTGCGAAATGTCCAGACTGAGAACAAATGTAGCACAAGCCTTTCCCTTTTAACTTGCCACCAGTTCCCGTTCCATTCAGTTGGCTCTCATTCAGCGGCCGCCTCAGCGTAGGCCGTGGTTTCCGCAAAGGTCCAGAAGTAGACTTCCGTCGCTGGACCTGAGCCAGGATTCCTTCGACAGCACCAGCCAACTGAATCCATCCATCCACATTAACTGGGTCTCCACGATGCAAACACCATTCCAGTAGTTCACGCCACAATCCCTCTTTGAACAGTTCCAAAAGAGTTGCCTGTGACCACTCCACCACCTTCCCGCCAAGCACATGAACTCCTCCGCATACTCCGTCACCGACTTGCTGCCTTGCTTCAAGCACCTCAACGCTTCCTTCGCCTTTACTCTTTCCAACGGATCACGGAAATGAGTTCTCACCGCTCGAAGGAATTCTCGTAGATCACCCAAACACGGATCTCGTTGGTCATGGCACTGGACGTACCAGTCCGCCGCTCTTCCCTTTAACACCGCACCAACAGCACGCACCCTGCTGCCTTCACTGGGGTACAGGTGGCCGTAGTCCTCCATATGGTCCCCCACAGCCGCCACAAAAAGGCCACTTTGCAAGCCTCGCCATCGAATTCCACCCGAAGTGGTTCTTCCGGGCCGCTCTCTCTCACCATACAAGGATCTTCTTTCCGCACCAGCTGGGGCTGGGACAGGAACATGACCGCCATTCCTCCTCAGCAACTGAATACCTCGGCCTAGCCCTGCAGCTTTGGGTTGGACTGGAATCCCCTCACTCGTCACTTTAGGCCGGGTTCCTCCAACCGTTCCCTTCGGGCCTCTAGTCCGGGCGTCCACCCCCCACACTCCCGCAGGAGATCTAGGGCGGGTTTCAACCCTCTCCTCGTCCATCCAAGAATAGCGGGTAAAATCACCTTCGCCGACCGGGCCCCACATGGAGTCTTGGCTAGGGTTCTTCGCCAACCGCTGTGACACCCTCTGAGCGTCTTCTCCATAGCCTCCATTCGGGCCTTCAACACCTCCACTTCCGTGGGAGAGCGTGGCTCCGTGGTCTCACTCCCATACGCCGCATCTCTAGACTTACTGCGCACGCGCCGCCGCTGCAGCCGAGAGCCCCGCTCCACCGACACGCTGGGATGGGAACATCCAACTTCCATCTCCAGCACCAAAACGGAGAGTATTTCTTTCCGGAATGGAGCCGCCCCATGCCATCGCTGGGTCTCCGCAGAAATCACTTCTCTCTGGAAAGGAGCCGCCCCACGCCCTGTTGGGTCTCCAATCCGATCAGGAGGCCAACCTCATCCATGGTATTCCACTCCCCATCCTGGGCCTGCTGGGCTGCATCCGTAGTGAACTCCCAGCTCTCCAGGTATTCGTCCGCTTCATGCAACAACCTCTCCATCGCCTGGGAAAGTTTCAGGGTCTTAGCTTCTGTCAGGAACTCCAATTCAACCAGAAAAGACACGCCAAAAGTCCTCCGTCTTCCAATGGTGATTTATTGTAGTACAGCAAACTTGTAAAGCTAAGACACCCGAGCCCCTCCACCACAATCCTTAAATACCAACTCCCTCCCTATGCAACATCCTGTAAAGATTACATCAGCCACCCTGACTCAGCATACCCAGTAGTCCTTTTCCCACCCAGAGTCCTCTTGAATATTACTTCATATCCTCCTGGTAACTGGAGCAAAGTTCACAACCCCATTGTGTTCCTTAGCAGAGAAGTAGAGCAAAGTTCATGGCTGCAGTCCTATCCTTCTGACTCAGCTGAACATCATCCCACTCATGGCAGAGTGGAATCTACTCTGGCCCAAGGCATAGAGATTCCATTCCTGACAATTACTATTTTAAAACAACTAGAACAGATATGAATCTGCTTTGAGTGGTTCACCAAGTCCAGCACCACTTACCGCATATGTATATTGGTTTTATGTGTTATGTTTTATGCGATGTATGGCTGCAAGTTGTATGCGCAGCACGTTTTTATTGTATGTTGTGATCCGCCCCGAGCCTGCAGGGAGGAGCGGAATATAAGATCGAAAAATAAATAAATAAATAAATACTTGAGTATAAGCCGAATTTTTCAGGCCCCTTTTAGGCTGAAAAAGCCCACCTTGGCTTAAGCATCAGTCAAGGTTATTTATTATTTTACTCTATTATTATTATTATTCTTTTATTACACGTATTATTTTACTTTATTTATTTATTATTTGGATTGATACACCGCTACTCCCTGAGGGCTCGGAGCGGTTTACAAAAACAGCACTGCAAACAACAATAAATTTATAAAAACCAGTTTAAAACCCATTTCATAACTCAAATGCCATGCGGAATAACTGCGTTTTGCATGTCCTACGAAAGGTTGGCAAGTCTCGCAGGGCCCGGACTTCAGCCGGTAATGTATTCCACAAGGAAGGAGCCACGATCGAAAAGGCTCTACGCCTAGTAGCTGTCAAGCGGAAGGTCTTGAAATTAGGAATTTCCAACAGATTTTGATCTTCAGAGCGAAGTGATCTCTGGGGTTGGTAGGGGGTGAGGTGGTCCCTCAAATACATTATTATTACATTTATTATTTTAACTTATTGTTATTATTACATGTATTATTTTACTCTATTATTACTGTTATAATTACATTTCCACTATTTTGCTCTATTATTTTTATTACATTTATTATTTTTTTATTATTATTATTATTATTGGAAGGATACCTAAGCACATTTACATTGAAGAAGGTTGGAATAATGATTTAATCAGATTTGGACAATCTTATCTTAAATTAGTTTTATGTAAATATTGAAATAATTTAACCTACTGATACCTCAATTAATGTAATTTTATTGGTATCTATTTTTATTTTGAAATTTAACAGTAGATGCTGCATTTCCCACCATCAGCTTATACTTGAATCAATATATTTTCCCAGTTTTTTGTGGTAAAATTAGGTGCCTCGGCTTATATTCGGGTCGGGTTATGCTCAAGTATATACAGTATCCCATGAGTGTGAATCTCTACTACTTCAGACAAAGGTTTATCTCCACCTCTGCTTGACTTTAGATGTAAAATATAACCAGAACTTTGAATTTCTCAATAAGATGAATTTCCTCCTCCTTTTACAATCTCCTGTTAATTTACTTATTTGTTATTTCAACCATATTTCAGTACAAAACATTCTAGTTTGGACAGCATAGAAGTTGCTTTGCTTTTGGAGTAGGTAAAGGAGATAAAGAAAACTATCTGCCTTGGATTATACTCAACTGTAGTCCAGTATGAAAATACACACCACATGAAACATTTTGTAAGCAAGCAATGCCATTTTTTTTAACTTTAGCTAAATGCAAAAGTTAGCTTTGAGCACCCCCACAACGATCAATAAATCACAGAGAGAGAGAGAGAGAGAGAGAGAGAGAGAGAGAGATACAGATACAGATACAAAGAGAGAGAGAAGATCAAAATGGTTTTGAAAGCCAAAGCAAGGCTACCCAGGGTAGACAAAGCTTTTCTTTTTATAGCTCATCCAGTGATACTTGGTCACAAAACTAAATATCCTCATAATAGTATTTTTAACAAATGACACTCCATTGGTTAAGATTGCAACTCTTAGCAGTTTCACCTAGCATGACTAGTAGTCAAGGAAGGTGAAAGTGTTAAGTACATCATCTCATAATTGCCTGTTTCTACCTCTGCACAAAATCCCAAAATCTAAGCATACAGCATGTTTAGGCAAGTGTGAAAAATAAATGTCAGTGTTAACATTACCATTATGTAAAACGTAAAATAGCCAAGAGACAGAGCTTAAAATATGTTTAAAAACATCTACATATTATCAATTCGAAAACATATTTGGCATTATGGCTTAAATTCCGTACCGTACCTTGGTCTTTGAATGGTTTCCACTGGCTTTGGTGCTTGAATTATGTGTTCTTGAAATTTTGGTTTCAAGTTCAATTCTTTTTGTTCAGAGGTAGTTTTAACTTCCGGTTTAACAGGTTCAGGGGGCTTTTCACTATTATGGAAGCCCTTGGTACACCCCTGTTGTGGAAAGGAACAAGTTTGTATACCGGTAAATGATACCATATCTTATCCAAGCTTGGAAGCTAAGGAGGCTCATCCCTGGCTAGTACTTGGATAGGAGACCACTAGCAAATCCCATGTGCTGTAGGTTCTATTTCAGAGGAAGGAATTGGCAAAACCACTACTAAATATGTCTTGCCTAAGAAAACCTTATGAAATTCATGGAGTCACCATAAGTCGACAGTTACACGAACTCACACAAACTACCAACTGTGTATCATTCTGCTAATTCAATTTCTTAAGCTGTCTATTGCCTCATCTCAAATCTATTTCTTCATCTTCCTCCACAACTAGTATATATTATCTCCTACATATTTCACATACATATAGACTAACATTCTCTAAAAATCTAACTTATTTCATTGGTATTTTATTATCATCATATAAATTAAAAGCAACCTCACATCTTACTTGGCCAATTTTATAAATATAAAGTGGCATTAGAAAGGGAAGTATCACCAGGCTCACGGAAATTCAAAGACCATACATGCTGAAACTCTCACAGTAAAAAAATGCGTCTCTGCCAAAATCTGGTCTTTTACAGCACTATTAAAAGTACTATATGATCACCCTGGCCATATTTGCAATAGGGTAACCTACTGTAAAGTGACTTAGTCAACCATGATTTGGTACTCAAGATCAAATCTGTTTTGTAATATTTATATACAATTTTATATTACATACCACAATGCTTAAGAAGTCAGAGAAGTCTGTAGTTCTTCTCTTACAGCATGACCAACCCTGTGAAACAAAAGCCATGAGAATGTATTTCATCACTGAAAACATTCAGTTACATCTACCATTACAACTGCAAACACCCCTAAAAACCCCTCTTTTTGGAAGAAGTTTAACTAGTCACAATGGGGATAACACATTATACAGGTGATAGAAGGTACACAAGTGTTTTAAAAGTGGAGACCCAACTTTTTACAACTTTGAAAGGTTAAATTATTTTTACATTCAGAATGACTTTTTTTAATCAAACAGTTTATTTATTTATTTATTATTTCGCATTTGTCTGTCGCCCCCCCCCCCCCAACGGCTCGGGGCGACTTACAACAGTTCATAAAATACAATTGTCTGATAACTCATAATAACTCACAGTAATACCATTAAGATGGAATTACAATTAGAACAGTTGAAGCAACAAATGGAGTCGCAGTGGGCTGACAGCTAGGCGGTGTGAGCTAAAGTTTAGCTAACTACGAAGGCTTGTTGGAACAGCAATGTCTTAACAGCTCTCCTGAACGGGAGGAGGTCCTGGGTGGCACGGATGCCGGCGGGCAGTGCGTTCCACATGGTAGGGGCTGCAACAGAGAAAGCCCGGCGGCGGGTTGCGGACAGATGGTAGGTCCTCACATTTGGGATGACCAGGAGGTTTAGCTCTTCGGAGCGCAGTGATCTGGTGGGATGATATGGGACAAGGTGGTCCCGCAGGTACACTGGCCCCAGACCATGTAAGGCCTTAAAAGTCAGGACTAACACTTTGAAGGCAATCCGGCATTCAATTGGGAGCCAGTGCAGTTCGCGCAGGATTGGCGTGATGTGGTGGCCAATCTGGACCCCTGCCAGGAGTCGCGCTGCAGTGTTCTGCACCAGCTTGAGTCTCCGGATTACCGACAGAGGAAGGCCAATGTAAAGAGTGTTACAGTAGTCCAGCCTCGAGAAATTTAAACATCTTTCTTTTAAAAAGATCAGATTTACACACACATCCCATTTTAAGGGAAAGATTATATTCCACTGGACTCAAGTAAACTTATAATAGGTCATGAAAAAATACACAATACCATAAAGTCAGCCATAAGCAGACGTTTTTAAAGACTTGTCAGTAATTATGTTTGGACACCTACTTTGAGAGCATCATGAAAGACTGGTACTCCTGGATGATATGTGCAGGAATCTAGGATGCAGAGAAACAGTAGGATCAGTGAGAGACCAGCATAATACCTTAAATGTGTATGTTACATTCATTTACCTTCATTAATTAGTCACAGCCTAATTTCATATACACACACATTTCCATGGAGAAAACTATTAAGTTGAGACCATACTGATCAAATACATTTTCAGGCCACTGGGTTGCTTTCTGTTTTTCTCTCTGCTATCATTTGTTAATTAACCCCTGGAGCAAAGGTGTGCATAGATAAATAAAATACAGCTTGGTCACTCTTAAACATCGATTTCACATCCCTGGTTCCACTTACTGTACCTTCGAAAAAATTTCCCAACCCACACCCCATAAGTGTTGTCTTCCAGTGTGATTCTATGATACGCTTCTAGCCCTAACTTAGTCAAAACATAGGCTATTATCCATGGTTTCAGGTATGCAAGGGAAGTTCTTAGAATGTATCTCCTGTAGATGCAAGGCTCCTGCTGTATACATAGCCATTAGGACTGTGTGATTGATGAAAAAGTTTCAAAACTCATTACAAAATTAAGGGGTGCTGGCAAGTCATTTCTAAAGGGTAGGCAGCCAGGCACTGCACCAGAGGGGGGGAGAGAGAGAGAGAGAGAGAGAGAGAGAGAGAGAGAGAAGGAGACTAGCTCATAAGTTTTAGCTTCTTCAGCTAAGGCTGACTCGAGTTCGTACCAGAGAAAGAAGAGAGAAGCTTTGCATGCTGTACTGGCAGGCACTGCTTGCTTGCTTGCTTTACTTATTCTTTTTTGAGATGGGTGGGCACCTTTTGCCTTACGACCGTTTTATATTTTTGCTGCATTATAGAAATCTTTGAGGACTACTGGGCTGCTGAGTGCCCTGCAGACCTATTTCTGTGCGTTGGCAGCCAACAACCACCACATAACAAGTTGTTTCAATCAGGCACAAGCCTTTTTTTGCAACATTTTCTAGTGCTATTGCCGTGCTATCTGTGTGCATTGTGCCAAAAGGCACACAACAAGTTGTTTCAATCAGCCAAAGGAGCTAGGAAAGATTTAATATGTTTGAAAAAAATTAAAAATGTCCCAAAAGTCAGGAGATGTGCTAATCTTTCTGAAACTTGGGGACATGATGCCCTGGTTATGCTATGTAATTGTAGAGAAATTCAAGGACATAGCTCTCGTACTTTGTTTTTGTAAAAGCCTAAAAAAAATACCTAAAGATGAGTGACACATTCTGGAACTTTGGGGGGGGGGCAGGTACCACTGGCAAATATGTTCTACATTATAGCAAGTTTCACCCCAACAGTTCTAAAATGAGCGAGAAAGGACCCCTGGAAGCCCCACACCCCACGTGAAATTTCTTAATGAAAAAGTAATTAATAATTCATTATCTCATTATAGTAACAAAACGGACACTTACAATATTTTAGAAACACTTTAGAAACAACTTGCTGGCAGCCCCTAATTTTGTAATGAGTATTGAAACATTTTTTTTCATTGATCGCACAGGCCTAAATATATACCCGTGAAATGTCCAGGGTGGGAGGAAAGAACCATTATCTGTCTCCATATTCAAGATAACTCATAATGTGAATGCAAATATATCCAAAATTCTAAAAAAACAAATAAAAAATTTGTAATCCAGAATATACAGTTCTTCTATACTCAAACATTCAGATAAGGGATACTCGGGTTGTACTACAAAATATGCCCCAGATGGATCTAGTCATTGATTGTCTATTATATGTTTAAAGAAAAGAAATCTGTGCGGAAAGGATCCAGGACTGAAGGCCAGAATGTCACGATTGTTATGACACAGAAATAACAATGTTGCACTTAGAGATGACTGTAAAGCACACTACTCAATTTTCCATGAGGATCTTCATCTTCAAGTTATCAAGTCAACCTGCCTTGTATTCCTGGGACTTTTTCCACTTCCAACCCACATCTTATTTATTATATATTATAAGACCCATGCTGGTTCAGACTAGAGATCGATTTAGTTCAGCATTCTGTTTGCACAGAGGCCAAACACATGCCTGTGGGAAGCCCGCTTGTGTCCTGCTCTATGACAAAGGAAGCATATACATTATTCAAATAAAATATAAGATAGATAAAATAAGGCCATAAGCTGGACATAGGTTCCACTGAATCCTCCTCCTTGTGTTCTATAGCTGCTGACATACAGTGGTAGGATATCGTTATTATATCTTCATCTTCTACAATGGAGCCCCTGGTGGTGCCAGCAGGACTGAAGACTGACAGGGAGAGTGTAGATAAGCTCCCTCTATCAGTTCCAGCTCCTCATGTGAGGACATGAGAGAAGCCTCCCACAAGGATGGTAAAACATTAAAACAACTGGGCGTCCCCTGGGCAGCGGTCTTGCAGATGGCCAATTTTCTCACACCAGAAGTGACTTGTAGTTTCTTAAGTCGCTCCTGACATGACAAAAATAAATAAATAAATAAATCTTCTACAATGTCATTACTTTTATGTGTTATACTCCTGATCTTCAATTATCCCAGGACAGTGCAACTGCTACCCTTCCAATTGTTCTGTTCTTGTCTTCTTTGCTAATTTTTCTCTATTTCCTTCTCTATTATTCTCCCTCCTCTGGTCTAAATTTAGAATTTAGAGTCATACGGGGAAGAGTATGATATAAATGCTGCTAATAATGACAAGTGAGATCATCTCTCTCAGGGTGAATTACTGAAAATTTCTTTGGTGAAGCATAATTCTATTAAAGCATTCCTAGATTTATAGTCTCCTTCCATCTTCCAGTTCAGGTAATCATGTGTTCTACAAGAATTCATCACTGAAGTCATTGAGTCTAAACTGCTTAGACAACTTAAATATGTGTAATTCAAGACTAATTCTAGTTTGCAGCTGCGAAACAAGATCTTCCCAAAACAGACTAGAAATATATTTGACATGAACAGGAGCTAGAGGTTTTTCTCCATTATTTAAAGTCCCCAGAAATTATTCTGCTGCCTTAAGAGCTATCTGGAACACTTTTTTCAATAAAAAGCACAGTATATCTGCTTCATACCAGCTTGACTGAGATATTGAGGGGATTGTGGTATTCTAGTTTCATGATTCACAGGTAGTAGGGCAGCTGCTAAACCAAAGGAACATCAGATTAACTTATTTTTTACTGAGAGACAAATGTAACCTGAGACATACAGCTCAAACTCTCACATTCATGAGATTCTTTTCAAAGGTCACGACAGAGTAGGCCAAAAGGATGAGGGGAGGCAATATATAATATGAAAATAAGAGATAAGAGAAATAGTAGAAAAGTAAAGATTTCTTGGTGAACAAGCATGGAGATAAAAATATACCAAATATTCCTATATATTTGTGTTCAGGTTCTGCGGATTTTTGCAGAAACTAGATCTTGTGTTCCAGAGGTAATGCGATGGTTGGGAGGAAGTGGTTGGTAAAAAAGTATGGTAGCTTCTCCCTGGCCCTAAAATAAGCTTCTGGATTTATGCCCCTAAGAATTGACTCAGGGTGATCACAGTCACTGCTCAACAATATTTGGCAAGTTGGAAGTTGCTCTTACTTGCTGACCGAAAGGCTCACATCCGGGCACGAGGTGAGCTCCTGCTGTTAGGCCCAGCTTCTGACAACCTAGCAGTTCGAAAACATGTAAATGTGAGTAGATCACTAGGTACCGCTCCTGCTGGCGTCTATGGACAACGCCACCTCTTCAGCTTAGAAATGGAGATGAGCACTACCCCCCAGAGTTAATGTCAAGGGGAGACCTTTATCTTTACTTTAAATCCCTCATCCTACGCTAAAGTAAATGGTAAGACTGGTAGTGAATGGCAAGAAGTCCCCCACTTCTTCCACATGAATGAGAATAAACGATCAGAAGTGAGGGAGAATTTTTCCATTATTGCAATGTAAAATTTAAATACTTTCTGCCCCTAGGCTCTTGCTATAACCTAATACACTGAGAAGAAACAGCTCTCACAGTCATAACTTTTATATTTCTAAAATAAAAGTAAAAACTCACAAAATACAGTATCAATTTCTTATTCCCCGCTCTCCATGTAAGCTCACTCCAAAATTAGGCATTGTCATTAGCCTAAGATCTCAGCAGAATTTAACTTCTGAACACAAGTGAGAGCTGCACCATTCACCCTTTCTTAAAAAGAAATACTATGGTGAATTCACCACATATCAATTTACTAGTGAAAACTGTTCAAAAACCTTTACAATATTTTATCTTGTGACCCTCCTATTTGTTCCATGCATTATATATTACACATGTCACATGTCTGTGACAGAATGGAAGAAATACTTTCCCTTACATGTTCTGTGTATATATCCTCAGGAACAAGAATTTTTATTTATTTATTTATTGCTTGGACTTATATGCCGCCAACTCCGAGGCTCGCAGCGGCTTACAAAGCCAAGAGGCAACAAAATACATAATTCAATAGACAAACAGGAACAATACAACACAGTAAAAAGGGAAAGAAGAGGAAGGGCCAATGGGACAGGGTCCAGCGGGAGAGTGCCCAGCAGGTCAAGCGGGCTCTACTCTCCCATCAAAGGAGGGGAGCAAAGGTGGTCTCCAAGCAATCCCACAGGAGTGGTCCGAACCACTAAAATGATTCATGCTCGTCAGCCCCCCATTTGTCAAGAGTCTGGTGGGGGGTGTCCGGTCAACAGGACAGGTGGCCCTCTTCCAGAGAGGGCCCAAGAAAGAGGGCTTCCGTTTCCTAAAGCCCGGACCCCAAAAGGTTCTGGCCGCAGCGGGGTCCAGGACTTGGGCTCGGGCGAAGCAGGTCTCCCCCTCTCCCAGACGAGTAGTGGCAAGTGTCCCAGGGCCAGGGGCCTGTTGTTCTTCGGTCTCCAGCGCCGCCTTTTCCGCGGCCACCTGGCCTCAATACCGGACGCCCCCCGGAGCTTGTCAATTCCAGGGCTATACTGCCCTGGCTCGAAAGGCCTGTCGGCCCCTGGCCATCAGGGGGAGGCGGGGGGGATTCTGGCCTAGTCACTAGTAAGGGGGGGACCGGCAATAAAGAATGAAGGACAAGTGCATCCTCTGCAAATTGTGAGTTGTTCATATGACACAATAAGGACTAAATTCATTTTGTATTTATAGCCACATTCATAACAAACTGAAAACAGCTCCATTAATCCATCAGCTACATTAACAGGGCTATTCTGAACAAAAGAGCAGTAAGTTCTCTTTCATTTTCTACAAAGGTTTACTGCTCCATCCAACTTAACAAAGAAACTAACAATTATCCTTAAAGTACCAATTAAAGGAAGACAACAGGTAGAAAATCAACTCATTTGAAACACAGGGCTGGAGAAGAGTTATACATATATAACAGACTGACAAAAATGAATGGGTTCAATAGCAATTTAGGCCTGATGCCTCTCTAGAAACCAAGAGGACTAAACTGAAGCTGTCACACTTGAGATATATCATGAGGTGATAATGCCGGTTAAAGTGGAAGGCAGTAGGAAAAGAAGAGACTTCATTACAGGTGGATAGATTCAGTCAGGGAAGTCGTGGCCCTGCCTTTGCAAGACTTAAGTAGGACCTTTGTGACAGATCTCTCAGGGGTCCCTCTTTAATGCTGTAACCTTGAAAACAATAATAAAATTCTGGCATGAGGGGTATGCCACTTTCACCTCATCAGATGGTTAAGATACACCATTAGTTCCCAGCACTTCTTCACTTTTTATCCTCACAACATTCCTCTCTGATGTAATTAAGAAAGAAAACTACATTATGTGTGTATGGATGTGATTCAAAGTCACCCAAAGACAGACAACTGGCTCTGATCATGGCTCTCTAAAGAAATCAAAATGGAAACTACACAGGGTTGCTTTATCTTTAAAGGGTGTCCCTAAAGCCACCAGGTCCTGTTTAATCTTGGAAGCTAAGCAGGGTCAGGCCAGTTAGGACTTGGATGAGAGACAGCAAAGGAACCCTAAGAGCTGTAGGCTATATATCAGAGGAATGAATTGGCAAAACCCTCTCGGAGTACTTCTTGCTTAGGAAAATCCTATGAAAGTAATGCAGGAGTGCTCATTATGGTGATCGGGAGCACCTAGGTGATCTTCGGCCCTCTTCCAGGTGATCTTTGGGCCTTACCAGCCGGATGGCGTGGTCCTGCCATGCGCGCGCACGTGTGCTCCCGCCGCCACCTTTGCGGGGCTTCTTTTGCCAAAATGAGGCTTCAGTGGGCGGGCCCTGGCACTCGGCTTGCCACGCATGGTGTGGTGACATGATCGCCCATTGGTTGCTGCTGGGGGGGGGGGGCATACCTGGCCGGATAGAAATACCCTCCTGCTGCGTGCATGGACGGGATGGGGACTTCCTGCTTCGCGAAAGCACGCAGCAGGAAGGAGGAAGGCAATAAAGACATTAAGAGTGAGCGCGCGCGCAGGCAAGGAGGATCCCCTTCCCGGGTGCGTGCGGCAGCGAGTTCATGGGCAGGCAAGAAAGAAGCCCCGCACGGACGGAAGACTGCAGTAGGTGATGCACAACAGGTGATCTTTTCAACTTGATTGTTCACATAGTAGCTCGCATGATGAAAAAGTGTGGGCACCCCTGAAGTAATGGGTCGGTATAAGTCCTACATCTAATTTAAAGCTTGGTTACATGACAAGCAAGCAGAGCAAATTAATAAATACCCACAAGTACAATGGTATGTATTGGTCAATAACCAATAAACAGGCATGAAATATAAACTTATATTGAATAAACAAGTACACAACTGACAATGATAATGTTAATGCTCCATACATCAAAACGAATATAAAGCTAAACATAGATTTGCTGCTTATGAAGTCAGTCAGTTAAACTGAAGAGCATGTAGAACACACTATAATAAGCAAGCACAGCAGACATTCCTTCTTCTACATGACCATGAAATCTAAGGTAAAGGTAACCCCTGACATTAAGTCTAGTCATATCCGACTCTGGGGGTTGGTGCTCATCTCCATTTTTAAGCCGAAGAGTCGGAGTTGTCCATAGACAACTCCAAGGTCATGTGGCCAGTATGACTGCATGGAGCGCCATCACCTTCCTGCAACAGCAGTACCTACTCACATTTGCATGTTTTCAAACTGCTAGCTTGGCAGAAGCTGGGGCTAACATCAAGTTCAGCAGCTCTGTGGTTTAGTCTGCTGCACCACCATTAAATCTAGAGGAGACCTTTTTGCTTTTCACCCAACTTACTCAGGCAACTGGTCTTACATACTCTATTTTTTCCACATAATTTAATTACGAATGTCAGTGTCCCTGTTTCTAACATTTCGTTGAGTTCTTAAAAAGATGTTATCCATTAAGGTTGCCAGAGTGAGAGGGGACATGATAGCCATGTTTAAACATTTGAAAGGATGTCATATTGAAAATGGAGCAAGTTTGTTTTCTGATCTTCCAGGGACTAAGCAAAAGGTTCAAACTACAGGAACAGAGGTTCCACCTAAATATTAGGAAGAACTTCTTTATGGCAAGAGCTTTTCAATAATATAATATGCTGCCTTGAAATATAGTGGAAACTCCTTCTCTGGAGGCTTTGAAACAGAGTCTGGATGGCCATCTGTCAGGAGTGCTTTGATTGTGTCTTCCTTTTTGGTGGAAAAAGATGTGATGTTGATAATAATAATAATAATTGTATTAACCGCTTCTCCTTAAGGCTCGAGGCAGGGTACAACATGATTAAAACAGAGAGATAACACATAAGACTATTAAAATTCATATAACAAGATACTAACAAGTAAAATGCAGGTTAAAATTCACAAGTTAAGATTGACTAGGTTTGAAATGGATGGCCCTGGTCAACTCTTCCAACTCTGATATAGAGTTAAAGTTAAAGGTTTCCCCCGACATTAAGTCTAGATGTGGTGCTCATCTCCATTTCTAAGCCAAAGGGGCAGCATTGTCTATAGACATCTCCAAGATCATGTAGCCAACATGACTGCATGGAGTGCCGTTTATTTATTTATTTATTTATTTATTTATTGTTCGTTCTTATATTCCGCTCCTCCCAGCAGGCTCGGGGCGGATCACAGTAAAAATACATGGGCAGCATGCCGTTACGACGGCATACGGCCCTACAGTTTGAAATACAATAACATAAAACCACATTAAAACCAGAGTTACATCGACCGATACGGATGCGAGGACATGACGTAGTTCTTAAACCGGTGTGCCTAATTAAAGGCCAAGCCAAAGAGGGCCGTCTTGCACGCCTTCCGAAACGGGGCTAGTTCAACAATAGCCCAAACATTATCTGGGAGGGCGTTCCAAAGCACCGGTGCCGCCACAGAAAAGGACCTTTGTCTGGTCATCGATAGGTGGCAGGAGCGGACTGATGGAATTAATAACAGATTCTGCTCATCTGATCGCAGTGATCTCGGGGGCAAATACGGGGTAAGGCGGTCCTTCAGGTACGCAGGCCCTAGGCCGTGCAAGGCCTTAAAGGTCAACACCAACACCTTGAAGGCAATTCGGTACTCAATAGGGAGCCAGTGCAGTTGCCGAAGGGTAGGTGTAATATGTTCTCTCACCGGCACTCCTGCCAGCAAGCGAGCAGCGGCATTCTGCACTAGCTTGAGTTTCCGGATTGTCGACAAGGGAAGGCCAACGTAGAGGGCGTTACAGTAGTCTAATCTCGAGATGACCGTCGCTTGGATTACCGTGGCCAGGTCGTCCCTGGACAGGTAGGGGGCCAGTCGCCTAGCCTGACGGAGGTGGTAAAATGACGTCCTACTGACCGCGGAGACCTGGGCCTCCATGGTCAGTGAGGAGTCCAACATCACCCCTAGGCTCTTAACTGACGGCGAAGGATTAAGCCTTTCGCCGTCCAGGGTAGGCAACCGGCACCCATCCAGCCCAGGCCGCCCCGGCCACAGGATCTCCGTCTTCGATGGATTCACCTTCAGCCAGCTGGCACGCAGCCAACCAGTCACGGCTTCGAGGCATAGATGGAAACAATCGGGTACGGAGTCCGGCCTGCCGTCCATTCTCAGCAGGAGCTGGGTGTCATCTGCATACTGATAACACTCCAGACCTGGCCAACTGGGCCAGGGGGCGCATATAAACGTTGAATAACAAGGGGGAGAGGATGGCCCCCTGGGGGACCCCACAATTAAGTGAGAGTCTCCCGGAGACCTCCCCGCCCCCCTCCACACGTTGTCCCCGGTCCCGGAGGAAGGAGGCCACCCATTGGAGGGCAGTCCCCCCAACCCCGGAGCCGGCTAAACGGTGGGTCAACAGTGCGTGATCTACTGTATCGAACGCTGCTGTCAGGTCTAACAAGACAAGCAGTGCTGATCCACCCTGGTCCAGTTGGCGGCGAATCTGGTCTGTAATGGCGACAAGCACAGTCTCCGTCCCATGCCCAATACGGAAGCCGGACTGGAAGGGATCAAGTCCAGCTGTGTCGTCTAGGAACTGCTGCAGCTGATCCGCTGCTGCCCTCTCAATTACTTTGCCTAGAAAAGGCAAGTTGGAAACAGGCCTGTAATTGGAGGGAGCCGAAGGCTCTAAGTTCGGCTTTTTCAGCAGCGGTTTCACCATGGCCGCCAAGTCGGTACCTATTGATCTACTCACATTTGCATGTTTTCAAACTGCTAGGCTGGCAAAAGCTGGGCCTAACAGCGGAGGCTCACCCCACTCCCCGGATTCTATGCTATGCTATGGTTCTATGGTACGATATATGCTAGATTTCATTTTTCTTTCATCTGTGTGTGTGCATGTATGTATGTGTACACACGCACACACAGACACACCATAACAATCTGTATCTGTATACCTTTATAAAGCAGACTGTTTGTATGTATGTATGTGTGCGGAGGGCGGGAGGGCGGAAGGGCGGATATGTGGCAGCCACTTTCACAGGCCACAGCGACCAGCGCGGGTGATGGACCTGCACCAAACTTGGTACACATAACCCCCCTAAACCCCTTTACGTCCTGGTGTGGTTCGGGGGACATGACCCATGGATTATGGGATTTGTAGTACTTTCAAACACTTTGGTTCCCACAGACCACTGAGGCTACCAAAAAGGACCAATACAGACCACACTTAGCACACACAGCCCCCAAGACCCACTCTACGTCCTGGTGCAGTTTGGAGGAGGGTTGACCATGGATGATGGGACTTGAAGTACCTCTACTCACTTCCCAAGTCCGCTGCAACCCTCATCCAATCACTGATCGAGACCAAACTTGGCACACATAACCCCTATGACTGCCTTCACGTCCTGGTGAGGTTTGGGGGAGGACTGACAATGGATGATGGGATTTGTAGTACTTTCACACCACTCTGTTTCCACAGACCACTGTGGCCCCCAACAAACACTGATAAAGACCACACTTGGCACACAGAGCCTCAGTGACCCACTCTACATCCTACTGAAGTTTGGAGGGGGACAGAACATGGATGATGGGACTTGCAGCACCTTCCCTCACTTTCCAAGACTGCTACAAACCTAATCCAATGACTGATCAAGACCAAACCTGGCACACAGAGCCCTCATGACCCACTCTACATCCTGGTGCAGTTTTGTGTGAGACGGACCACGGATTATGGGACTTGAAGTACTTTCACTCACTTCCTAAAAACAATGCAACCCTCATCCATTCACCAATACAGACCAAACTTAGCACACAGAGCCCCCATGACCCAATCTACATCCTACTACACTTTGGGGGACGGTGGACCAGAGATGATGGGACTTCCACTACCTTCAGTAATTTCATGATACCACTGCAACTCCCAATAATGATGGATCAAGACCAAACTTGGCACATAGAGCCCCCATGACCCACTCTAGATCCTGCTGCACTTCTTAAATGACCCGGGCACTGCCAGGTCCCCAGGCTAGTAATACATATAAGAGGTGTTGCTTGTTACCAGGTGGCATGACCATCAACACCTGCTGAAATTCCTTCTTCTATCCAGCAATTAAGGTACCAGGAGTCCACTCTAGGGGTGCATCTACATTGTAGTGTTAATGCAGTTTGACACCACTATTACTGCCATGGCTCAATGCAATTGAACCCTGGGCTCTGTATTTCAGGAAGGCACCAGCATAGAATCATAGAACAACAGAGATGGAAGAGAGCACATGGGCCATCTATTCCACCCCCTGACATGCAGGAAAAGTATAACCAATGTATCCCTGTCAGATGGCCACCCAGCCTCTGTTTTAAAGTTTCCAAGGAAGGCGCATCCACCACACTCTGAGGCAGAGAGTTCCACTGCTGAACAGCTCATACAGTCAGAATGTTCAGATGGAATCTCCTTTCCTGTAATTGGAATCCACTGCTTCTAGTCCTAGTTTTTAAGGGCAGCAGAAAACAAGCCTGTTCCCTGTTCCTTATGACACCCTTTCACATATTTATACATGGCTATCATGTCTCCTCTCAACCTTTTCTTCTGTAGACTAAACATACCCAGTTCTTTAAGACACTCCTCAGAGGGATTCATGACCTCCAGATCTTTGACCATTTTAGTCACTCTCCTCTGGACACTTCCCAGTTTGTCGATATCTCTTTTGAACTGTGGTGCTCAGAACTGGACAGAGTATTTCAAGTGAGGTCTAACCAAAGCTGAATACAAAGGCACCATGGTTTCCCTTGATTTAGACCAGGCATGGGCAAACCTTGGCCCTCCAAGTGTTTTGGACTTCAATTCCCACAATTCCTAACAGTCGATACGCTGTTAGGAATTGTGGGAGTTGCAGTTGCAATACAAAACACCTGGAGGGCCAAAGTTTGCCCATGCCTGATCTAGACACTATAATCCTTTTGATGCAGCACAAAATCTCTTTGGCTGCTGCATCACACTGTTGGCTCGTGTTCAACGTGTTGTCCATGAAGACTCCAAAATCTTTCTCATATGGACTGTTGTTTGGCCAGGCGTCCCTCGTTCTGTATCTTTGCATTTCATTTTTTTTCTGCCTAGGTCGAGTCTCATGCATTGTCCTCATTGAAATTCATTTAGTTAGTTTCGGCCAATCCACTTTCTAATCTGTCAAGGTCATTTTGAATCCTGACCCTGTCCTTTGGTGTATTAATAATAATAATAATAATAATACTTTAATATTTGTGAGTCGCCCTCCACCACCGGTGCTCCGGGCGACTTACATCATTTAAAAAACCCCAAAATACATCAATGTACATCAATTTAAAAACATAGATACAGACGGCAAGGAGAGGCTCAGTCATTCAAGGTACCGATCAGGCCCCAAACGCTAGGCGGAAGAGCCAGGTTTTCAGGTCTGACAGGAACCTAGTCCGGGTCGAAGTGGCTCTGAGGGCGGGTGGCAGTGAGTTCCAGATCATGGGGGCCGCCACGGAGAAAGCTCTCCGCCGGGTCTCTACCAGCCGAGCCTCTCGCACCCAAGGGATGGTCATCCGATCACCGTTTATGGCACGTGCTGGCCTCTCGCTGCGTTGGACCGTCAGCCGGGCGCTCAGGTAGGCTGGCCCAATGTTATGCCGTGCTTTATTAGCATTCCCTCCTAATTTTGGTGTCACTTGCAAACTTGATAACCACTGTGTTGTCAAAGGCTTTCATGGCCACTGGGCTGCTGTGAGTTTTTCAGGCTGTATGGCCACGTTCCAGAAACATTCTCTCCTGACAATTTCACAAATCCACAAGCTTGTGGACAATTTCAACAAAAAGGAGGAAAACATGAAAATGAACAAAATCTGGCCACCAGTATTTATTTTTATTTTTAAAAAACCCTCTAAAATGAAAACATTTTGGAGGGAAATACATGTACAAAGAATGTTAAAAATTAAATTCGAGTTGAAGCCAGAGTACTATCTCTTAAACATCTTGGACTTCGAAATAGAAAAGAATGAGGACAAGGTATTTTTTATTATTTCGGCGGCAGCGAGAATTGAAGTTGCTAGAAAATGGAAGACTAGAGACGTGCCATCGGTTTTGGACTGGTTATTGAAAGTGAGAGACCTTATGGACCTGGACACCTTGAAGAATCTAGTAACGAACCAAAGCTTAAAGCAGAGAACGGACTGGAGCCAAATAGGGGCTTACATTAAGGACTGTAAAATGACAGATCAAAAGAAGAAGAAACGCAAGAAGACTAAGCAAGCTAAGTGAAAATGCCATTTGGGCTAAAGGGAGTGGGTACATCTTATGATAATGAATAGGAAGTCTAGAAGATTAAGTACTTAATGGAACCTGTATTCCGAACTGGAAGTTGGCTAGCATGGACCAACAACAGATACCTTTCATCTTTCATTTCATTTCCTTCCCCCCCTCCCCCCCGCTATATCCACGCCCCTCCTTGCCCTTCCCCTCCCCGACCTTGCCCTTATTCCCACTTTAAACCTACTTTTTATTGTATGTACTAAAACCTGATAATAAAAACATGAAACAAAAAAATAAAATAAAATGAAAACATTAAATTACAACACTCAAAAATGGGAATTCCAGACAAGAAACAATCAGGGCCAGCTAATCACCTCCCAATAAAGGATTCCCCCAGGCAATGTTAATCAAGGGCAGCTGCAGCATTCACAATTGCCTCAAACAGACCCTGGACATTCCACAGATATATAAACCAATTTTTCCTAGTTTCCAACAGACATCACAACCTCTGAGGATGCCTGGCATGGATGCAGGCGAAACGTCAGGAGAGAATGCTTCTGGAACATGGTCATATAGCCCAAAAAACTCACAGCAACCCATTGATAAAGAAGTACTTGGCAGAACAGGTTAAAGTCCAATACACACACAAGTATGTCTCTGAAAACAGTCTGTCATACACAAGGCTAAACCATAAGGTATAGAGGGGCAGAACTGTGAGCAAAGTCAATGGCAAGACACAATATCATAAAAATCACAAATGCTGTAATTGTGAATAATGTACGTGCTCAATGGCAAAACAATATCACATATAATGCAATGTAATACAATCAACTCACAATATTGCAATTCGGATCTGATACAATCGTGATCAGCTGAAGCCCTTACAATACACTGGGCTTGAACGACGCTCTAACAGAATCTGAGTACCCCTGTAAATAGTCCGGAGTCTGATAACTCACAGGCTAACGACTGAGCCAACGGGGAGCCTTAGTGGGTAGAAGAGCTGGCAAGCTGCCGGATGGGCAGGCGCCTACGGCTGGAGGTAAGCTGACGCCAAGATGGCCGTTTCGCGTAAACCACGCTTCCTGATTCCAGCCCGGGAGGTCACTTGCAGCATGGACTTGTATCAAAAACGCGGAAACGCGAAACCTCCCGTCCTGACTTTGAGTCCTAATTGTTCCACTACAACCCTGGGGAGGAGTGGTCAGAAGTCCAGAGCGCCCCGAGGAAGCGTGGTTTACGCGAAACGGCCATCTTGGCGTCAGCTTACCTCCAGCCGTAGGCGCCTGCCCATCCGGCAGCTTGCCAGCTCTTCTACCCACTAAGGCTCCCCCGTTGGCTCAGTCGTTAGCCTGTGAGTTATCAGACTCCGGACTATTTACAGGGGTACTCAGATTCTGTTAGAGCGCCGTTCAAGCCCAGTGTATTGTAAGGGCTTCAGCTGATCACGATTGTATCAGATCCGAATTGCGATATTGTGAGTTGATTGTATTACATTGCACTATATGTGATATTGTTTTGCCCTTGAGCACGCACATTATTCACAATCACAGCATTTGTGATTTTTATGATATTGTGTCTTCTTGCCATTGACTTTGCTCACAGTTCTGCCCCTCTATACCTTATGGTTTAGCCTTGTGTATGACAGAGCAGGTTAAAGGCCTTGCAAAACTACAACTCCCACGATTCCACAGCACTGGGCCATGGCAGTGAAAGTGGTGCCAAACCTGCGTTCATGTTACAGTTTTTTGCACAGAGGGAGAACCGCCATCCAGAAGGAAGGTGCTGCGCAGGCGCAGAGTGGCTCTTCCACCAGCCTTCCTCTCCCCTTCCGTGCCTCATCCCTCCACCGTTGGCGTCCCGCTTCCGTCCCCTTCGCCTCACCTTCTCGGTTGGTTTCGGGGTCGAAGCGCTGCCCGCAGCCTCGGTTGTAGCAGAGCTGAGCCATGGAGGAGAGAGGGACGAAGACCCGAAGGGGAAGGAAGCGGAAAAAGCCGGCAAAGAAAGGGAGAGCCGCTGACTGGCTGGCTGACTGGTTCACTGACTGAAGATGGGAAAAGGCTTCTCGGTCTCTCATGCGCACGCGCCGTTTCCGGGAAAAGCCGAGCGGATGTTTCGCGAACCTTCGCGAAGAATAGGAAAGGGGTGTGGGAAGGGAGAGAGAGAAAGCTTGAAAGCGCATGCGCGTAGCTTTTCCCCGGCTGGGCCGAAACTAAAGCGCTGATCGACGGGCGGAGGATTGGGCGCATGCGCAGTAGTGAATGCCCAAAGGAAGAGGGCAAGGTGGAAAGGCAATGGCGAAAGAAGGTGGGGGCCCAGGCGAGTGGAGTGAGAGAGTTGATTTACACAGTCAAATTAATACACTTTGATGCCAGGTTAACTGCTATGGAATCCTGGGATTTGTAGTTTGATAAGGCACAAGCCCTCTATGGCACGGAAAGGTAAAGACCTTGTGAAACTACAATTCCCATAATCCTGTAGCATTGAGCACTGACAGTGAAATTAGTGCCAAACTGCATTAACTCTACGGTGTAGATGTACCCATACTATGGATTCCTGGGATTTGTAGTTTGATATGGCACCGGCTCTCTATGGCATAGAAAGGCAAAGACCTGGTGAAACTACAGTTCCCATGATCCCATAGCATTGAGCCCTGGCATTGAAATTGGCGCCAAACTGCATTGACTCTACATTGTAGATGCAGCCATGCTATGGATTCCTGGGATTTGTAGTTTGATAAAGTATCAGCCCTCTATGGCAGAGAAAAGCAAAGACTTTGTGAAACTACAGTTACCATGATCCCATAGAATTGAGCCCTGGCAGTGAAACTGGTGCCAAACTGCATTAACTCTATGGTTTAGATGCACCCATACTATGGATTCCTGGGGTTCATAGTATGATAAGGTACCACCCCTCTATGGCAGAGAAAGGTATAGGCCTTGTGAAACTAGAAATTCCCATAATCCCATAGTATTGAGCCTTGGCAGTGAAAGTGGTGCCAAACTGCATTAACTCTAGTTTAGAGGCACCCATACTATATTCCTGGGATTTGTTTTTAATGTTTTTTTATATTGTTGTATTATGTTATGTATATTTATGCATGTTTTACTCTGTTGGCACTGTGTTGTACTGCTTGGTAGCCACCCTGAGTCCCTCTGCGGAGGTTGAGATAGGACGGCATACAAATGCCCTAAATAAATCAATAAATAAATTGTAGTTTGATAAAGCACCAGCCTCCTATGTCACAGAAAGGTAAAAACCTTGTGAAACTACAATTCCCTTTTCGTGTCAGCACGACTTATTTATTTATTTATTATTTATTAAGTTCGGCTTAATATACCGCTCTCTCTGGCGCCCAGAGCGGTTCACAAAGTTTGTGCAAATAAAACAAGTAAAATACATTAAAATACAGTAAAACAATTAAAACACCCGAGTTAAAACAAATTGCCAGCCAATAGAATAGTTGGCAGTGGCGTGGTAACAGCGGGCCCACAGCAGGTAGTGGGAGTTGGCTATGGGCCAAATGCCTGCCTAAATAGCCATGTTTTTACTGCTCTGCGGAACGGCAAGAGAGCTCGGATGGCCCGGATCTCTTCGGGGAGGCCGTTCCACAGAGCTGGCGCGGCAGCGGTAAATGCCCTCCGGCGTGTGCTAGTCAATTTACAAACCCTGATATTAGGGCACATCCAGAAGGTTGAGTCCCTCTGAGCGCAGTGATCTCCTGGGCACATAAGGGGTAAGCCGCTCCTTCAGGTACACTGGCCCCAAACCAAATAAGGCCTTGAAAGTTAGAACTAACACCTTGAAGATTACCCGGAATTCAATCGGAAGCCAGTGCAGTTCGCGCAGGAGTGGCGTCACATGATCAGATCTTAAGGCTCCCGAGAAACTGCACCAGCTTAAGCTTCCGGATTGCTGACAAGGGTAGGCCAATGTACAGCGCATTACAGTAATCGAGCCTCGAGATGACTTGAGAAACTGCAAGTCGCTTCTGTTGTGAGAGAATTGGCCGTCTGCAAAGGACGTTGCCCAGGGGACGCCCAGATGTTTTGATGTTTTATCATCCTTGTGGGAGGCATATCTCATGTCCCTGCATGGGGAGCTGGAGCTGACAGAGGGAGCTCACCCACACTCTGCTTGGATTTGAACCTCTGACCTGTCAGTCATCAGTCCTGCCGGCACAAGGGTTTAACCCACTGTGCCACCAGGGGTTCCTACAATTCCCATGATCCCATAGCATTGAGTTTAATGAAGTGAGAATTGAATTGAATTGAATAATCTCTGTTTTGTGTATTTTAAAGTGCATTTTATAGAAATACATTTTAATATGTATCATTTATAGAAATACATTTTAATGTGTGGTTTTTGTGTTAATTTTACAATGTGTATGTGTTTTAATTGATCTGTAATCTGCAAGGAGAGATTTGGGGGGAGAAGGGAGGGGTATAAATATAGGAAATAAATAATAAATAAAAGGAGAGGCAGGTGAGAAATAAAATTATATATGATACAGAGAGAGAGTACAGGTGCATCTACAACATAGAGTTAATGCAGTTTAACACCAATTTGACTGCCACCGCTTAATGCTACAATTCCCATGATCCCATAGCATTCATCTGTGGCAGTTATAGAAATAAATTATTATTATTTACAAACGTTCCATGGAATTGGGTTGTAATAGTGGAATTTTATGTATGTCGAAAAGTCTAATCTGTACTCTTTAGGGCAGCGTTTCTCAACCTGGGGGTGGGGACCCCTGAGGGGGTCGTGAGGAGGTTTCAGAGGGGTCGTCAAAGACCATCAGAAAACATTTATTTCTGATAATCTTAGGAACGCCTTTGGCAGAGAAGGCTGAAGATCTCTCTGCCTATCCTTCTTCCTTTTTGGAAACAGATGGCTCTCCTCTGCTGTGATTGGCCGGCCTCTCAGCCAAGGCGAGGGCTGTTTCTGAGACTCCAAGTGAGGCAACGTGGTGTGTATGTGTGAGGTAAGGGAGAGCATGTGAGGCTGGAGGGAGGCTCACACCAGCAAATTCCTTCAAGGCATGGGGGTTCTGTGTGGGAAGTTTGGCCCAATTCTATCGTTGGTGGGGTTCAGAATGCTCTTTGATTGTAGGGTAACTATAAATACCAGCAACTACAACGGCCAAATGTCAAGGCGTAATTTTTCCAAACTCCACTAGTGTTCATATTTGGGCATATTGAATAATCATGCCAAGTTTGGTCCAGATCTATCATTGTTTGAGTCCATGTTGCTCTCTGGATATAGGTGAACTACAACTCCAAAACTCAAGGTCAATGCCCACCAAACCCTTCCAGTATTTTCTGTTGGTCATGGGAGTTATGTGTGCCAAGTTTGGTTTAATTACATCGTTGGTGGAGTTCAGAATGCTCTTTGATTGTAGGTTTACTATAAATCCCAGCAACTACAACTCCCAAATGACAAAATCAATCCCCCCAAACCCCCAAAAGTATTCAAATTTGGACGTATTGGGTATTTGTGCCAAATTTGGTCCAGTGAAAATACATCCTGCATATTAAATATTTACATGACGATTCATAACAGTAGCAAAATTACAGTTATGAAGTGGCAACGAAAATAATTTTATGGTTGGGGGTCACCGCAACATGTATTAAGGGGTTGTGGTATTAGGAAAGTTGAGAATCACTGCTCTAGGGCAGGGGTGCTCAGAACGGTGATCGCGATCACCAGGGTGATCTTCGGGCCTCATCCTGGTGATCTTCAGGCCCCTGACCATGTTTTTTGCTGTTGGTCCTCTTCACGCACCCCTGCACGCTGAAAAGAAGTCCTCTGTCATTGCTCCTTCCCGCTCCCTGCTCACGCGCCGCCTCCAAAAGCTCCAGAGTCCAAGAGGCAGAATGGGCCCCCTCTTTTGGATTATTCCTTCTCCCTCCGTCCTTCTCCAGCCACTCAGAGTCGTAGGAGACCAAAGGGGGCGGGCCTGGATGGCGCGATGCATGGCTGGCCCTATTTTTGCATGCCCCTTTGTTTACCTTGCTGAGTATTAAATGGCCTTGCAGTTCCAAAGCCTCTCTTTTTACTTTCTGACTGATAATATATGTGGTAATATGGCAGTGTGGGAGAAATGGGGTGGTTAGATGTATTTTTATGCTCTGTTTTATATTGTTGTTATTAAATTGAAATGTTGATGTTTTATAACTTCATTTTATGTAAACTGCCCCGAGTGTCAGCGCCGCTTGGCCCGTTTGTTGCCCTAACGGACCAAACCTCGCGCGCCATCAGATAAGACCAGCATCTGGCGGGCTTTGAACTGGAACCGCCCTTTGAAGTGCCAGGCACCTTTCCTGAACTTTGATATGCAGAGGGCCGGATGGTCAGCCTGAGGAAGGAGGGGCCCAGCAGGGGGGCGGGCAAGGGAGGGCTTTTGAAGAGACTGGTGCGTGGGAAGACTTTAGTCTATCTTTGCTTGCTTTGGATTAAGGACCTATTAAACCACTTATCCTTCAACCCTGTTTGGAGTGAGCTTGATTTACTAGACCCCCCTTGCCGGAGCTTACATAAAGATAGACTCACCAACTTCTACGGCCGTGAAAACCTTCCAACCGTAACCAACTTGCGAGATGTCTCAAGTCGAGAGGGAACCCCTTGCCGACTTGCCTCCGAAGGCCTTGGATGAGGAGTCCGAGGAAGAAGGAGAAGGAGACGAGGCTGGAGCCCCGAGGAGGGACCCCCAGGTCGTGATCACCGGGATGGGCGGTGAGGAGCCCCGGGTCCCTGCCCAGCTAGCAAAGGACGTGACCGGCGCAGGGAAGGGCGCCCGGGAGCGAGGGACCCAGCGCTAGAAGAACACTTCCCCACTCCGGCAGAAGTGCGGATGGAGGTGCAGGTGTTCACACTGACCGAGGTGGTGCAGAAACTCCAGTCCCAAATGGACCTGCTGTTGAGCCGACCGGAGGAGCTGCCATGGAGAGCCCCCAAACCCCAGCCTAGGGACCGGAGCTCGGGCCGAGCGTTGGGGCAATCCGGCCAGCCGTCGGGGAGAGTAACCTTCCGAGACAGCGGAGATGAGTTCATCCCGACGAGGGGAGCGTCTACCTTCAACCTGGGCCAAGGCGACCAGAGCCAAGAGATGGCGGGAAGCCGGAGAGAGCTGAAGGTAAAGTTTGATGGGGACCCGCGCCAGCTATCCTACTTTGTCACGAATGTGCAAAACTTCATGCTAGACTATGGGGATTCCTTTCCTTCCAAAGGGGCCAAGGTGCGGGCTGTGGGGGCCAACTTGAAGGAGGCCACGGCAGATTGGCTAGTGCAGATGACAGGCACCCAAGCGCCACAGTTGAGACGGCTGGACGCCTTCCTAGACGCCCTGCAGACCCGCTTCCTAGACCCCTTAGCTGGCGAGAAGGCCAAGACTCAGTTGAAGAGGATCTACCAAGGCCAGAGGTCCGTTTCTGAGTATGCCTTAAGCTTCAAGGCCCTAGCAGGGAAGATCCGGGGCTGGTCCGCGACCACCATACTAGAGTGTTTCAAGGCAGGCCTGAGGTCGGACAGCCTTGGGTGGGCCATGCACCGGGGGAACCCCGAAACCCTAGAAGACTGGATAGTCTCGGCGGGGAGAGTGGAGTGCGACATGGAGCAGATGCTGCGGCGCTACAGAGATGGCGGGTGAACCCGAGGAGTGGGGTCGGGCCCATCAGGGAGGTCAGGACCAGCCCGGAAGCCGTCACCGAGGGCCCGGTCAGGCAGCCGGGAAGACCCAAGGGGGAAGAAGGGAGCCTGCTTCTTGTGCGGACGAGAAGGCCACCGAGCGGCGGACTGCCGCAAGAAGGGCCCCTCACCGAAGCCGGAGAAGGCGCCAGAGGCCAAGCCAACCCAACAGGCCAAGACCCCAGTCCGAGGAAAGGCAGCAGCCGCTGCGGAGACCGCACGGGCGCCCCGAAGCCTACGAGAGGCGGATGAGCTGGAGCCAGAGACGGAGGAGAGCGACCCCGAATGGATGGCGGGAAACGACAACGATCTGCTGTAGACGCCCGGCGGCAGATCCAAACCCCTCCGGGCGTTGAGTCTGATCCCCTTGGTTGTAACACATACAAATTTGATATTAAAGTGTGGGGGCCCGGGGCGCCCCAGCCCATAAAGACAGTGGCCATGCTAGATAGCAGGTGCACTCGGTGCCTGATGTCCCCCCAGCTAGCAAAGCAGTTGGGGATAAAGCCCCAAGCCTTGATAGAGCAGATCCCCTTCTCCCAGCTGGATGGGTCCCCTGCTAATGGGAAGCCGGCCACCCACAAGACAGGAGAGATGAGAGTCCAGATCGGGTCCCACCAAGAAACGCTGAGATTCGTAATCTCCGCGATGGCACACCAGCCCGTCATCCTGGGGGCCCCCTGGCTGCGCGCCCAGAACCCACAGGTCAACTGGGAGTCGGGAGCCGTAAAGTTCCGAGACGGAGAGGCGTGGGCGAGAATAGATGACCCAAGTGAAAGTGGGACCCCAGAGCACGAGGGAGCTGGAGTGGGGGCAGCAGAGAGCCAGCCCAGCGGCATCCCGCGAGAATACAGAGACTTGGAGGAGGTCTTTAGCGAGCGGGAAAGTGACCAGCTACCCCCCCACCGGAAGTCCGACTGCGCGATTGAAATTGAAAAAGGCGCCAAACTACCAAGCCCAAAGCTATACGCCCTGTCCGAACCGGAAAGAAAGGCATTGAGAGACTTTATTGATAAAAATATGGACAGAGCATTTATCGAAAAGTCCACAAGCCCGCTGGCGGCGCCAGTCCTGTTCCGCCCCAAGGCAGACGGCTCCCTGCGACTGTGCGTAGATTATCGAGGCCTCAACGCCATCAGCGCATCGAGCCCTTATCCGCTGCCCCTGATGTCGGAGATACTAGCCAAGCTGGACATTCGAGAAGCCTTTTATAGGATAAGGGTGAAAGACGAAGATTGTTGGAAGACAGCCTTTAACTGCCATCTGGGCCAGTACCAATTCCGGGTCACGCCGTTCGGACTAAAAGGAGCGCCAAAGATATTCCAGCAGTTTATCAACGAGATCTTCAGAGACTTGCTGTACAAGGGAGTCCTAGTCTATCTGGACGACGTGCTGATCTACTCAACATCAGAGGCAGAACACGTCGAGCTGACCCGGGAGGTGCTCCACCGGCTTCGAGACAACCAGCTCTTTGTCAAGCTGTCCAAATGTGAGTTCCACAGGCAGGAACTGGACTATTTGGGGTATCGGATCTCCATGAGGGGCCTGGCCATGGACCCTAGTAAAGTGCGGGATGTGCTAGCGTGGGAGGCGCCCCGAACCCGGCGACAACTGCAAGGCTTCCTGGGGTTCGCTAACTTCTACCGGCAGTTCATCCAGGACTTCGCAAGGATAGCGCTCCCCCTGACTGAACTGTTAAAGACTAAGGGCTTGGGGGAGACGAAGAAAGCGAGATCCCCAGGCGCCAAGCTGAACTGGACGCCACAGTGCCAGGCAGCCTTCGACAGCCTCAAACAGAGCTTCACCAGTCAACCGCTGCTGATGTACCCCCAGCCCGACCGGCTGTTCACCGTGCAGTGCGACGCCTCTGAGGCGGCCTATGGGGCAGTACTCCTACAACGGGACGAAGGGGGCACCCTGCGGCCATGTGCCTACCTCTCCAAGAAGTTCACGCAGTCGGAGAAACGCTGGCACGTATGGGAAAAGGAGTCTTTTGCAGTTCGTGCCGCACTGAGCCATTGGAGACACTTCTTGGAAGGTACCGCCTTGCCCTTCGAAGTGTGGACAGACCACAAAAATCTACAGGCACTGCAATCCCCACAAAGACTCAACGCCAAGCAGCTGAGGTGGGCACAGTTCTTCAGCCGCTTCAATTTTGAGCTCAAATACTTGCCCGGCCCGAAGAACGTGCTGGCCGACAACCTGTCTAGGATGCCTGAGGCCGATTACTCAGCGCCAGAAGAAATGGGGACAGTGTTTAGCAAACACCAGCTAGGCCTAGTGGCCCGCACCCGGGCGGCGGCCAAGGCCCCTCAGCCCGCCGTTCCCGGAACCCCGGAACTGTTGGCTGATTTGGCGGCGGCCTACGAGTCAGATGCCTGGCTCAAGGAGCACCGGGAGGACCTAGCCGAGTCCGGGGGGATCTGCTACTACAAGGACAAGCTGTACGTCCCGCAGAGCCAGAGGGCCCAGATCCTGGCCCAGGCCCACGACTCCACGTTGTCTGGCCATTTCGGCCTCACCAAGACCCTAAAGCTGTTAGCCCGGCAGTTCTGGTGGCCGGCGATGCGAAAGGACACTAATGACTATATTTCTGAATGCGAGGTGTGTGCCAAGAACAAGCCTAAGACGGGCCGCCCGACGGGGCTCCTACAGCCGGTAGCCGACCCCGCCGAGCCCTGGAGCGAAATCGCCATGGACTTTGTTGTCGACCTGCCGCCCAGCGGCGGATACACCACCATTTGGACGGTGGTGGACCTTTTCTCCAAACAGGCTCATTTCGTTCCACTTCGCCGACTCCCTACAGCCCCGGAGTTGGCCCGCCTGTTTGCACACCACGTCTTCTGGCTCCATGGGTGCCCGCGCCGGGTCGTGAGTGACCGGGGCCCACAGTTCACGTCCAGGTTCTGGAAGGCGTTCCTGGCAGGCCTGGGCTCGCAGTGGGCCCTGAGCACAGCGTTTCACCCGGAGACGGACGGCGCGACGGAGCGAGTCCAACGGACCCTGCAACAGTACCTCAGGTACTACTCCACCTACCAGCAAGACAACTGGGCTGAGCTACTGGATGTTGCCGAATACAGCTACAATAACTCCGAGCACGCCTCGACGGGGGCCTCGCCCTTCCGGGTCGTCTCCGGCCGGGACTTTCCCCCCTTCCCAGCGCTGGCCCCAGCGGCGGATCCGGCCGCACCGGCGACAGACTGGGGGGCCAAGGTTGCGGCGGCTTGGCCGCAAATCCAGGCGGCGCTGCGGCAAGCTCGGGACTCTTACAAGCTGTATGCCGACAAGAAGAGAGGCCCTCAGCCCCTGTATGCCGTCAGGGATCGCGTGTTCCTGTCCACCAAACACCTCAAGTCCACTCAGCAGTCGCGCAAGTTTGCAAATAAGTTTGTGGGGCCCCTCAGCGTGGTGCAAGTGATTAACCCCGTAGCGGTCAAGCTGGACCTCCCGCACACCTGGCGCAAGGTCCACCCAGTCTTCCATGTGAGCTTACTCAAAAAAGCTGTGTCCGACCGGAAGTGGTCCAAGTCAGAAGACGCTCCGGTGCCAATCATGGTGGGGCCCCACACCCACTTTGAGATCCGCGAAATTTTGGACTCGCGGCGCCTCAAGGGCCGCCTTAGCTATCTAGTTAGATGGACTGCCAAAGATTTGCACCCCGAATGGGTGCTGGCTCAACACGTGAGGGCCCCAAAGCTGCTAAAGGCCTTCCATGCCGCTTTCCCTGCAAGGCTGGGACCCTGATTTCTCCGTCCCCTTTGTTCTTCTCTCCCTTGCAGGTGGCTCCTTTCCGGAGGGGGGCGCTATGTCAGCGCCGCTTGGCCCGTTTGTTGCCCTAACGGACCAAACCTCGCGCGCCATCAGATAAGACCAGCATCTGGCGGGCTTTGAACTGGAACCGCCCTTTGAAGTGCCAGGCACCTTTCCTGAACTTTGATATGCGGAGGGCCGGATGGTCAGCCTGAGGAAGGAGGGGCCCAGCAGGGGGGTGGGCCAGGAAGGGCTTTTGAAGAGACTGGTGCGCAGGAAGACTTTAGTCTATCTTTGCTTGCTTTGGATTAAGGACCTACCGTGTTTCCCCGAAAGTAAGACACCCCCGATTGTAAGACGATCGGGTGTCGGGGTGTCGGCTTATATAAGCCGTACCCGTATGTAAGCCGTGCCTCGTCCGCCGCGCGCCGCCGCAACCGGAGGTGTGCGCGGCACACCTGCGGCACACCTCCGCGGCACACCTTTTCACCAGGCCTCCAAGCAAGGGGAGGAAAGGAGCCAGGGCGGGACGAGGCGGAGACGCGTCACTGTGACGTGGCGATCCTCACCACGCCCTGGCTCCTTTCCCCTCCCTTCTTTCGTCAAGCAAGGGAGGGGAAAGGAGCCAGGGGCGTGGTGGAGGATCGCCGCGTCACAGTGATGTCGCCGCCGTCGTCCCGCCCCTGGCTCCTTTCCCCTTCCCTTGCTTGGAGGCCTGGCGAAAAGGTGTGCCGGAGGTGTGCCGCAGGTGTGCCGCGGCACACCCTGGCTGCGGCGGCGGGGGGCGGCGGTGGCGTGGCGTGGCGGCGGGCACGTCTTGGGTTATATAAGACGTACCCGAAAGTAAGCCGTAGGGGACTTTTTGGGGGGAAAAGAAAGTAAGACGCTGTCTTACTTTCGGGGAAACGCGGTATTAAACCACTTATCCTTCAACCCCGTTTGGAGTGAGCTTGATTTACTAGACCCCCCTTGCCGGAGCTTACACCGAGCCTGCTGGAAGGAGTGGTACATAAAAATGAATAATAAATATAAATAAATAAATGTAAATAAATAAATAAGAAAATAGTTATACGTTTTACATTTCTGGGTAGGTGATCTTTGGGACTTGGTTTTTTTAATCAGTAGCTCCCATGCTGAAAAAGTGTGAGCACCCCTGCTCTAGGGTGACAAAATCTATATAAACATGTATATTTTCAAATGTGTGTTTCACTGTTTGCAACCAAAAGTGTGACCATTCTGGATTGCAAAGAATATGTCATCTGAGCTGCCCAGATCAGGCATAAAGTCCATATTAAAAATCAAGCAGAGCAGATTTCTATTATCTCTTAAAGGAAAGCAGTAAGAAAATGTACAATTGTTGATATTTCCACTGATCTGCAAGAGGCCGACTGTCTTCTCTTTCTTTGCCTGTTTCTCTTTCACTCACTTGTTTTGAGAGCGAGCCAAGGAAAGAAAATAGCAGTGATCATATTTTTTGCAACACAGTTTGGGGCAAAGGATGGAAAGATCTGTGATGTTAGAGAACAAAGCACATTCAGCCTTGAATCCTCACAAAAGAAGAAGAAATGCATGCACACATGTGTGTGCACACACTGTGCCATTCTGTATGCCTTCACAATTTGGTGGGCAAAAAGAAAGGAAAAAACCTTTAGATAGACTCAGAACCAGACCTACACACTGTGCACTATGATATAGCCAGAAAATAAATCAATCTTATTTTTTTCACAAATTCTCTCTTGGTACAATAAGACTATTTCATCTAAGGCCCCTGTAGAGAATTATCTGTGACATTAAACTGTCTTGAAGCATTTTTAAAAAATAGATACAATGCATACAAGTAATCCATATACCCTACAGATATTTTAAAAAGTCAGACAGTTGGCTTATCTTTGGTCTTGTCAATGTCAGCCTGTCTTTTCATCCTCAAAGTGGGCTTTCCAGTTGCTATTATCACTGTTTTGGAACTTGTTCCCCTCTCAGTGCTCAGACTACTGTACTGTTTTTGGGAAGATTATGTTTGCCTCCACCCAGAACCTTCCTTTCAACCAAAGCATTCTGTTGCACTTCATTTAAGTTTTCATTCTTCCTACTGTCTAAGACCATCATCTTCACAGGACATGGTATGACACAAACTAGATTTGTGCAGAGCTTTAAACATTTACATTCATAGGACCAGTTCATTTAGACCAGTGTTTCTCAACCTGGGTGTTGGGACCTCTCGGGGGTGGGGTCGTGAGGGGCACCAGAAACCATCAGAAAACATATTTTTGATGGTCTTAGGAAACCTTTTAGCAGAGAAGGCTGAAGATCTCTCTGCCTATCCTTCCTTCCTTTTTGAAAACGGACAGCGATTCCTCCCACCCAAAGCCATCCTCCTGCTATGATTGCCTGGCCTCTCAGCTGGCCTCTCAGCCAAGGGGAGGGCTGTTCTGAGATTCCAAGCAGGCAGGGGAGAGCAGACATGCTCGGCAAATGTGGTGCACATGTGTGGGATGAGGGAGCATTCAAGGCATGGGGGTTCTGTGTGAAGTTTGGCCCAATTCTATCATTGGTGGGGTTCAGAATATTCATTGATTGTAGGTGAACTATAAATCCCAGCAACTACAACTCCCAAATGTCAAGGTTTATTTCCCCCAAACTTCACAGTGTTCACAGTTGGGCATATTGAATATTCGTTCCAAGTTTGGTCCAGATCCATCATTGTTTGAGTCCACAGTGTTCTCTGGATGTAGGTGAACTACAACTACCAAACTCAAGGTCAATGCCCACCAAACCCTTCCAGTATTTTGTGTTGGTCATGAGAATTCTGTGTGCCAAGTTTGGTTCAATTCCATCGTTGGTGGAGTTCAGAATGCTCTTTGATTGTAGGTGAACTAGAAATCACAGCAACTGCAACTCCCAAATAACAAAATTGACCCCCCCCCTCAATCCCACCAGTATTCATACTTGGGCATTTTGGATATTTGTGCCAAATTTGGTCCAGTGAATGAAAATACATCCTGCATATCAGATATTTGCATTGCAATTCATAACAGTAGCAAAATTACAGTTACGAAGTAGCAACAAAAAAACTTATGATTGAGGGTCACCACAATATGAGTAGCTGTATTAAGGGGTCATGATTGAGAACCACTGATTTAAACATTCCTATTCTCTTTTTGTTTCTTTCAATCCAGCTCCCTTGGGCCACAGAGGTATAGCCACCTGGATTAAGGCATGCATGATGGCATATGACCTTGCCAAAATGCCTTGAGCTTCTCAGGTCAAAGGCCACTCTACAAGGCTGCCATCACTTCTGCAATATTATCTACAAATGACCCCATCAGTCACATGCTACATGTCAGGCTGCTGCCTAGAGCATCACATCCACATTTATATGACACTATAACATTGTCAAATGTAGGTTGGTGGGTACTGCCTTTAAATGGAAAGATTCTCCAGAGGATTGTCAGTTATTACAGACTGTTATTCAGAAATAATATGGAGAGCTTGAACATCTCCTGAGATGTGTGATTCTTCCTCTCTCCAAGCAGAGAATGCCACATTGGTCACATACTGTGAAAGTGCTTTCCAGTGTTTGTTGAGAGGAGGAATTCATCCTTTCCCATGCCTTCTGCTTTTAATACTTCCTGTTTTTCCTGTGGTTCCTTATCTGGTTCCACAAGAGCTTGGCTAGGATGGGAACTATTGATATAAGATCATATGCAATCCTCCGTTTATGAAAATCTTGTAGATATATTTCATTAACTCAAATAAATTCTCTACGCAACTTGCTGGTATATATGTATTTTTATATATACTTCTGTTTCATGTCATAAATTCATTTATCATCAAAACAGATGTAACAAAATTCCATATCATTACATGTGTACATAAATCATATAGAGCAATTCATATATATTGGTGCTGTTAATCGTATCAACAACGTGTCTAGCAATTCATATAATCACCAATATGGACATTTCATATACAAGCAAATCATTTAAATCATATGATACATTACAATTTCAGATAATGATAGAGACTTCACACAGTACAGATCATAACATGCCATTGTGACCATCCTGTGGCTGAAAATATGTGGATTAAGCCATCAGGTGTGCATGCTAGACAGTGCATACACCCTTAATTATAGCCAACATAATATAATCTAAGTATTATGGTCCTTTAACATTTATTAATGTAGGACTCAGAGTGGCATGATTCTGTGATGTGTTGTTCACCGGATTTAATCTATATGTAGGCCCCGTGGGCCTCAGATGGTCCCTTAGTTGAATGCAGGAATATCGTGTTTCAGCGTCTATGGATGTAATGCAAGTCTGCCTAGCTATTCAACTAAACGGAGGATTGCATATGATCTTATATCAATAGGTTTGCACTGTAAGCCAACTCTTATTTGATAGGATGGGAACTAGCCAAAGTACCTGGAAGGAGTAATCATAACCAATAATGAGATCTCATTATTCAGATCTCATGATACTTCCTGCTTGTCTCATCGGTGATCGCAGAAGCCTGAAATGTGTACATTCTACCTCTGAACAATCTAGAGTGCATTTCACACTAAGTGACCAATGTGGCCTTTAAAAAACTTGTTTGGTTTGCTTTGTGTATGTGTGTGTGTTTGTGTTTCTTTTTTCTTTTTAAAAAAACAGATTCAGAAACTTGATTATATGGCAGCGCAGATAGGTCCTTACTTTCATCTGGGGAAAATATGTATTTTCTCTAGGATTTTCTAGGTTTTCAGTATATTTCTACCAGAAGTTGATCATAAAGGTTTGATGGATAGAAAGGTGTTCTTTCAAGGCATTTTCTAGATCCTGGTTCTCAACCTGGGGTCCCCAGATGTTTTTGGCCTACAACTCCCCGAAATCTCAGCCAGTTTACCAGCTGTTGGGGTTTCTGGGAATTGAAGGCCAAAAACGTCTGGGGACCCCAGGTTGAGAACCACAATTCCATTATATGCTTCTGCTGGAATTGGTTCATTCCAATAGAGTTTGCTATTAGCCGCATTATAGGTTTTTGCATTTTTATCCCTATCTAAACCTTGTGAGTCACCTTGAATCTCATTGCTGCAAGAAAGACACATTTATAAATCATCTTCTGAGATGTGTGGATAAATGGTTTATAAATAAAGACACGCTTCTAAATCAATTTTATAACAGTGGCCTAAAAATAAGTGTAATTAGAAACAACACACATAACACACACAAATGTGGCTTTGCAAATTGTAATTAGGTAGAGTTATGTTTACTACTGAATATGCAGTTCTATGTTTATTCCCCTGAATCCTTCTCTGTTAAATGCTCAAATTGCGACAATGGCCACAAGGGCTTTCTTTCAGCTGCTAGTGTTTCACTGATAGTGATTCCTACTGAAAGAATGAGATCTAGTTAGTGTCATCTGTGCTTTGATAACCTTGCAGACAGATTACGGTAATGTGGTTTAAAGGAGGCTGCTTTAGATAACTATTGAGAAGTGTCAGATCACATAAATGTCTGTGTCTCTGATATTAAATGGTCCAGGCAGGGCCAATGAAAGGCAGGTTGCCCTGTTACTGCTACTGCCCCATGACCTCCCCCTATGCATCTCCTGCTGCGACTGTCAGTTATTCACATCCAACAAGCACAGCTTAACAAGTCAATGGCAAGTTCTTCAGGTAGAAGTACAGGTTGAGCTCCCCTTTTCCGAAATGTTTGAGTGAGAAATGTTTTATATGCTGGATTTTCCTTTCAAACTTGAAATACCTGTTTTTGTATATACTGTATGTACATAATGAGATGTCTAGGAGATGAAATTTTCTGATTTTTCATATACACCAGTGGTTCCCAACATTTTTTGACCAGGGACCACTTGACCAGGGACCACTCTCTAACATTAGTACCAAAAGGATTGTGAATCAGTTTTTGGTCAAGTTTAGATTCGGTTTGGGGTGCTGATTCAGAAAATTGCATTGGATAGACTACATCAGCTCTAGTTTCTGATACAGAACATATGCCATCCAGTAGTCGCCATCTGCTCGCCCACAAAACACAATATTTAATAAGTCTTGGCACTATAAGCGGGTTTCACAAGACCAGTTGCTCTCTTTACAGCGGTGTAGTAATAGTGAGGCCACAGACCATATTTTAGTTCTTGCGGACCACTGGTGGTCCACAGACCACAGGTTAGGAACCACTGATATACACCTTATAGACATAGCATGAAGGCAATTTCATACAATAGTTTAAAATAATGTTGTGTACGAACCATCAGAATATTCTGAACCATCAGAAAGTAAAGCTGTTATTATCTCAGCCACCCATGTGAACAATTTGAGAGTTTGGAGTATTTGGAATTGCAGACTCCAGGATACATTGCACTACTATATATTGTACTGCATGTCATCAATATAGTATTGTCTAATGGCACCAATTATCATATAGACCCAACCTACACACTGTAATATATTCATTAGTATCAAAGAATTGAAAAGAAATGCAATAAAGCATGAAATACAGATAATCTTTCACGAGTGTTGATATGGGCAGAAGATTCTGTGAATTTTCAACCTCAACATTTGCGGTTAAATGGACTAAGTCGGTATACATTGGTTAGCCATTTCTCTTTCCCCTTGACCTTCTTGTGGCTTAGACAATAATGCAGGCAATTTCTTCCTTACATGTCCATTGCAATATGAGTTATTAAGTCTCCCTCAGAAAAAAATAGTCTAATCTGTCAGAACTCATTATATGTTCTGTCCTTGCAAGGATATTAAAAGACACACTATTTGGAAGTGATGATTGCTCATTAACCCTATTTTTACTGCTCTTTCAGACTCTGCCCGATGACACCCTTAATGAGTGTGATGGTCTGATAAATTGAAAAAGCTGCCATTTACGATGTCAGCATGACATTGAGGGGTACACCCGCCTTCAAAGGATGTGGCACATGTTATAATTTGCAACTCCATTCATGCTGATGGACCATGACAATCCGTAGATTAATAACTCTCCCACCCCTAACCAAGATTGTCAACCTCAAGCACTAAAATTTCCTCTTAAAATGTGCTGTTGCCAATACAGATTCAGTGGTTTTGTGTACCCTTAACGATTCAAAACCAAACTACTGTCCTATTTGTATGAAGGTGTGAGGGTTACATCCTCCCACCTTTGCGGGGGGGAAACAATTTAAAATCCAGTAAGAGAATAGCATTCATTCATTGCATTGCAGTGAATTGGACATCTAGTGATCTCTTCCAACTCTATGATTCTTTGATTGGCAGCTGGTTGGTTCTGTGTTACTGGAGCAGTGAATCCATTCTTGGTTTTCTTTCTTTCTTTTTTTTGGTTTTAAAAAAGCTTTATTGCAGACAATCAAGATACAGAATCTTGCACGTTGCAAGACAATAGCAACATAGAAAAAAGAAATACTGAAAGCGATAAGCAGAAAAGCGGGGGGGGGGGGGGGACCCAGAGAGGGGCCAGGGCGAGAGGGAGAGTAGGGGGTCAGGAGAATGGGCTCCAAGGTGGTGCCCTAGAATTACCAGAGCAAAAAAGAAAGTCACAGTATAGCGACCTAGAGTACAAGAGTTGTCTGGGCTCCAGCCCAGAAAGAGAAGGAATAGTTCCTAATAGTGAAAGAGTTAAAAGAAACTAGAGATGCTCGCTTCACAACTCACTACTCAAGTCCGTAATCAATATGAACAGAAAGATATAATAACTTTGGAATCATACTATTAAAGTTTCAGTCCTTTTAAATTAAAGTTTTCTTTCTCTTTCACAAATTTAACGAAGGGGTCCAGGTTTCCTCAAATTCGTTTGATGAGTTGTTTCGAAGCCGATGCGTAAGTTTGTCCATTCCTGGTTTTCATCTGAACTTTAAGTCATGTTATGAAAGCTTGGGTCACACACATATTGTCCAGAAGCCATGCCAGATATTTTTTGTTCTTCAAATGATATTTGTAGTATTTCATATGTTGCTATTTTATTGGATAATTAAACAATATTTTTCACAATGATTTATTTATTTATTTGCCTTCTTGACCCCAAAGGGGACTCTGGGGGGCCTTAAATGGCAACAATTTGATGCCGCCTGTACACAACATTACTAATTTGTTTGCTGCAACACTAAAATAATTTTTAAAAGAAAACTTCAAAACAGCCTTAGATAAAGTGTTTATTACCCAAACAGATTCTATACTCTGGATAGTTCCTTCTAAGTAAAACCTAATGCCCCAGTAATAGAAGAACCACTTGTCCTATCAAGCCATATCAGTTATCTAAGGGTAGGAGAGATAGACTGCTGTCATTGGCTCTCAGCCACTCTTTTACACATAGCAGTGATACCGTTGATAATAGCATCATCTCATCAGGGGCTTTGAGGATATTTCAGATGGATTCAAACTATAAGAATGAGATTTCACCTCAACATTAGGAAGAACGTCTTTACTGCTCGGAGGCTGGCCCCCTATATCTCCCGGAATGACCTGGCCACGGTGATCCAAGCTACGGTCATCTCAAGGCTGGATTACTGTAACGCGCTTTACGTTGGCCTTCCTTTGTCGGCGACCCGGAAGCTCAAGCTGGTGCAGAACAATGCCGCCCGGCTCCTGTCTGGAACCCCAGCAGGCCGCCACATCACACCTGTTTTGCATGATCTGCACTGGCTCCCAATCGAGCACCGGATCTCCTTCAAGGTGTTGGTTCTTACCTTTAAGGCCTTGCATGGCCTGGGGCCAGTGTACTTGAGGGACCGACTCACCCCATACTGTCCCCTGAGATCACTACGCTCCGAGGATGCTAATTTGTTAGAGATACCCTCGGCGAAATCGGCTAAACTGACATTTACTCGCCGGAGGGCGTTCTCCGTTATAGCTCCTACGCTGTGGAACGCCCTCCCGGCTGGAACGCGGGCTATAAAGGACCTGCTCCCGTTTAGACGCGCCTGCAAAACTTAATTGTTTAAGCAGGCCTTCGGTGAGTAGGTCCTGCCCATGTTCCGCTTTAGCCGCTGTCTGAAGGGATGTCATGCAGAAGATGGAGCAAGCTTGTCTTCTGCTCTAAAAACTAGAACAAGAACAATTGGCTTCAAATTACAAGAAAGAGATCCCACCTAAAGATTAGGAAGGACTTTTAAAAACTGTTAGTGCTATTCAATGGTGGAATGAACTGCCATGGAAGTTGTTGGGCTCTCTATCTCTGGAGGTCTTTAAGCAGAGATTGGATGGACATCTTCTGAGAGTGCTGCAGTTGTTTATTAATGCATGGCAGGAATCATAGAATTGTAGAATCTTTGAGTTGGAAGAGACCTTGTGGGCCATACAGTCCAACCACTTGCCAAGAAGCAGGAAAATCACATTCAAAGTATCCCCGACAGATGGCCATCCAGCCTCTGTTTAAAAGCCTCCAAAGAGGAGCCTCCACCAGGACTAGATGGCCCTTGTCGTTCCTTCTAACACTTGTGGATTCCCCATAGCCATTTCTGCTATTTCTACTATTAGGCAATATGAGCAACTCACCTGTGGTAAGTGAACTCATTGAATCCCGTCCTCCAACAAGAGGAGCCTCTCCTTTAGTGCTCTGGAGAGCTTCATTGTCGAAAGCAGCAACCAGGGAGTTCTCCAGAAACAAGTATGGTAGGCTGGATGCCCTGGAAATTTGCTTATGTTGCCATGGCATAAATAGTCTCCCAGGGCATCCCAATCACAATGCTTATTTTAAGGAAGATAGAACATATCCAGTCAGTGTGGTCACTGGAGTTTGGTTCCAGGGCCACATACGTGTACCACATTTCATGGGTGCTCAATTTTACCTGATATTTAATAGCATAGTAAAATGGCATCCCTTGAATGAAATGACACAATCAAGATTTAGGGGTTTTTTTTCAATCTGAGGATGACTGAATGCATGGCTACAGAATGCATGGATACAGAAAGTTGACTGTAAGGCATTTATACATTATTTTTTGACTAGTGATTTAAAAAAAATTCTGACTACGCAGATATCTATAAATACAGTTTCAATACACAAATGTCCTATTGCTGTAACCTTCAGCAAAAATATGAATTGGAATAATGAGGAAAATATCAAACTAACTCGTATAGTACATAAGTGTGGGAAGCAAACACATAGGGACTATTAACAATGGTGTAACAAACATAATATTCATGTTTTCCAAAATAATTATGGTAGTCATATCTTCCAAAGGTTGTGTAAACAAACTTCAACATATCCAATATTGTGCCATGTGAATTCAAGATGTGATAAAAAGTCTTGGGAATACAACAAGGTTCCCGGGTGTTTATAGTCCTTGTTTCAGGAGAGTATCCCTTCTTCAGGTTTCTATCAAGTTCTCTTCATTCGTTTGAAATAATATCTTCTGAGGCTTTATAAATTCCACTTGTGAAATGAATGGTTCTGTTGCGAGATTTCAAAAAGGGTAGTGTATTACTGACTTCTATTGGATATTTATTTATTTTATTTATTTCTCGGACTTCTAGGCCGCCACTCCCGGGAGGCTCGGGGCGGCTCACAGTAAAGCGAGATACAATAAAAACACAAAAAACAATACAACTATAAAATCTCAGAGTTAAGATTGCTGAAGTTTGTCCACACAACCTTTGGAAGATCTGACTAATTATTTTGGAAAACATGAATATTATGTTTGTTACACCGTTGTTAACAGTCACTATATGTTTGTTTCCCACACTTGTGTACTATACAAGTTAGTTTGGTATTTTCCTTATTATTCCCATTCATATTTTTGCTGAAGTTTACAGCAATAGGACATTTGTGTATTAAAATAGTGATTTTAAAATTCATAAAGGTTCCACAAGATGGTGCTCATAGGCTAAATAAAGAACATGCTGGTAAATATAAAAGGTAATTACAGCATATTTTTCTCCTAGATGCATCTTCATAACAATACCCAAAATAATAACAACCTGATAAAATGGGACAATATATCAGTTTTACTTTATACCACATTGCTTTTTTTAAAAAGAAAAACTTCAAGCTCATTCTATTTCACCTACAAAGATATCTGCAAATATTGATAAAGTCTTTAAAAAAGCAAACTTAAATGAAATTCTCTCACATCTAGTCATTTTCAGTGTGGCTATTTTCAGCATGACCTATATGACTATTATATGGGTGTTAGAGATAAGGAGACAAAACGTAATTCAGCTTTAATATTGTTGAATACACAGAGATGACTAAAGAATACACAGCCCTGGATATGAATGAATAAATCTTCAATCTCAGTTTCTTTCAATATCAAATTCCTTGCTACACTTGCATTTTCTTTTAAATATCTTATTTTGAAATGTTTGTATTCTACATTATTTAAGATATTATAGAATCATAGAGTTGGAAGAGACCACATGAACTATTCAGTCCAACCCCCTGCCTTGCAGGAAAAGCACAATCAAAGTATCCCGACAGATGCCCATCCAAGCTCAGTTTAAAAGCTTCCAAAGAAGGAGCCTCCACCACACCTGGGGCAGAGAGTTCCACTGCGGAACCGCTCTCACAGTTAGGAAGTTCTTCCTAATGTTAGGTGGGATCTCCTTTCATGCCTGTAGTTTGAAACCATTGTTCCGTGTCCTAATCTCCAGGGCAGAGTTTGTCTTTGGTCCTATATTGGAAGAAGTGTGAGATAAGAAAAAAAAGAAAGAAAGGTCATTGCTAAATGTGAACAAATTTTTAGATGTTGGTCAATTTATATAAAAACATTAAATAAAATGTTCACTTATCCCTTCCAATTGTACTTTAAGGGTTTTTGCCCCCTAATTTTGATCAACTTGTGTCCTCTTTCTTAGTATTTACCTGTTATTTTTTTCTTTGTTGGGACCAGTACTGCTAACAAGAGATTGGATGCTTCCGGAATGTCAATGTGTGAGAAGTGATTTGAATACTTGGAAGGCCTATATCAGTGGTTCTCAGCCTGTGGGTCCCCAGATGTTTTGGCCTACAACTCCCAGAAATCTCAGACAGTTTATTAGCTGTCAGGATTTCTGGGAGTTGAAGGCCAAAATATCTCGGGACTCACAAGTTGAGAACCACTGACATATCAATGGCCGAAGACAGGAAATGAGCAATTTTAGTAAAATTAAAGATTGTTAAGTTGTGGTCTGTATCAGAATGCCATCATATGGTCCCTGAAAAAAGTAAATGAATATCATAAATAATAATGGGGGTAGAACCCAATGTTCAGCCTACAATCACTTCCATAACTAGAATGAGGAACAGTTAACTTCTCTTTGTAGTCTCCACAATTCATCCTGAAAATCAGATCTGGAGGAGTGGGAAACCACTCGGAGTAAATTATGGCAAGGTGTACAGGAGACTGCAAATTAAAAAAATATAAAAGGCTCACTGTGAAGGTTAATGATGGTTTTTGAGACATTAGATTCCAGCGTCTTTGGGACAGTCATATTTATGTGCCTTCTCATACACTGAAGGCACCAGATCCCGTCTAGTCTTAGGAACAAAATAGAATCAGACCTGGTTGGACCATGGAGAATACCAGTGGTTGTAATCTATATTCAGAGGAAGGCAGTGGCAAAAAACACCTGTGTATCCCTTGCCTAAAGAAACCCTGTGAAATTCATGAAGTTGCCATGTGTCAACTGGTGACTTGAAGACCCCTCCTCCTCCTTTGATCTTTACAATGATAGCTGGAGCACCAAGATGAGTCTGTGGTAAATCTAGGCTTTAACGTGAAGTTTGAAGAAGCTATCCAATGTGTTCAGCCTATTTTGGAAATGGCGGTGCTATGTTTAAAGATTAAGGTGAAACTTATATTCCCCATATCATTGATAATGAAGAGACCAGCTGCCATTAATATTTTTAAAATGAAGTTTCCATATATGTAATCCCCCCTCCCGTTTTGGTACTCATCCTGCTTCACCATTGGTACTCATCCTGAGGCTCCTCACCAGTAAAATTGCTTTTATTTCAGTTTGAACAGCACATCATTACGATGATTTATATTCTTCATTTATATTTATATTTATATACTTCATTTATATTCCGCCCTTCTCACCCTGTAGGGGACTCAGGGCGGATCACAATGAACATATACAGGCAAGCATGTAGACACACAACACAAGACAGACAGAGGCAATTTAACATCTGACCACCAGGGGAGCTGTCACACTCCTTCATTCCTCAGCGTGCTTCCTGGAGATCTTTATGGCCTTGTAAATCAGTTAAATTTTATTTACAATCCACTTTCCCATGAAGTATAGTGGTTTGAGTATTGACTGAGGTTTCCATCACATTGATTAGGTCCCCATGCCAATTCATCTGCCTCCATATTTATTTATTTATTTACTATATTTCTATACCGCCCCTCTCAGCTCGAAGACGACTCAAGGCACATGACAACACGACACATGACAACCAGTGCCCACAGTATATATAAAAATAGAAACAGTTATATACTAACAGATAAAAACAATTAAAATTAACAATTAAAATAAAAAATACAGTTCTCATCATCTCATCTTTAAAAACATTTTCCATCGCATCGGCTTATCATTCTGTGATCACAAATAGTTATATTTCATCTGCAAAAGCCTGCTCGAACATCCAGGTCTTAACTTCCTTTCGAAATGTTAGGAGGGAGGAGGCCATAGTGAATTGGCAGGGCAGCGGGTCAATGCCGGCGCCCAGAACCCCTCCTCACTACCAGCAGCGCTTCCCCATCACATGTAATGAAGCATTGCCTTCTCCCGATGCTAGCCCCATTGTTCCTTATGAGCACTGGAATGCTCCCATGTTGCCAGTCCAGCGTTGTATGACGCTCATGCCCCAATTGAGCCACAGAGCCCTACCGGAAGTGAGTGTCATCTGATGCGCAGCATGGGGCTCCATGGGGCTCTGTGACTCAACTGGAACTCAACTGGGACGCTGAAAATTTATTGTGTGATGAAGTCCTAAGACTCAGGGAGACCAGGGTTCAAGACTCCACTCAACCATGGAAACCCACTCTCATTCTCTATCTCTCTGCCTTGAAAGAAAAGCAATGGCAAAGCTCCTTTGAGAAAACCCTATGAGAAGGTTGACATAAGGTGGGGTCAATTTGAAGGTACAGAGAAGTATCGACAAAAACATGTCTGCTAATCCAGGGTAAGTGTCCTAATTTATCTGCCATGTTTTGTCATCACCTAACAAATCCCAATGTATTTTGATGCCTAAGTCAAAGGATAAAATAATGTCCCTTTTCTATTTATTTAATTTATTTATTTATTCAGGCTTCTATGCCGCCGACTCCCGGAGGCTCGCGGCGGCTCACAAGAGCCAAAGGCACAGTAAAATACAGAATAAAAGCAGTTAAAACAGCACTAGCAAATTAAAACAATGACACAATTAAACAGTAACATAATTAAAATACACAGGCCTACACACCAAAAGCCTGTTTGAACAAATGAGTTTTGCAGGCCCGTCTGAACGGGAGCAGATCTCTCAAGACCCTGGTTTCGGCCGGGAGGGCGTTCCACAGCGTGGGAGCTATGACATAGAACGCCCTCCGGCGGGTGGATGTCAGTCGTGCCAGCTTTGCCGATGGTATCTCCAAGAAGTTGGCATCCTCGGACCGTAGTGATCTCAGAGGGCAGTATGGGGTGAGACGGTCCCTCAGATACGCTGGCCCCAGGCCGTGAAAGGCCTTAAAGGTAAGAACCAACACTTTGAAGGCAATCCGGTGCTCAATTGGCAGCCAGTGCAGATCCTGCAAAACAGGTGTTATGCGGCAACCTGCTGGGGTGCCAGACAGGAGCCGGGCGGCAGTGTTCTGCACCAGCTTGAGCTTCCGGATTGCCGACAGAGGAAGGCCAACGTAAAGCGCGTTGCAGTAATCTAGCCTTGAGATGACCGTGGCTTGGATCACCGTGGCCAGGTCGTTCCGGGATAGATAGGGGGCCAGCCTCCTTGCCTGACGGAGATGAAAAAGGCAGCCTTGCTGACCGCAGAGACCTGGGCCTCCATGGTCAGCTGGGAGTCCAGATGGACCCCCAGGCTTTTCACGGAAGACGATGGGCATAACGCCGCACCATCCAGGGTCGGAAGCTGGGCACCTACCCCGCCCGGGCGACCCGGCCACAAGATCTCCGTCTTCGCCGGATTCACCCTCAACCTACTGGCTCGCAGCCATCCAGTAACGGCTTCGAGGCAATGTTGGAAATTATCGGGGACGGATCCCGGCCTGCCCTCCATCCTCAGAATGAGCTGGGTGTCGTCAGCGTACTGGTGACACTCCAGCCCATAACTCCGCACCAGCTGTGCAAGCGGCTGCATGTAGATGTTAAATAACAGAGGGGAGAGAATGGCCCCTGCGGAACTCCACAAACTAATGGGGAGCCCTCAGAGACCACCTCGCCCCTCCTCACACGCTGAGACCGCTGGTGGAGGAAGGAGGCCAGCCATTTTAGGGCTGTCCCCCTCACTCCAGCCATGGCCAGGCGGTGGATCAATAGATTGTGGTCGACCGTGTCAAACGCTGCCGTGAGGTCCAATAACACAAGCAGCGCAGACCCGCCTTGGTCGAGCTGGCAGCGGAGTTGGTCTGTGATGGAGACCAGAACCGTCTCCGTCCCATGCCCCGAACGGAAGCCGGACTGGAAGGGGTCTAGCCATGTTGCATCATCTAAGAAGGACTGCAGCTGCTCCATTACTGCCCTCTCAACCACCTTGCCCAGGAATGAGAGATTCGACACTGGGCGGTAGTTGGAGGGAACCGCAGGATCTAGTGATGGTTTCTTCAGTAATGGGGCTACCACCGCCTCTTTCAAGCACTCTGGAAAGACTCCTTGCTCAAGGGAGCTGTTTATGATATTCAACAGAGGCCCACGTAACCCCTCCAGGCAAGATCTAACCAGCCAGGAGGGGCACGGGTCGAGGAGCAGGTGGTAGGCCTAGCTGCAGCCACTATCTTATCAACAGCATCTGCGTCCAGTGGCCGAAACCGGTCGAGGGTGGGCCCGGCGGAGGGCCACGGAGTCTCGAGCTCTCTTACTGTATCAATTGTGGCCGGAAGGTCCCGGCGGAGGCTCAGAATCTTGTCTGTGAAAAAGCTCTGAAAAGCACTGGCCGTGAGGGCCTGATCGCTATTTTTTGGGACAGTAGGAACCGTCGTCAGAGACTGAATTACCTTAAACAATTGAGCCGGGCGTGAGCTGGCGGACGCTATCAGGGCGGAAAAGTACTCATTTTTGGCCACCTTGACAGCACGCTCATAAGCCTCTTTAACTAGCTTATAAGCTGATACTGAGTCTCCGTCGCGGAGTTTCCTCCACTCGCGCTCCAGCCGTCTCCTCTCCCGCTTCATTGACCTAAGATCCCCTATTAGCCCACACTACTAATAGATGAAACTTGCTTCAATGTTGGAAATGAGATGTGATATTTGAGGGCTATGGAATGGTTTACAGCAGGTATTCTCATCAGCTGTTTGGGCCTCTAACTCTAGCAAGCCTGTTCAATGATCAGGAATTCTGGGAGTTGGAGGCCCAAGCAGCTGGAGAATGCCTGGTTTACAGCAAAGGTGGTGTGGCAGATACAGATCTGTATTTACTACTCCACGATAACTCTTGCCTAAGGCAACCAGATAGGATCTGGTTCCAACTATTCTAGTGGTGGGGCATTTGAAGTTGGTTTGAAAGAACAGGTCCATCTTTGAGACAGATCCAGCACCAGTCTTAGACAATCTATCTGGAGATAAAATACCTCAAAAAGTCCAACAGACTTAATAAACTGCATTTCACCTTCATCCACCTATATTCCACCATCCACTGTCTCTCAACTTTCCAAGCTTTAACAAGTTATATGCCTGCCTCTTTAAGCAGAGTTACCAAAGAGAAATCAAAATATCTGGAGAAAAGGAATGTGTAGACCAAATGAAGAAGAACCCATTTACACCAAAATTAGTATATATATTTAATTAGCATTCTGTTGCTGTGTGTGTATATGTGAACATAGGTACCGTGTTTCCCCGAAAGTAAGACAGCGTCTTACTTTCTTTTCCCAAAAGTCCCCCTCGTCTTACTTTGGGTACATCTTTATAAACAAAGGCGTACCCCGTCGCCACGCCACGCCGCCGTCGCCATCACGCCGCCGCTGCCGCCGGCCCATCGGCCGCGGCACACCTCAGCGGCGCACCTTTCTGCTAGGCCTCTCCAAGGAAGGGGGGAAGAGTCCCAGAGGCGTGGCTGGCGGCGCTGCGTCAGAGTGACGCGTCGCCGCTTAGCCATGCCTCTGGGACTCTTCCCCCCCTTCGTTGGACAAGGGAGGGGAAGAGTCCCAGAGGCGTGGCAAGCGGCGCTGCATCAGAGTGACGCGTCGCCACTTTGCCACGCCTCTGGGACTCTTCCCCTCCTTTTTCCAACCAAGGGAGGGAAGAGTCCCAGAGGCGTGGTAAGCGGCGCTGCGTCAGAGTGACGTGTCGCCGCAGCCACGCCTCTGGGACTCTTCCCCTCCTTCGTTGAACAAAGGGAGGGGAAGAGTCCCGGAGGCGTGGCAAAGTGGCGCTGCGTCAGAGTGACGCGTCGCCGCTTTGCCACGCCTCTGGGACTCTTCCTCTTCCCTCCCTTTGTCCAATGAAGGGAGGGGAAGAGTCCCAGAGGCGTGGCTAAGTGGCGGCGCGTCATCTCTGACGCAGCGCGCCGCTTGCCACGCCTCTGGGACTCTTCCCCTCCCTTCCTTGGAGGCCTAGCAGAAAGGTGCGCCGCGGAGGTGTGCCGCGATGGGCCGGCGGCGGCGGACCAGGTACGGCTTACATTCGAGTACGGCACATTAGCCGACCCCTGACACCCGATCGTCTTACAATCGGGGTGTCATTCAGGGAAACACGGTAGTAGCAACAGGCAACCATTGTCTTGTGGGGTTCCTCAGGGTTCAATATTGTCTCCCATGTTGTTTAACATGGGGAGGGGAGATTATCCGGAGTTTTGGGGTGCAGTGTCACCTGTACACAGATGATGTCCAACTCTATCACTCCTTCCCACCAGCTACTAAGGTGGCTGTTCAGATCCTGAACTAATGCTTGGCAGCTGTGACAATCTGGATGAGGGCAAACAAATTGAAACTGAATCCAGACAAGACAGAGGTACTCCTGGTCAGTCCTAAGGCCAAACAGGGCATAGGGTTACAGCCTGTGTTGGATGGGGTTTCACTCCCCCTGAAGACGCAGGTTCACAGTTTGGATGTGATCCTGAACTCATCGTTAAGCCTGGAACCCCAGTTTTCGGTGGTGATCAGGAGAGCATTTACACAGTTAAAACTTGTGCGCCAGCTGCACCCGTACCTTGGGAAGTCTGACTTGGCCACGATAGTTCACACCCTGGTTACATTCCGTATAGACTACTGCAATGCACTCTATGTCGGGTTGCCTCTGAAGACTGTCTGGAAGCTTCAAATGGTCCAACGAATGGAAGCCAGATTGCTAACAGTAGCAGCGCTCGGGGAGCGTACAACTCCTCTCTTGCGCCAGCTCCATTGGCTACCAGTTTGGTACCGGGCACATTTCAAAGTGCTGGCTTTGGCCTATAAAACCCTAAATGGTTCTTGCCCAACTTACATGTCCGAACGCATCTCCCGTTACGAACCATCTAGGACAGGGGTGCTCATTATGGTGATCGGGAGCACCTAGGTGATCTTCGACCCTCTTCCAGGTGATCTTTGGGCCTCACCAGCCGGATGGCGTGCTCCTGCCATGCGCGTGCACGTGTGCTCCGCCGCCGCCCTTCGCGGGCTTCTTTTGCCAAAATGAAACTTTAGTGGGCGGGCCCTGCCGCTTGTCTTGCCACGCACGGTGTGGTGGCATGACCGCCCATTGGTTGCTGCTGGGGGGAGCGGGAGCAAGGCGAAGGCACGCGCACGGATAGGATGCGAGGCTGTGGGAGGGATGGAGGGAATGTGTGTGTGTGTGTGTGTGAGAGAGAGAGAGAGCCAAGGAGAGAAGAAAGAAATCCGGAGAACTTTTTTGGATCCTTTTGGCAGGCGGGCGGGCGGGCGCTGGAAGGAGAGAGAGAGAGAAAGAGGCAAAGGAGGCCGGGCAAAGTGGGGCAAAGCCAAGCAAGCCCCGCCGCAAACCCTGCTGCTGCCCTCGGGACTCCCATTCCAAGCCGAGACCTGGGCGAGCGAGCTGTGTGGGGCTGCTTTCTTTCCTTGGTTGGGGGCGAGAAGGGAGGTCTCCGCCGTGTTCCTGGGGCTGAACCCGAGGAGGAGGGGGCTGCGGGGATGGAGACTCCACTTGCTGCTGCTGCTGCTTGTGCCCTCGCCGCCTTTCTCCACCTCGCCCTCCCTCGCCCTCGAAGGAGAAAGGCAGCAAGGGCCCACGAGGAGAGAGGGGGGGTGGCTGTTCAGAACCGGCTAGGAAGAGCCACCCCCCTCTCTCTCCCCCCCGTGGGCATGGACTGCCACCAGTGGGAGGGGTCCTCCTTCCTGCCAGCCGTCCACTTGGGCGTCCTTTCTGAGTGACACCCTCGAAGGAAGGAAGGGCCCCCCCCCTCCCCGGCTGCACCTGTCACTTTGGGGAGCACCTCTTCCACTCTTCCTTCTCCTGCCCAGGTAAGGCAGCCTGGAGGGCGGAGGGGGGGGAGGCTGCCGTGGGAAGGCTCCAGCCTCACATGGGTCCCTCTCTCGGTTGAGTTTCCTGGCCCAGGCAGTAGCCAGGTGGCCCCTCTTCCCAGCCCTACGCCTTCCAAGCCGCCGCCGAAGCCATATCTGGCCAGAGCGCTGGCGGGTGCGCCTATAAATACCCTCCTGCTGCGTGCGTGGGAGGGGCCTGCTGTGCACGCAAGAAGCAGGGCGGGATGGGGACTTCCTGCTTCGCGAAAGCACGCAGCAGGAAGGAGGAAGGCAACGAAGACATTAGAGAGAGAGCGCGGCGCGCAGGCAAAGAGGATCCCCTTCCGGGTGCGCACGGCGGCAAGTTCGTGGGCAGGCAAGAAAGAAGAAGCGCGGACAGAAGGCTGCAGTAGGAGCATGTGCGTGCGCATGCTCACATGCACAACAGGTGATCTTTTCAACTTGATTGTTCATATAGTAGCTCGCATGATGAAAAAGTGTGGGCACCCCTGATCTAGGACCTTAAGATCATCTGGGGAGGCCCTGCTCTCGTTATCGCCTTCATCACAAGTATGTTTGGAGGAGATGAGAGACAGGGCCTTCTCGGTGATGGCCCCTCAGCTATGGAACACCCTATAGGTATTAGATCGGCTATCTCCCTTTTAACATTCTGGAAAAATGTCAAGATGTGGCTTTTTGAACAAGTGTTTCCAAATGCAGAGTAACTGACATAGGAAAATGGAACGAGTAGACAACGAGACCGGACGTTTTTAACAAGGAGACAAAATGAATTTATATTTTATTGATTGTTTAGTTTTTATTATATGTTATGTTTTTAATTGTATTTATGATATTGTAAGCATTGAATTTTACCCTGTTAATCACCTTGAGTCGCCTACGGGCTGAGAAAGGCAGTATACAAATACAGTAAATAAATAAATAAATAAACTTCAAACTTCAGTAGACAATCAATAGGGCAGAAAAGCTGCCTAACTTTTCTTAGGTTGTTTTCCCTCCTTTTCTTTTTGTCTTAAAATTCACTTCCAATATTACTTTTTTCCAAGGGGGTAAAAACACTACCTTCTTTCATTTTCTTGGAAAATGAGTTTGAGCATGGCACATTATCAGCAAAACAAGCAAACAAAGGGGGAATGGGTTAAGGATGTCTTCTCACTCTCAAGGTTTTTGCTCTCCCCTTTGTTTCACTTTTTAAAATCTCCAGTGAAAAGCTAGAAGGAAGCTAATTGCAACATACCTTTTTGATCTATTTATCTGTTGCGGTAATGATTAATATTCCACAATTTCTCCAGTAGTGGAACTTAAACTTATTTCTTGTTCTTGTTGTTTTTATGATGTACCACTGCTTTGCAGAGCATTTTAATATGTATGTGAACCGCCCCGAGCCGGCCAGGAAGAGCGGAATATAAGACTGAACAAACAAACAAACAAATAAATAAAGCAATTTCCAATTTATTAAAGACAGCACAAATGGAAAAACTACACAATAACATTTATAAAAATAGTTTAATAACCAAACAATCTGTATAATTAAAAGCCATTAAAATTACAAAAATACCACATAAAAGTTAACCAAACAATGCAGCATACTATTAAAAGCTTGATGAATTAAAATGGCTTTTACTTGTTGTGGGGAAGAAGTAAAGAGGGAGCCATTCTGGAGAGATGGAATCTGAGAGCAACCATTGAGAATCCCCTCTCCCTTTTTCCCGTGAAATCATCCAGTACATCAGTGTTTCTCAACCTGGAGGTCGGGACCCCTGGGGGGGGGGGAGGGTCACCAAAGACCACCAGAAAACAATATTTTCTGTTGTTCATGGGGGTTCTGTGTGGGACGTTTGGCCTAATTATATCATTGGTGGGGTTCAGAATGCTCTTTGATTGTAAGTGAAATCCCAATGACCACAACGCCCAAATGCCAAGGTCTATTTTCCCAAACTCCACCAGTGTTCAATTTTGGCATATTGAGGATTCGTGCCAAGTTTGGTCCAGATCCATAATTGCTTGAGTCCACAATGTATTTATTTATTTATTTACCGCATTTTATCCCATCCTTCTCAACCCCCAAAGGGGGACTCAGGGCAGCTTACATTGAGCCCATTTAAAGGCTAATCAGCAATTACAATAAAATCAAACATGTACATAACATAATAAAACAGCATAATTAGAATCAGATAAAAACATCAATTAAAAACATAAACCAGTCTCATCAGTCTTAATATCAATCCAGTTCATCCCTTTAAGGTGCTGCTTACATCTATTGGCCAAACGCCTGGTCCCAAAGCCATGCCTTTACTTTCTTCCGGAAAGTTAGGAGAGATCAATCTTATGTCAGTTGGGAATGTGTTTCATAGTCGGGGAGCCACCGCCGAGAAGACCCTGTCCCTTGTCCCCGCCAGGTGCATTTGAGCTGTTGATGGGAGCGAGAGCAGGGCCTTCCCGGATGATCTTAGCTTTCGAGGTGGGACATAGGGGTGGATACGTTCGGACAAGTAAGCTGGGCCAAAACCGTTTAGAGCTTTATAGGTCAAAACCAGCACTTTGAATTGGGCTCGGAGATGGACCGGCAGCCAGTGGAGCTAGCATAACAGGGGGATGGTATGCTCCCTGTATGTCGCTCCAGTTAGTAATCTGGCTGCCCATCGTTGTACTAGTTGAAGTTTCTGAACCGTCTTCAAAGGCAGCCCCACATAGAGTGCATTGCAGTAATCTATTTGGGATGTAACAAGAGCGTGGACTACCGTGGCCAAGTCAGACTTATGAAGTAGCAACAAAAACGATGTTATGGTTGGGGGTCACCACAACATGAGGAACTGTATTAAGGAGTCACGACACTAGGAAGGTTGAGAACCACTGCACTACATCATGTTGGCTCTTTGAAAAATTATTTGAAGGATTGTATAGTTGCAGTCCTTCAAATAGCCTGAACCAAGTCATACTTCACATGAAGTGTGGTTTGCTAGCTCCTTAGGTATGGTAATTTTAGCTCCTCAAATTTCATTGTTTTCTTTTCTTTTTTGCAGCATCACAAATGGAACTGAAGTGAGGACTTATTAAAGAGGCCAAACCTCAATCTTTTATTTCAGTAAAGGCTGGCTTTCAAAACTGAAACAGTCCTTTGAAAAAACAACAAACCTGAGGAGGAATTATAATGATATGTAAATAAAAGCCAAAACAACAGAAGGATGAGAATTGAAAATGTTAGATGAATAATATTTCCATAACTCTGAACAAGGAATACAAATCCTTTTGCTAAAATTAAGATATCACCAGTGTATCAAATAACTCATTGTAGCTCTGGAATTAAATCATTACATGTTACGTGATCACCATCTTTTATTGTTGATTTCCCCCCCTTCTTTTGCAAGATAATTAGCTGGCCATGGTGCCTCAGGTGAGTGATAAATCTGTGGCAGATCTCACCATGAACTGCCAGGGGCATTGTTTCTCCTCGAGGGTCTCTTTCCCTGCCAGCTCTCTGCATGGATTGCTTGGATGATCCTGGAAAGATGGCGTATGGACAAGTTGGAGCAGTTCATAGAAGGGCAACGAGGATGATAAGCCATATGGACAAAACATATAAAGAAGCCTTGGTGAAGAGAAGATGGATGGGTGACTTGCCTACCTCTTTAAGGTCATTGTGCTGTCACCAAGAGGCAAAGGTAGGCCTATTCTTTGCTGTCCCAAAGAGATAGACCGGGTCTAATACATACCCCCGAGATCACTACGTTCAGGGGAGTCTAATCTCCTCCTGGTTCCATCAGTCCGTACCTGCCACTTGTCCGCGACCAGGCAGAGGGCCTTCTCCGTGGCGGCTCCTGTACTCTGGAACTCTCTCCCAGAGGATGTCCGTGCCGCCACGGAGCTCATTCCGTTCCGCAGGGCCTGTAAGACCGCCCTGTTTAAATTGGCCTTTGGCTAGGCTGAATAAGCCAAATGTACTCATCCTCTGACTAGTACCCGGACCCTGGAATGCCATGGCTTGACATACTTGTTAAACTCGGGACCAATGTTGTATTTTAATGTTGTATTTTTATGTTGTTTTATGCTGTTTTACTGTACGGCAACATGAATGCTACATGTTAGCCGGTTTTTACGATGTTATCCGCCCCGAGCCTGCTGGGAGGAGCGGAATACAAGAAGGAATAATAAATAAATAAATAAATAAATAAATAAATAAATAATTGTCTGAGGTTACAGGAGAGTACATTTTGATCAAATATTAAAAAAACTTTGACTATTGGAACTGTTTGGCAGTGGAATCAATTATTTAGAGATGTGGTGGGACTCATTCTTTGGATGTTTTCAAAAAGGCTTGAAAAGTTGCTGCTGGGCAAACTTAACATAGAGATCTTGCATTGGAAGGGCCCATGAGGTCCCTTTGAACGATATGATTCTTCTTAGGCAGCTGCCTGGAATCCTGAACAGGACCACCACTCCATGTTGTAGAAGCCACATGTGAATTTTATAATCAGAACTATAATAATAATAATATCTCCTGAATACTGAGATATGAGGCCGCTCTAAATTCTCCCAGTAATCACACGAACTCTGCTTCTTGATCCAACGGAGTTTATTTGAGGTACAACACCTATAAAGCCAAAGCAGTGTCCCATCACCCAAACACACCTTATATACTCAACCCCCTCCCTCCTGTCACCTGCAATGTCCGGGAAAGGTTGCATCATACCCCTCTGACTCAGCAGTCCTACTGTCCAGTGGATATTACATCATATCCCTGCTGAGTCAGCAATATGTAAGTCAGTGTCCATTGTCCGGAAGAGGTTGCGTCACATCCGTCCTGACTCAGCACTGCTCCCAGGAGATTACATCATCCCCGGGAATTCCCCAAGGTCTTGCACGGCAAGCCTCTTTCATGCTAAGGCAGACTAGGAGTTCTCGAGCCTTCCCCAAGGCTGAGAACCTCCAGCTCTGACACTGAGATGGATTGAGACTCAGACGTGCCTTAAATAGATCAGCAGATGCAGCATGAGTCATGGCTGGGCCCCCAAGGCCATTCTTGTTCTGGAAAAACAAGCAAATGTTAATTGCCTTCCATAGAAGCTCCTCAACACAGTTATTCGTTTTTTCATAATGTTATTGGAATTGAGTGGGATCAGACATATACATTACATTGGTCATTTTAGAAATAGACAGTAGTGCTATCCCCACTTCTAATAAAATTTATAGATTGCCATTAAATAGATCTCTAGTTTTCCAAGGCAAAGGGTAAAAATGAATTTCAACGGTGCCATTCCCACAAAGTCCATTTTTCTTTCACTTACACCTTTTGGCTCAACCCTTTAAACCAGTGGTTCCCAAACATTTTTGGCCTACCGCCCCCTTTCCAGAAAAAAATTTACTCACCGCCCCCCTAGAAATTAATTTTAAATTTTTAATAGCAATTAAACAGAAAGATATATGTATTAATATTTCTACCTTTTTCGTAAAATATAATAAAGTTGTGAATTAGAAACATTGAAGTTTGAAATTATGAAACTATTTATTGAACTTAGAATAAAAGGGTAATAAAAAAGTTAAAACATTCGAAATCATCTTAATGAGAAGGATGAACCTGGTATGCTGCTACCAATCTAGTAATCCTCGGCTCTATTTTCATCAGCAGTAATCTCAAATCATCGCGATTGACTATTTTGCAATCGGTTTCTTTTGTTGTTAATAAATTGGTTACTGCACTGTATCCATGTTCCACTAAATATGTTGAAGGACATTATTATTGTTATAAGACTCAACCAGTTGGAAGGGAACCCCAAAGGTATTATTATTATTATCCCTTGCTTGGCGAGAGGAGGAGGAGAGAGCAGGAGGAGGGAATAAGAGAGAGACACACACACAGAGATGGATGTTAGCCTGTCACCTGGCTCATGCCACCGCCCCCTTACAGGGGTTCAACACCCCCTAAATTCTCCTGTGCCTTCCAGCACCCACCCCCCCTAGATCGCCCCACCACCCACCAGGGGGTGGTACCGCCCACTTTGGGAACCACTGCTTTAAACTGATCTGGATTAGCACATATTCCAGGGAATTAAAATCCCTCAGGTATGACAGGGCTAAATACGGGTCGCATGAGGTTAAGCCCACTCGAGATACCTGTGGATCCCAGGTATCTCAGATGGCTCCTCCAGTCCCAATGCTGCAGCGGCCAAAGGGGGCCCTCCTGGTCCCCCCAGCTGGAGACCGGTCCACACCAGTGGCCATCCAAAGGACCCTGGCCTTGGAAGAGGTCTCTCTAGGGACACACAATACTAGGAATGAATAAAATTCCAGCCGGCTTTTCAGCACTAGCTTCTTGAATAAGAAGCAGGGAGGGAATTTCAAACCTGAGCAATGTTAATACATGGCATTTCCTCTGTATAAAAGTGACTTCATATTGGTTATGCTTGTACATTTTGGCATCCATTGCAGGACACAGCAATCCCTTCTGCAGACTGAATACATATTCTGTTGTTTCCCTTCAGACTGGTGAGATCCTGATTTCTGATCCAGATCATTAGCAGTTAGTGTCATACCACAGCCCGGTTCCGGTGAACCAAACCGCCGCCATGTCTCTAGCAAGAAGGCAGAGAGGCCAGAAAGCCAGGCTCAGCCGTTTCCCTCAACAGGGCCCCAGCGGGTCAGAGAGAAGCGCAGCGCGGCCCTTTCCCATAGAGATAACAACACCTGGAGCCGAGTCTCGTCTCGCAGCCTCCCTTTTCCACAGCTGTCCCGGCTAACGAGGTGGAATTCCAGAAGTCTGCAGATAGGAGAGAAGCGAAAGACTCCCTTTCTGTTCCCGTGGGAAGGCCCAGGAGAAGTCAGTGCATTGCGGAGCTAGGTAGAACCTAACTTATAAAGGTCCAAGCAGGACTTCAGTCTTCATCTCGTGCTAACTTTTGAAATACCTTGCCAAATTCCACTGAGGGGACCAGGGAGGTCTGCCTAGCCGTGGGGACCTTGCTACCAAGTCAGGCTATCGGGCCTGTGGATTAGCCCTTGTGGCATCAAGAGACTTTATTCTTTGCAACTTCCAGAGACTTTGTCCTTGCAACTTCCAGAGACTTGCCTGGCAGCCAAAGACCGATTCCTGACATTTTATTGCTTCCAGTTTGATTCTTACTTTTGCCTTTTCTATATCATTTATTCTAAATAAAGCATTTAACCACAGAGACTGTGTCGTGAGTGGGTTACTAAGGTCCAGTCAAGCCTAGAGTACAATAGCTAGTAGAACTCACCAGGTGACCCTCTATATCTATGGGCATTAGTAAACTGAAATTTTCAGTTTCAGTAAGCCCTTGGTTTCTGCTGGGGTTTGATTCCAGGATGCTCTAGTCTAATGAATACTGAAATCTGTAGATGTTCAAGACCCATTATATACAATAGTACGGTGTTCCCTTGCTACTTTGCGGTTTGCTTTACGCAGACTCACTGTTTCGTGAGTTTTTGAAAATATTAATATAAAATATTTATGTCCAATGGAAGCCAGGGATCCGGAAGTTCAGCAGCCTGAGGCATAGCGGGGAAGACCTGTCTCCCTGGCATGCTGCCGCCAGCATGGCTCTGGAGGCTCTGCTGGGGTCTGCAGAGGCCAGGGAGGCAGGCAGGTGCCCTTGGGATGGGCCGGGAGGTGGGTAAGGAAGCACGGGTAAGAAAATAATATATAAAATAATGTATAAATATTAAAATTAATATAGCATCCTTACTTTATGGATTTTCACTTATTGTGGGTGGTCCTGGAATGGAACCCCCACAATAAGTGAGGGAACACTGTATAGTAAAATGGTGCCCCTTGTATAAAATGACAAAATTAGGGTTTTGGAGGAAAATATATTTTCAAGCCATGGATGGTTGAATCTGTGGGTGCAGAATCTCTGGATAGGGAGGGATGGCTGTCTTTTCCATTTCTGGATTTGTGGCTGGGCCTTTGGGGGGTTCTAACAACAGAAAATTGACCCTTGGGTCTATTGGATATGCTCACCCCAACAGACCCACGGAAATGAGATTTCACTGATTCATTACTTCAGTTAATTACTTTCAGCAGATCTAATCTTATGATGGAATCTGGATCCAACACATCAGTATTCAGCTTCAAGCATAATCTGAATACTTCCCTTCCAGAAATATTTTTGAGATTTCATAGGAAACAAGGAAAAATGCCAGCAAATGGCACATTAAATGACCAAATGTATAACTCAGTTAACTAGTGCTTGAAAATATAACCATATCCCCCCCCCCCCCATAATCAGGGTTAACACTTAAATCATAGTTTTGCAGGAGCATATAAAATCCTCTAATTCTCAAATGAGATAGAAAACGCTTGGCATAGAAAACGCAAGCATGTACATGCATATACACCCACACATGCATGCATATATACATAACAGGTTATGAAAACTGCTTTCCAATCTACAGGACACCATTTCCATAATGTCTATTGGCTTTGGGGAAACAGAAAAATGGCAACTGCACAGCCTTGTAAATTGGTTTTTACGCATTAAATAACTCCAACTCTCATTTTCTGGGAAACAGAACTGGAACCTTGCTTATTCAAATCCTAGTTGTATGGCATGTTATACTTCTTTCCAGAATGTTATATTGTACATCTAGATGACACTGTTGTAAATATCTTTATTATTTCTTATGATAATATCACTCTGATTTATCCCTTAGGAAGAAAAGACACACATCTGGTATTCTATTTAAACAGGGTCAGAAGCAATTTCTATATTTCCACTGTGACAGAATTGGTTTTCTTGAAACAATATTTTTATTGTCTCCCAATGTTAACAGTTTTTAAAAAATGCCATGTCTATATTATACTGTATGCTTTTGACATATTTACATGCTTTGGTTATAGAAGAGTTTTTGGTTTTGGACAACAATCTCCAGAATCCCCCAGCCAATAAGACCAGTCACCCTTGTTGGCCATGAGATTCTAATAGTTTCAGTTGAAAAAGCTAATTTGGCAAAGCACTGGTCTCCTTCAATTTATTTATTTATTTATTCAATTTTATTTATTTATTTATTATTGGGCTTCTATGCCGCTCGGGGCGGCTCACAAGCGCCGGATAAAACGGAATAAAACACCATATTAACCATTTAAAACACGGCAATAAAACAATATGATAACAGTGAGGTTAAAAACCTGGTGTGTAAACACAACACCGCAGGTAATGAATACAAACATGGCGGGCTATGCAACAGGCAAAACCTACAGGTCAAAGGTCTGCTGGAATAAGTAGGTCTTGCAAGCCCGTCTAAAAGGAAGCAAGTCCTTGATGGCGCGCGTTTCAGCGGGGAGGGCATTCCACAACGTGGGTGCAATGACGGAGAATGCCCTCCTATGGGTTGCTGTCAGTCTCGCAAACTTCGCAGAAGGGACATCTAAGAGGTTGGTACCTTCCGACCGTAGTGATCTCGTAGGGCAATATGGGGAGAGACGGTTCCTCAGATACGCCGGCCCCAGGCCGTGCAAGGCCTTAAAGGTGAGAACCAACACTTTGAAGGTGATCCAGTGCTCGATTGGAAGCCAGTGCAGACCCTGCAAGGTGGGTGTGACTACCAGCTGGCGTGCCAGACAGGAGTCGGGCGGCAGAGTTCTGCACCAGCTTGAGCAACCGGGTCACCGACAGAGGAAGGCCAACGTAGTAGCCTTCCTTACAGCAGTCCAGTCTCGAGATGACCGTGGCTTGGATCACCGTGGCTAGGTCGTTCCGGGATAGATAGGGGGCCAGCCGCCTTGCCTGTCTATATTCCGCTCCTCCCTGCAGGCTCGGGGCGGATCACACAGCATACAATAAAAACACCAAAATACAACAAGTGTTAAAAATAATTAGGAATTACAGATTCCTTAAAACTCAAAGACAGTGATCGGGCAGAGTACATTTCCGGTTTAACTAAAAGCAAGTCTAAAAAGGGCGATCTTGCATGCTGTCAGGAACTTCAATGCTTTCCAGTAAAGACACTACAGAACTGCTGCTTCTTCCAGTGGTAGTTTATTGAAGACACAAAACCTATAAAGCTGAAGCACCCGCTTCCCATCACCACAATCCTTATATACTAATCCCTCCCCCATGCAATGCCTGGAGAGGGTTGCATCCTGACTCAGCAATCCCAGTGAGTCTTTGCATTACCCAGAGGTCCCTGGGTATTACATCATACCCCAGAGTCTTATCTAGACCAAAGGTCATAGTCCCAGTATATTCAACTGCAAAGAAATAGAGCAAAGTTCATGGTTGAGTCATCTCTCTCTGACTCAGCAACTCAGGTGAAAGTAGTAGGCTCATGGCAGGCTGGGATCTGTCTCTGGCCCCAGGCATAGAGATTCTAGCCCTGACATAACGCCTTCCTCCCCCATCTCCTCCTCCCCCTGAGGAAGACAAAGCAACATTCACAATTTTGGCATAATTGGGTTAACATATCGTTTTAACAAGTTGCAATGAAACACAGAATAAATTTTCCTCAAGGCCCTTGGCAATATCAATCGGTACGTCACCTCATTCACTCGCTCAGCCACTCTGAATGGTCCCACAACTTTGGGCCCAATTTTCGAGAAGGTAACCCCAACTTTAAATTCTGAGTGGATAACCATACCAAATCCCCTTCCTTATACACATCACCTTCTTGTCGGTTTTTGTCACCAAATCGCTTGTGCAACCCCTGTGCCTTATGCAACGCCTCAGTTACCTCCTTCCACTCTTCACGAGCTCTATTGTACCATTTCTCCTTATCATCCTCCAGCACTCCTATACCAACTGGTAGTGGAACAACCTCTTGGCCAAATACAATTGAAAATGGAGTCCTGCCTGTAGATGAGTGCACAGATCCGTTATAAGCCACTTCAGCGTAAGGCAACAAGTCTGCCCAATTACTCTGCTGGGCATTTACAAAAATTCTTAGATAACTACCCAACGATTTCTGCGTCCTCACAACTCCCCCATTACAACAGGGATGATAAGCAGTTGTCAACTTCCGGTCTGCTCCTAAGGTTTCCAAGAACCTATCCCAGAATTTCGCTGTGAATTGCACACCTCTATCGCTAAGCACCTGCTCTGGACACCCATGTAACCGGTATATATGCTGCACATATAACTTAGCTAATTTTTCTGCCGAAGGCAAGCCAGTTAACGGTATAAAATGGGCTTGCTTTGAAAACATGTCCAGCACAGTCCAGATATACCTATATCCTTTACTAGGGGGCAACTCCCCCACAAAGTCGGTACTAATATGTGTCCATGGCCGCACCGGAGTAGCCACCACCTGATCAATCCTGGGGCTTAGCAGTAGGTACCTTCCCCGTGCACAAGCCTCACAACTACTCACATAATTCTTTACCGATGTCCTCATTCCTGGCCACCAATATCGGGCTTTGATTGCAAAGAAAGTCTTAGTAAATCCCCAATGCCCTGCTGTCTTGTGGTCATGGAACAACTCCAACACCCTATTCCTTAACTCCGCTGGTACATACAATTTCTCCCGAACTATCCACAATCCCTTGACCCTTTTACATTCCAACTCATGGGCCTTCAACCAATCATCCTTCTCATAACACCTCTGAAACTCTTTTACCCACTCTTCCAGCTCCTCATCCTCCTGCTTTATTTCCAACTTCGCTTGTGCTCGTGTCTGCACCCTCAGACCCCACTGGTCCTTTGTGAACACTCTCCCCACACTTGGAATAGGATCTGGCCCCACTGCAGGATAACGCGACAATGCATCAGCAACCACATTATCCTTACCCTTTATATGCTTCAACACAAAATTAAACCTAGCCAGATACTGGGCCCATCGTAACAATTTAGGAGACAACTTCTGGGGCTCCCTAAGAAATTGCAAATTCTTATGATCAGTTAACACTTCAAACGGGTGAACTGCCCCCTCCAAAAGTGTCGCCACGTCTGCAGAGCATAACGATTAGCAAACGCCTCCTTTTCCCACACTGGCCAATTCCTTTGCTGCTCCCCAAATTTCTTAGAGAAATAAGAACAGGGTTTCAACACCCTTCCTCGTCCTTGTAACAAAGCTCCTCCATATGCCCAAGCGGAAGCATCACTCTGTACCACAAAGGGTTTTGCTGGATCTGGATGCACAAGCAAAGGACCTTTAGTGAAAGCTACCTTTAAAGAATCAAAAGCCTTTTGACACTCTACAGTCCAACCCAACCTGGCACCAGGCGCCCTCACCTTCCTAGCCTCACCCTTACCTTTTGTCTTGAGCAACTCTGTAAGAGGCAAAACAATATTAGCAATCCGGAAATAAAAGACCGATAAAAGTTAGCCATCCCAAAAAAAAAAGCCTGTAACTGTCTCCTTGTTTTAGGAGCTTCCCAAGCCAACACATCTGCCACTTTACCCGGATCCATGGACACACCCTCTCTACTAATTCTATATCCCAGGAAGTCAATTTCGCTCTTGCTAAATTCACATTTACTTAACTTAACAAACAATCTGGCCTGTCTCAATCTCTCCAATACTTCCCGAACTAACTGCACGTGCGCCTCTTTGGTTTGTGAAACCACAACAATGTCGTCTAAATAAACATACACCCCTTATACAATAGGGGGTGCAGCACCTCATTAATCAACTACATAAATATACCGGGGGCCCCGGCCAAACCAAAAGGCATGACGACCCATTCGTACAGCCCCAAGGGACACGAAAAAGCAGTCTTCCACCTGTCCGATTCTCGCACCCGCACCATATGGAAGGCATTTATAATATCCAGCTTTGTGAAATACCTGCCTTCCCCAATTGCCCTAATAGATCCTTGATTAAAGGCAATGGATAACAATTAATGGTACTTATCGCATTAAGACCCCTATAGTCGATACACAACCTTAATTTCCCATCTTTCTTTTCCCTAAAGAGAACAGGGGCTGCAATAGGGGATTCCGATCTTTGGATGTACCCTTTCTTTAAATAATCATCTATCTGCTCCCTTAACGTAACTTTCTCTTTCTCAGACATAGGATAAATCTTTGGCTTACGGAGTACTGCCCCTTCTTTCAGTTCTACCTTGCACTGTACATTCCTGACTGGGGGCAGATTGTCGGCTAATACAGGGTTGAACACATCTGCTAAGTCAATATATTCCTCAGGAATCTGTGGCTCACCTCCTTTCTTCTCTTCATTCACATACACACCACCATTCGCCACAGGCCGGCACTCTAACGTACCTGCTTTCCAATCTATGATTGGATCAGCCTGTCTCAGCCAAGGCAATCCCAATATAATTTCATGTTCCATAACAGGAGCCACTACACAATCCAGCTCCCCCTCCCAAGTATCAACCTTTCCCTTTAACCCTTTCGTTCCCAATGGAAAGGGCCCTCCTCCCACAAAAGTTCCATCCAACTGGGCAAAATGTACAGGAGCTGGTAATTCCTGAATTTCACATTTCAAATCCTTAACTAATCCAGGACACATAATGTTTTCAGAACACCCGCAATCCACCAATGCTTTATGCGTTTGATATTTTCCTTTCTTTTCCAATTCGATTTTACAAACAATACTTGGGGCCCCTTTTCTCACCCCATCCGCACTCTCCATCTTTTCACCCAGGGCACCTCGGGCAACTTTCACATTTTTGGTATCCGGTAACTTTCTTAGATGACATTGGAAGGAATAATGTCCCGGCTTAGAGCAAATGTAACACAAGCCTTTCCCCACAGTTGGCTTTCCGCTAACACTACTCCGCTGGCTCTCGCTTCCGGTTACACGTCTTGTCCCTGGCCGAAATCGCCTCGTAGGTCCTACTGCCGACTTCCGCCGTTGCACTTGGGCCAGAATACCTTCTACGTTACCAGCCAATTGGATCCATCCATCGACATCACCAGGGTCTCCACGATGAAGGCACCACTCCAACAACTCTCGTCGTAATCCGTCTTTAAATAGTTCAAGGAGGGTTGCTTGAGACCACTCCGCTACCTTGCCCGCAAGGCTCATAAACTCCTCCGCATACTCCGTTACAGATTTATTGCCTTGCGTTAACCCCTCAGAGCTTCTTTGGCCTTTACTCTCTCCAGTGGGTCACGAAATCTGTTCTTCACAGCCCGAAGGAACCCTCTCAATGTCCCCAAACATGGATCCTGTCGATCATGGCACTGCACGTACCAGTCCGCAGCTCTTCCTTTAAGCACAGCTCCCACAGCACGCACTCTGCTGCCTTCACTTGGGTACAAGTGTCCATAATCTTGCATGTGATCGCCAACTGCCGCCACAAAAAGGCCACTTTACATGCCTCACCATCAAACTCCACACGGAGCGGCTCCTTCCTTGACGAACATCCCCCCCCAATTGGGGTCTCCATTCTCCTGCTCCATCTCTTCCGGGCATCTGGGCACCAGGCTGGGGTCTCCACTCTCCTAATCCATCCCTTCTAAGCATCTGGGCACCAGGCTGGGATCTCCATCCTCCAGATCCATCCCTCTTGGGCACCTGAATACCTCTTCCCAGTCCTACAGCTTTAGGCTGGACTGAAACCCCTTCATTCACCACTCTCAGCCTGGCACCACCATATGCTGCTCCTCGCGGAACTCCTGACTGGGCATCAACCCCCCACACTCCCGAAGGAGATCTAGGATGGATTTCAACCCTCTCACTGTCCATCCAAGAATAACGCGTAAAATCGCCTCCCTCAGGCGGCCCCCACATAGAATCTTGGTTCTTAAACATCTGCTGGGACATTCGCTGCAATGTCTTCTCCAAAGCCGCAACTTTGCATCCCAACACCTCCACTTCCGTGGGAGAACTCGGCTCAGTAGTTTCACTCCCCCGAGTCGCCTCTCGCATAAACCTCTCCATTCCTGGGAAAGTTTCAGGGGCTTCAGCTTCTGTCAGGAACTTCAATGCTTTCCAGTAAAGACGCTACAGAACTGCTGCTTCTTCCAGTGGTAGTTTATTGAAGACACAAAACCTATAAAGCTGAAGCACCCGCTTCCCATCACCACAATCCTTATATACTAATCCCTCCCCCATACAATGCCTGGAGAGGGTTGCATCCTGACTCAGCAATCCCAGTGAGTCTTTGCATTACCCAGAGGTCCCTGGGTATTACATCATACCCCAGAGTCTTATCTAGACCAAAGGTCATAGTCCCAGTATATTCAACTGCAAAGAAATAGAGCAAAGTTCATGGTTGAGTCATCTCTCTCTGACTCAGCAACTCAGGTGAAAGTAGTAGGCTCATGGCAGGCTGGGATCTGTCTCTGGCCCCAGGCATAGATATTCTAGCCCTGACACATGCCCTCCGGAAGGGAATAAGCTCCGAGATCGCACGGGTATCAGCCCCATAGTGCAGGGGCCACAGCGGAGAAGGCTCGTTGCCTTGTTGCGGACAAATGGCAGGAGCGGATTGATGGAATAACTAACAAGTTCTGCTCCTCTGTGTGATCTGCATATTGAGAAGCCTCATCTTATGCAAACACTTGTACAAAACCAGCAGCTGATGGAAGCTTTCATTCATTTTCCAGCATCTGGCACCAATATTACAGCAGTTTCATTGTTTTTTTTATTTGTTTCCAATCAGATTCAAAGGGGTTTTTTTAACCACTAATCAGAGATAATGGGACAATTAATTTGCAAAATGAATGAACTTCAACCAGTTGATGGCCACATGATGTCCATTTCTGATCTAGGAGTGTAATTTGACACCACTTTAACTTACTTTGTTGTTGTTTATTTGTTCAGTTGCTAGCAACTCTTTGTGACCTCATGGACCAGCTTACACCAGAGCTCCCTGTCGGCTGTGGCCACCCCCAGTTCCTTCAAAATCAAGCCAGTCAGTTCATGGATATCATCTGTAACTAACTGCCCTACCTTGCAGGACCAGTGTTAGCTCTGTAAAGGCCCAACAGCTAGGCATCCATTTTGATGAAGGAGCCAGCAGACATCCACTTTGTAAAACACATTGGCAGAAGGGGGCGGAGCCAGAAGCCAGCCTGGAGGGAATGTGTAGAGCTGCCTGATTGGATGGGAGTCCTAGAGGGAAAGTGGGCGGAGTTTGGTCAAGTGAAACTTTTTTTAAAAACCTCCAAAGTGGGAGACAGTTGAACTTGGAGACTGTTGGAGTTAGGAGTCAGTTAGTATAAGTTGGTTAGCAGTTGTGGGGAGAGAGAGAGAGAGTTGGACAGTGGTTTTAAGACAGACCCTGGTAATTGGGCTGTTTGGGAATAAGGAACTATTTAGTTGGAGGCTAAAAGTTTCCTGTGTATTTTAAAGGTTGTCTGGAACCTAAAGTTTTAAGTGTTGAACTATTCTCAGTAACCAATCTGCAGCCATTAAGAGTTCAATGCATGCCTGTCTTTCTTTGTTATTATTAAAACCAACACCTCAGTGTGCATCTCTTACAACTTATTCCCATACAGAAGACTGGCGAAGAGTTGTATAATATTGGTGGCAGCTCTACTGAAGCAGCAAATTAGGGAGTTCTGGAACTCCGAGTGGCAAATTTACTTCTACTAAGGCCACCTGAACGTGCGGGTACAAGGATGAGGAAAACTCACGACAACTGTGAAGTAGATGAAATCAAAAGGGATCCACGGAAGACTCCAAAACAACTGGGGCCCTCTTCACCCGGGTGTAGTGGACCCATGGACGAATTCCTTCGACCTTGATGGCCGTTGGCGTGCTCAGCAGCACGGTAAATGGACCTCTCCATCTGGGCAACAAAGGGCGTATTTTCCACTCTTTCACCAGGACGGATTCGCCAACTGAAAAAGAGTGAAGAGAAGTAGTAGGGAGAGGAGGTCGCAAGTCTGCTGTATACTGGCTAAGTCTCTCTAGCTGTTTCCCTAACATCTGGACATCTTGCAAAGTTTGCTGGTGTCCCAACACATGACTATCAGAAGTCAGTCCACACATAGTTTTTAAGTTCAATGGAGGCCTGCCATACAAACGCTCAAAAGGTGACAGGCCTGTCTTCTTATGGGGCGTGCATCTGACCCTCAGGAGAGCCAAAGGTAACGCCAACCTCCAGTTTAACTTAGTCTCTTGGCAAATCTTTGCTAAACAGTTCTTTAAAGTTCTGTTGGCTCTTTCTGCCCTGGCAGAAGATTGCGGGTGGTACGCACAGTGAAGACGCCACGTGATCCCTAATAGCTTGCACAGTCCCTGGACCACGTGGTGTACGTACGCTGGCCCATTATCTGAGCCTATCTGCAAAGGCATGCCGAATCTAGGAATAATGTCTTTCATGAGGCCTTTTACTACCTCAGCTGATTTCTCTGAACGTGTAGGAAAAGCTTCAATCCAACCCGTGTAAGAATCCACAAAAAGCAACAAATAGCGGAAGCCTCCACTCATTGGCATTTCTGTAAAGTCTGTCACTAACACTTCAAAGGGCCAATTCCCTTGATACTGTATCCCAGGCGCTTTCAAAGGCCCTTCTCTTGGGTTGTTCTTTGCACATGTCCAGCATCTCTGCGCAGCCAAGGACGTCAAGCTGTGCAGGCTGTTGATGAACATCTGTCTTTCTAGGAGCGCTGCCAGGGCGCTTTTCCCTAGGTGTGTACTCTCATGGTAAAACTGTACTATGTGCCACGCTTTTGTGCCGCATTTTTTGTCTTAGGAACAAATACGCGGTTGTCTGGCATTTTTATGAAGCTATCTTCCCATTCTCCACCCTCACTCAAAGCCCATTCCTCCTCCTCTCTAGTGTAGTTGCATTTCTCCACTTTGGGCTCTGAGTCAGTGAGATTTAACATTACAGGTGTGTGTTTCTGAGTAGCTACTTCTTTGGCAGTCAGATCCGCTAGCCTATTTCCCTGAACCACCGGGTCATTACCTTTTTGATGTGATTTACAGTGCATCAAAGCCACTTTGCTAGGGAGCCAAACAGCGTCCAACAAATCCAACATCTCATCTGCATATTTGACAGCCTTTCCAGCAGAAGTCAAAAAGCCTCTTTCCCTCCACAATGCACCATGGCAATGAAGCGTTAAAAACGCAAAACGAGAATCAGTATAGATATTAACCCTTTGCCCTTTGGCAAGTTTCAAAGCACGAGTTAATGCAATTAGCTCAGCTAGTTGGGCCGAAGTCCCAGGAGGCAATGGTTCCGCTTCAAGAACCCCATCCTCCCAGGTGACAACAGCATAGCCGGCATAACGCACTCCCTCTCTTATGAAACTACTTCCATCCGTGTATAAGGTTAAATCTACCTGTTCCCAAGGGAAATCACGCAAATCGGGCCTACTGGAATAAATCAAGTCCATTGTCTCAATGCAGTTATGCTGTGAGGGATCTGAAGGGCTGGGTAAAAGTGTTGCGGGGTTTAACATGGGGCACATCTCTAAGGTAACGAGGGGGTTGTTGCACAAGACACCCTCATACTTAGTCAGTCTCTCATTTGTCAGCCAACGCGGACCCTTTGAATCTAACAATGCTTTTACATGATGGGGGACCCTCACGGTCAAGCATTTCCCTAGGGTGAGCTTGGTGGCTTCTCTGATTAAATCCACCGCAGCTGCAACAGCCCTCAAACAGGGGGGAAGCCCCCTGGCTACCGTGTCTAACTGCTTTGACAGATAAGCTACAGGGCGTTGCCATGTACCTAAATACTGTGCAAGAACCCCTATCGCAGTCCCATCTCTTTCTGCAGCAAAGAGATAGAACGGCTTATCTAGATCTGGCAGGCCCAACGCAGGTGGTGAAATTACAGCTTCCTTCAGCATCTGGAAAGCTTGGTCACAATCTTCTGTCCACTCAAAAGGATCCTTATTACTTCCTTTGGTGGCTTGGTACAATGGCTTTGCAATGACAGCATAATTAGGAATCCAATGTCTTACATAAGAAGTGGTTCCTAGAAACTCTCTTGTCTGTCTTCTATCTTTGGGGGTTGGAATAGCACAGATGACTTCCTTTCTTTCAACTTCCAACACTTTGCTCCCTTGAGTCAAGCCAAAGCCTAAGTATTTGACTTTCTTTTGACACAACTGTGCTTTCTTTTTGGACACTTTGTACCCTTTCTTTTCCAACACTTTCAACAGTTCTAGAGTGTAATGCTCACACCCTTCCTTAGTCTTTGTACTGACCAACAGGTCATCCACATATTGAAGCCACACACCTTCAGTCTCTGGAATTTCAAAATCTGACAAGTCTTTAGCTAAAGCCTGACCAAAAATGGTTGGAGAAGAATGATAACCTTGAGGCAATCTTGTCCAAGTCGCCTGACGTCTTTGTCCTCCCTTTGGGGTCTCCCATTGGAAGGCAAAGATGGGTTGTGAGATAGGAGCTAGCCTAATGCAGAAGAAAGCATCACGTAAGTCCAATACGGAGAACCAGGCAGCTGTACTCGGTATTAGACTCATCATTATATATGGATTTGGGACGACAGGGGTTAATGACACTGTAGCTTGGTTAACAGCTCTAAGGTCTTGCACAATGCGAAACTTTCCATCTGGCTTACGAACAGGGAGGAGGGCCGAATTCCAAGCTGACTCACAATACACAATAATCCCATGATGTAACAATCTTTGTAACTCTTCTTGGATTCCTTCCACAGCATCTCTACTGATAGGGTACTGGGCCTTTCTCACGGGAAGCTGACCAGTTCTTATCTCTATCACCACAGGGGCAACATTTATCGCCATTCCTGGTTCATTATCTTCCGCCCAAACCCGGGGAGTTTCTTCCCAGCACCAAAGTGTATCTTTCTTTCTAACTTGTTGCAATCTAAACAATCTGTATTCTTCTTGCCCTGGGACCGTGAGCTCCAACTGGCCTGATTCCAGGAATTCCAACCTTGCCCTTATCTTCGCCAGAATGTCTCTCCCAAGTAAGGGGATTGGACAATCTGGGACATACAGTAACTTATGTATCACTTCTCTTCCAGCAATGTTACACCTTCTTTGCTGTAACAAAGGACATTTCTGTGGCTTTCCTGACACTCCAACAACCTTGATGTGCTGACCACTAGGGGGTGCTAATTTCTTGTTCACTACAGATTTATCCGCTCCGGTGTCTACTAGGAACTTTATACGTTGACCTTCTACATCCACGGCAATCAAAGGCTCCTCTGGGTCAAGTAACAGAAAAGCCTTGCCAACACTTCAACATTCATCTTCCCACTCAGCTTCCTCCTCTTCTTCTTGCATAGCAGCAGCCACTACAGCCCTCTCATAAGGCCTATAACTTCCTCTGCCTCTTCCTCTAGCTTTTCCTGACCCTCTGGCTGGAATTTTGACTCTTTTTGCACCTGCATCACTTTCCTCTGACATTTCTTCCACACAGTCTTTTCGCCAGTGGCCTTCTTTTTTGCAACGGGCACACTGATTTCGACCCAATTTAAACTGTCCTCCACTATTTCCTCTTCCTGACCCTCTGGCACGACCATTTCCTCTTCCTCTTCCTGACCTCTCATCCAACATGCTCACCAAAACTCTGTATCCCTCTCTTTTCTTCCTGTCTTTCTTTTCCTCTTCAACTTGCTCTCTGGCCATAAACACTTGATCAGCAATAGCTAACAGTTCATTTAAGTTCTTGCCCAAAAACCCTGGCTGTTTCTGTATTTTCTTTCTGATGTCTGGGGATGATTGAGAAATGAAGGATTGTGTGAGAGCAACCCTCCCATCATTCTGCTCTAGGTTGTAAGGGCTATATTTCCTGTATGCTTCCTCCAAACGCTCGAGAAAAGCAGCAGGCGTCTCAACTTTGTCCTGTTGGACTCCTTGTATCTTTTGGATACTGGAAGGCCGGGGTGGGCCTTTTCTGATGGCTTTTAAGAGAATTTGCTGAAAGTCTCTAATTCTGTCTCTCTGATCCACATTATTCGGATCCCATCTTGGATCTTGTTCCACTGGGAACCTGGCATTCCCAAATGCAACAGCTTCCATCTGCCCATGTCCCTCTTGAGCTATCAGTCTGGCCTGATTGATAATGCACCTTCTCTCTGCCGCAGTGAACAGGGCATTTAACAGCTGTTTACAATCCCACCACGTAGGATCATGGGTAGCCACAATCCCTTCCAACAGATCCCCCATAGCACGTGGCTGCTCAGAATATGGGGGGGTATTATGTTTCCAATTAAAAACATCCGAACTTGAGAACGGGACTATTTGATAAGCCTGCATGACCCGGTTGTGTACGTCCAGTAGTGGAACCTGCCTTATAGGACACTCTAAGACCCCTCTCTCCTCTTCTGATTCCCTTGCTTCCTGAACTCTGGTCTTGCTTCTGGTTCGGATTGGAGAAGCGGCTTGTCTCACACTGTGCCTTCTTTTTAAATCCGGAGAGCGCTCTATCACTCTTGCGGACTCAAAGGAGCTGCTCCTTTGCACTCGGGGGGGGGGGGTTGCGCAATCAGCCCCCCTGAAGCTTCGGGGCATTCGTCTTCCCCCTCTTTGTCTTGGGGACGCTCTATCATCCTATCAACATTAGGGGTTGGCCATCTCGCTCCTCTCTCTACTTGTCTTGCTTCTTGTAAGGGATAATTGACTTCCATGGAGAGAGGGGCCTGATAAGCAGGCGGTTTTTCACAAAACGGGTTCCTCTCTGAACGGGGAACAGGGAATGTCACTGCAGCTTGTGGCTGGAACAAAGGGGCCGGCGCGGGAGGGGACGCTGCCATAGCTGACGGAAACATCCCGCTTGAACCCGCAGTTGCCAGGCTCCCTAATTCGGATTGAAAAGTCATTGGGGAATTTACTGGAGTTGAAATTGGCGCAACGGGAACAGGAAGGAGCGCTTGGCTCGCCGGGAACGGCGGGGCGGGGGCAGACGGGATTGGCGCAGTAGGAACAGCCGGGACCGCCTCAGATTGCGTCACGGCCGTTGACGTCATCTGAACGGCCGAGCCTGTCCCAAAGGTGGGGGACATGGCTGGAGCTTGTGCAGGGACACTCAAACTTGCATAGAGCGGGGGCGCAGTGGCTTCCCCTGCTCCAGTTGGGGCAATTTGTCTCTCTCTTGGTCTTCTCCTTAAGGGGGGAAGATCTTCTTGCTCCGCCGGTAACACCGGAGGCTTTCTCCCTGCCTTTCTGTTCACAAAGCACCCTTTCTTCTCATGATCTTTTGGCCCTGCCCACCAAACGCCCTCAGCGACCATGCGTTCCCATGTTGCGGAATAAATCCATTGGTCATTTGGATGAATTTCGAAACAATAAGATTCAAGTTGTTTACACTTTCTCAAATCCCAGGACCCTGTGTTTGGCCAGCCAATCTCCCGGACGGTCGGCCAAACTTCTGTGCACAGATTTCTAAGTTCAAAAGCTTTCAGATCTTGGGGCTTTCCCTCTACTGCCAACAGACAAAACCTGTCCCAGTTATCTAACACACATTGCAAAGGGGTCTCTTTCTTCTGCTTTGATCCTGCACTCCCCATCTCTCTGGCCTAAGATCAAAACCCACTTCAGTGCTTTCCCCCAACCCCAATGTGTGTTCCCTCAGTGTTAAGTGCTTGAAAGAAGCTATACTTGCCGATATCCTGAAGACCCCGGGACTCGCCTCTCGCCTCCCGCGTCACCACTCGATTTGCGTCGGCTCTTGGCGAACGGACCTGACGTCGCCTCCGACTCTCTGCGCGCTTGTGCCGGTTTGCTAGCCAAACGGCCGGACTCCTAGGAAGGTGTCCCCGGACTTTTACAACTGCCGGCACTCAAGGGGCTGCTTCCAAGCTGCCCCCCCGGACTTCCTTCTGGTCCTTGAGTTCACCGGCAACGTTAGTTGCAGCTCCTCGTGTCCTCAGGCGTTTGTGTGGGACGAGTCAGGCAGCCGGTCAATGAAAAAATGGGAAAAAGGTGGGGCCCCAGCCACGGCCCTCCTGAGTCGTCTCACCTTCCGGCCTAGGAGCGAGCTCTGTCCTCAATGGGGACCGTGTTTTTTCCTCACCACAGACCCGTCTAAATGCCTTTTAGATCACGTCGGGGTCACCAAATGAAGCAGCAAATTAGGGAGTTCTGGAACTCCGAGTGGCAAATTTACTTCTACTAAGGCCACCTGAACGTGCGGGTACAAGGATGAGGAAAACTCACGACAACTGTGAAGTAGATGAAATCAAAAGGGTTTATTGATGGCACCAGCTGGTGGGTTTTTGCCAGCAGAACACGGCTGCAATCAGGGGCAAAAGGCCCCGTCATTCTCAGTACAAAAACATTTATACCCCAATGGAGGCATTTCGGATAAGCCCACCCCTTCTTCATAGATTTACACAATCATAATTGGCTGGTGTCTCAGGTTATTTCATTAATCCAATAAACATTGCATTTTCATTAGCATCACATCTCAAAGTCCCACCTATGAATGAGAACAATAGTCATTTCTATGTTAGTCTTTCTCACAGTGCAACTATCAGTGCTGGAACTCTTGTGTTCTCAGTTTGAAACATTTGGCTTCCAGGCTCCGTGCCAGCAACGGAGGGGGCCAAACTCTCTACTCATGCGCAGTTCTTTCCCATTTAGCATTAAGGTCTTTCAGTAGCACAGCTTGTACTGTTCAATCAATCTAAGCCTATGTTATCTCACATTAGGCACAGAGTGCATCAAGAAGCATCAATCACAGTGTTATTTTCACAGCACAAATGCCTGCCTGATTCTTGGCACAGGAACCCGCTTTTCAAAGCTTTACACGTGTGCAGCATCACTCTCTGACTGTACTCCTGCACGGAAAGTACCAAAAACCGCTTTGCCTGAAGATTTTTGGGTCTCCCCCTTTCCTCTCTCCTCACGTTACACCATGCATCCATCTTGCCCTTGGTTTGCCCCTCTTCCTTCTTCCCCGCTTACTTACTTACTTAGGTGATCCCGAATATGATGGCCCAAGTGTAGCGTCTTGGTGGTGGATACATAGGTGGCTGTGGAGATCTATTCTTGATCTGCATGTTCTTCCACAGTGAGGACATTGGTTTCCCAATCAGGTAGTCCCAATCAGGGTTGGCTTGACTCACCTTCCTCTTGGCACATTTCTCCCTTTCACCCTCCATTCATGCCTCTTTGAATACTGCTGCACTGCTGGTCACAGCTGACTGCCAGTTAGAGCTCTCAAGGGCCAGGACTTCCCAGTTCTTGGTGTCTATGCCACAGTTTTAAAGGTTTATTTATTTATTTATTCATTCAGTTTTTATGCCATCTTTCCCCGAGGGCTCAGCACAGCTTACAGAGAGTAAAAAACACATTTTAAGACAACCGGAAAAATTAAAATCTTAGCTAAAAACTATAAAACTATTTACAACTGATTAACCAAATCAGACCCCGAAAGCCTTCTGGAATAAAAACGTCTTGCATGCTCTAACTTTGTTAAATCTCTTAAAGCTTGCACATCTTCTGGCAGAGCATTCTAAAGAGTTGGAGCTATGATCGTAAAGGCTCACCGTCTAGTCGATGTCAGCCGATATGAGCGGCAGCTAGGAATCATCAAAAGATTTTGGTCAATGGAGCGCAGTGACCTCTGGGGTTGATATGGGGTGAGACCGTCCCTCAGGTACGATGGCCCCTGACCATATAAGGCCTTGAAGGTGATAATCAACACTTTGAAGGAGACCTGGTGCTCCACTGGTAGCCAATGCAGCTGCTGCAATATTGGTGTTATGTGAGCTCTCACCGGCATACCAGTGAGAGCTCACATTTTGCACCAGCTTGAGCCTCCGGATCACCGACATAGATAGGCCAATGTAGAGGGCATTGCAGTAGTCAATTCTCGAGGTGACCGTACCCTGGATCACCGTGGCCAGACGCCCCCTGGTCAGATAGAGAGCCTGTCCCCTAGCCTGCCGGAGATGGAAAAAAGCCACTTTGCTGGCATTGGAGATCTGAGCCACCGTTGATAGCCGAGTGTCCAGCAGTACTCCCAAGCTCTTCACAGAGGACGACAAACACAGGGGTACACCGTCAAGGGTAGGCAACTGAACAGTCCCTCCACCAGGGTGACCCAGCCACAATTTTTCTGTCTTTGCCGGGTTCACCTTCAATCTGCTAGCACGCAGCCATCCAGTCACGGCTTCAAGGCACTGTTGGAAATTATCAGGTACATAGTCTGGCCGGACATCCATTCACAGAATGAGCTGAGTGTCATCAGCGTACTGGTAACACTCTAGTCCATAACTCCGAACCAGTTGAGCGAGAGGTCACATATAGATATTAAAAAGCAGGGGGGAGAGAATGGCCCCTTGGGGAACTCCACAAACAAGTGGAGACCTCTCGGAAACCAGGTTTCCCCTTTCCACTCGCTGTCCCCAATCGCAGAGAAAGGAGGACAGCCATTTCAGGATTGTCCCCCGAACTCCAGCTATGGCGAGGCGATGGGTCAATGATCATAGTCGACCATAGCAAATGCTGCCGTTAGATCTAATAACACAAGCAGCGCCGATCCACCTTGGTCAAGCTGGCATCGGTGCTGATGTATGAGGACCACCAGCAGAGTCTCTGTCCCATGCCCGATACGGAAGATGGACTGGAAGGGGTCAAGCCAGGCGGTGTCCTCTGAAAACTGCTGCAGCTGCTCCGCTACTGCCCTCTCAATTACCTTACCCAAGAACGAAAGATTCGACACCGGGCGGTAATTAGAAGGAATCAAACGATCTAAGTCTGGTTTTTTCAGCAGCAGACATACCACAGCCTCTTTTCAGCCCCTCTGGAAATGTTCCTTGCTCAAGGGAACTATTTATAATATTCATCAGAAGGCCTCGTAACCCCTCCCGGCAGGCCTTGACCAGCCAAGAGGGGCATGGATCGAGGGAGCAGGTGGTAGGCCTAGCTGCAGTCAAGATTCTGTCGACAGCCTCTGTGTCCAGCAAGGTGAAACAGTCAAGGGTAGGCCTAGCAATTGGCCACAGGGCCTCGAGTTCACTCACTGTATCAACCATGGCGGGAAGGTCATGACGGAGTGTCAGAATCTTGTCTGTAAAAAATCCCTGAAAAGCCTCGGCAGAAATGACTAGATCATTCTCTTTTTGGATGGTAGGGACCACTTCACAAATGCTAAGTGAAGTGTCCCACTTCATCTGGCTTCGTGGAGGAAAGAGAGGGGCAGCGGAGCCACCTCTCAGTGATGCTTTTCCTATCACACATGGGAAGTGTTGCTCTTGTGAGGAGGATCTGTGCTGGCTCCATTGTCCTATGTTTTGGTCTCTGTCCTGTATGACTAATGTGTATTTTATGAAAAATGTTGATATGTATCTTTTATGGAACTTCATTTTTATTCTTCTTATTATTAGCACAACATAGGAAGCTTCTCTTGTTGTGAGGGAAACATCCAGGGATGCTTCCACTTTGGTTGGGACCAGGGTTCCACCAGAAGTCACATGATGTCATGTGATGACTGGCATGGGCCCCAAAAACAGTGTGAAAATGGCCTAGGGCACTACATTTTTTGAGTGTGATGAAGTCGTTAGAGAACACCCACAATTCAGAATTGCAGCAGTTAAACACCACTTTCACTATCGTAGCTCCATCCTATTATATCCAAAGATTTGTGGGTTTTGTGGCACCAGAGCACTCTGACAGAGGTGGAAATCTCTCACCAAGCTACGAATCTCGACAATACATAGAATTGAGCCATGGCAGTTAATATAGTATCAAAACTGCTATAATTCTGCAGTGTGTATGCAGCATTCCTATTTCATCATTGCTGGGCATAGTCCTTGACGTGGCCACTGAGTTTGAAAGCCAGAAACTAGCTCTGTTGCGGTTTCCCACCTCTAACATAAGAGAATAGTGGGCCATTCATTTGCTATGTATACAATGGATCAATGACTATTATTCCAAAATGTCGATATCACAGCCATTTTTTACCTTGAAAAATATTTGTCTTTCTTCTTTCTCATCATTGGTGTCGATTTTACCACCAACTGTGTTTCACATTCTCTTAATCTGGTTTTCCATTGATGTATCATTTAACTGGACTGGGAAAGGGAATCAAATCAACGAGATGCATATTTTTAAAAAGAATCAATAAATGCCCAATGTGCTATACACTTCTTAAAGTGTATATAATTTAAATGCTTGCAATAGTCCTCAGAAAATTGCATCTCTATTTAGGATTTTATTGATCTTCCAAGAGATGGCAGTAGAGCAATGTTTTCTTTTTTGGACCTCAGATGGGAAATTTCGTAAGAAGAAGAAAAGGCAAAAGCTAAAGACCCTAAATACATTTCCCTCCTTATTTAAGTTTCTTAATTTGAAAGCTACATGTTGGAAATGGATGGACTGAAGAATGGGAATCTATCTTTTAAAAAAAATAGCTGAGAGTGCCACATGTGAAGTCAGCACAAATTGCCTCACACTGACCTGTCAGATTTAATCTGCTTCAAACATCTTTGTCAGAGATGATAGAGAATTTAAACATTTTGCTGACTTGGAAGTTGAGATTAGCAAAATGATAGCTGGATACTGTGGTTTAAAAGCACCAAATTCAATCACAAGCTAACCTCTTAAATATATTTTTGGGGAAGGTACAAGAGGACATTTTGCTTTCAAGAAAGATAAGGTTATGAAGTTACTGCCAGTTATATCTTATTTGGCCCAAACGTTCCAGTTGTCAAAATTTTAGCCCAATCTCATGGACCTCTATGGGATGTTCTGATAATCTTCAGGTGATAGGAATATGGGAGGAAATATGTATTGTATGAGTTTTAAGGTATTGTATAATAAGAAGAACAACAATAATAATAACAACTTAATTTTTGTACCCTGCCTCCATCTCCCCAAAGTGATTCGGGGCAGCTTACATGGGGCCAGGCCCAGTCGACAGTTAAAACATAATATGTACAAAATGCAATCAATATAAAACAACATAAGCAACATTATAACAAGAATAATACAAGCATCAGAAACAACAACCAATAGTATAATTCAAGTCTAGGAGGGCTGTCTGGTGCACCACAATTTAGAAGGTAGGTCTAATGAGTAAAGTACACAGGTCATAAAGCAGCAAAAAGATAAGAGCAATTTCAACTGGATAATTAAGGCTTTAGATAGGATAGTAGTAAGGTGCAAGGTGAAGACTTAGGTCATAGTTAAGGCCAGTTGTCCAGGGAATTGTCTAATCAAATGCATATCCACGTCTTTAGTTCTTTACGAAACATGGGTAGGAAGGGAGCTAGCCTAATCTCTCTGGGGAGGGAGTTCCAGAGCCGCGGTGCCTCAACCAAGAAGGCCCTTTCTCTTGTCCCCACCAACCGCACTTAAGGCGGGGGTGAAAGCAAGAGAAGAGCCTCCCCAGAAGATCTTAGGGAAGGATGCGGTCACGAAGATAGGCAGACCCTAAACCGTTTAGAACTTTATAGGTGATAACCTGCACCTTGAATTGGGACCAGAAACCTATCAGGAGCCAGTGCAGCTGTTTAAACATACTTTATAAGCATGCCCTCTAAACCTTCATCCAAAGGCCCTTCCACACAGCCATATAACCCATAATATGGCAGAAAATCCCACAATATCAGCTTTGAACTGGGTTATCTGAGTCCATACTGCCATATATTCCAGTTCAAAGCAGAAAATGTGGGATTTTATTCAGCTATATGGAAGGGGCCTTGGTCAATAATAAAAATGTTGAACAGTACTGGGCCCAGGACCGAACCCTGAGGCACTCCACTGGAATGAAGAGGAACCATTGGTGAGCGCCCTTCCGGTTCAGTCACTTAACCAATTACAGATCTATCTAATAGTAGCATTGCCTAGCTCACATTTGACTAGTTTGCTTGCAGGAAGGTCATAGGGGACTTTGTTTAAGGTCTTATCAAAATCAAGATACGGTACATACAGCATTCCCTGCATCTACCAAGCTTGTAACTCTATCGAAAAAAGAGATAAGATTAGTCTGGTATGAACTGATTTTGAGAAATCCATGTAGACTTTTAGTAATCACAGCATTCCTTTCTAAGAGATCACAGACTGCCTCCTTAATGATCTGCTCCAGAATCTTTCCTGGTATTGATGTCAGGCTGACTGGACTGCAATTGTTTGGTCCTCCTTTTCCCTTCTTGAAGACAGGGACAAATTTGCCCTCCTTCAGTCTGCTGGGACTTCCCCTGTTCTCTAAGAATTATCAGATATTATCACTTCTGCTAGTTCCTTCAATACTGGCCCTGGAGACTTGGATTCATTTAGTCAGGTATGTACAGCAGATATTCCAAAGCTTGGGCTAGAAGTAATTATGTCCATTCAACGTATTGCCAAAGGTTTTCATGGCCATGATCACTGGGTTGTTGTAAGTTTTGGGGCTGTATGGCCATGTTCCAGAATCATTCTCTCCTGACGTTTCACCTGCATCTATGGCAGGCATCCTCAGAGTTGTGAGATCTGTTGGAAACTAGGAAAATGGGGTTTATATATCTGTGAAATGTCCAGGGTGGGAGAAAGAACTCTTGTCTGTTGGAGGTAGATGTGAATGTTTCAGTTGGTCACCTTGATTAGCATTTAATGGCCTAGCAGTTTTCAAGGTGTAGCTTCTTACTACTGGTGGGGATCCTTTGTTGAGAAGTGAGTAGCTGTCCCTGATTGTTTCTTGTTGGGAGTTCCCTATTTTTGAACGTTGTTCCTTATTTACTGTTATGATTTTAGAGGTTTTTAATAGTGGTAGCCAGACGTTCATGTTTATGGTTTCTAAAATGTTCACACTTCAGCAATGCAAGCAGTGGCTGGAAAACTTAATGCAGTTTTTTTTGGGGGGGGGGGGGGGCACAAGTTCAGCTGTTGAAACACAAAATCCGAGTACAATAAGAATATATTTTAAGAATAAGAATCCTTTGGTATGGAATAAAAAAGACCAAAGGAAACTTTGGAAACCATTTTGTCCGCTCAGCCCTATTAAAGACCTGGGAAAAATATAAACAAAGACTCCATAGAAGAACCCCTTTTTGGCTATCCCCTCTGGAAGCATGCCCAAGAAGGGAACTGGGATGGAACGTGTGGCCATCTTACAAAGATATTGTAGCAGATTACCATACTCCCACAAGGCAGGCTGCTTGTGCAGACGCAGTAGAAGGAGAAGACAGACAACAGGATTTCTCAGAAAGCTCAGTTTACTTTGTTTCCACAGCTGCGAGTCCGTCCCGGCACAACATGGTGCTTCAAGGGGGTGGCCCCTCCTCCTTGTGAGGCACATATTTATACAAGCATCAGGGTTCAACTTATGGTTGCCCAAAATCTTATTATTGGTTAAAAGTTATGTCGCAGCTAAAATTGCAGCCTATCATAATGTAACACGGACTGTCCACGCTTCATTCTTGGAGATACAGTGTTTCTTATCTCTTGCATTCTTGCACATGCCCAGTTTGCTTCCCTTAGTATGGCTCCTTCTCTGTTCTGCTGTTTCTGGGCAGATTATTGCTAACATACGGGCACTTGGAGCATCTCCTCTCTTTAACCCCCTTCAATATCTTTAAGAAAGAACATAAGGAAATGAAGTTGAAAACCCAAGAAGAACTAAACAAAACGTTTACCAACATAACGTTGTTTCAATACTACCAGATCAAAGATTATTATAAAAAAGACAGCAAGCTGGGATTTGAAGAAGGAACTATGGCCTGGCAAAAGGCCTTGGAAAGTAAGAAAAAGGTAATTACAAGAATATACAAACTTTTATTGGAATGGAGCACAGAAAAAGAACAAGTCAAAGATTGTATGGTCAAATGGGCCAAAGATATGTGTACGTGAGGGACCGCCTTACCCCGTATGTTCCCCCGAGATCACTGCGCTCAGAGGAGCACAACTTGTTAACCGTACCACCAGTCCGCTCTTGCTACTTGTCCATAACAAGGCAACGAGCTTTTTCAGCAGCGGCCCCTGTATTATGGAACGCACTTCCAGATGATGTTCGTGCGATCACAGATCTCATCCCCTTCCTGAGGGCATGTAAGACCACCCTCTTCAGACTTGCCTTCAATTGAAGCCTGGAAGTTTAATCCGTCTGCTTGATGACTGTTTTATCTGTATTTTATGTAATTTTAATGTTTTATTCATATTGCTGTTTTATGTATGCTGTGTGATCCGCCCCGAGCCTGCAGGGAGGAGCGGAATATAAAAACAAACAAACAAACAAACAAACAAATAAATATAGGAAGAACCATACCATTGGAAGATTGGGAGGTGATTTGGAACAAAAAAGTTAAAATACACATACGCGTATGATCTGAAGGAAAACTGGATAAAGATGATGTGCCAGTGGTATATGACACCAATATTTTTAGCAAAGTTCTATAAGAACACCAATGATAAATGTTGGAAGTGTGGAGAATTGTTGCACCATAGACCTGAAAGAGCCCTCAGTAAACCACTTGAGACCAGCCGTGATTAAATGCTTTATTTAGAATAAATGAAAAGAAGTAAAGAGAGAAAAATATGGTCCTTAGATGCTCTCAGCATTTGATATTGCAAGGCAATAGTCCAAGGAATTAAAAAGGTTCTAAAAGGTAGAAGTAGTCTTGGTGCCCCAATGGGCTAATCCTGGATAAGTCTCTGGCAACAAAGGCTTGGCAACTACTTGAGTGCGAAGGCTTTTAGGCCCACCGGCTCGGGCTGGAACTTAGAGTGCGTAGAACTTGGCTAGGCAAAAACTGAACGTTGGCACGAGATGCTGCACATCTCTGGGTCTTAACTTATATAAGCCCCCACAGGCTTTGATCCTTACGACGCAAGTTGCGTCGGAACTAGTTCTCATGGACAACTGTCCGGCTGGGCTTTCTCATGCCTCCCGCATCAGGATGGTATGTCAACTCATTAGCGATTGCACCTGGACGGATGGGAGGCAACCCGACTCTGCCTTTCCCTCGCTTCTTATCGGCCCAGGATGGAGCTATGCTACTCCTGTCCTTGAACGTTGGTTGAACTAGAGGCCTCTGCAGAGGCTTGCTTTCTGGCCTAGCTAATGTCTTAGGTTTAACATGGCTGTGGTCTTGCTTGGAGTCATGCTGGGGCGTGACAAAGAATGCACAGGTTCCTTCTTGTACATGTGGTGGAGGTGCAAAATGGCAAAACTTTTTTTGGAAAGAAATACATGATTTATGCCAAAAGATTTTGAAAAAGAAAATCCCTCTAAACCCAGAATGCTTTTCCTGGGAATGACAAATTTTCAATGGAATACTAACGAAGATAAACTGTTTACATGCATTACCACTGCGGCAAGAATCATCTACGCAAGATCATGGAAACAAAAATCAAGACTTCAAAAAGAAGAATGGATAGAATTTTTTTTTGACATAATGAACATGGACACTTTGACTTTTTTGATCACTAAGATGCAGAATAAAGGAAGTAAGATGACGGATTGGTCTTTACTGAAGAAATGGGCAAATGAAAATGGAATTAAGATAATGATGTAACTCAAAACAGATTCATCACCAAGAGAAAGAAGAGAGAATATATAAAAACCTAAGGAATAAATATTATATGTTCAACCTACTATGTAGAGAAACGGAAGAAATCTTCCCCCTCCCCCTCCTTTATATATATATATATATATATATATATATATATATATATATATATATAGGGTTTTTAAAGGCTTTTTCTCCCTCTTTCCCTTTTTCCTTCTTCCTCCCCCATTTTAGATTTCCCCTTCCAATACCCTAAGCCCAACTCTATTATCCATTTTCCTACTATCCTATAACCCAAAATTGTTCTCCTACTTTTTATTGTTATTTGAAAACCCTCATAAATATATATTTTTTAAAAATGAATATATTAAGCAGCTCCATCCCAAAATCCCTTGAACTTATCAGTATGAAGGTAGTCTTAAAGATTCACCTGGAGAGTATCTTTACTTAAACCATACACAGCATTTAAAAGGTGCTAGGCAGATCCAAAAAGAATGAAAGAAATGTGGGGCCAGATGGATGGATACATCCTGCTCTGTAATGTGAATAATGGAACATACCCTTAAATTTGTGTAGTAGTCAGCAAGATACTCCAAACACCTGGCTTGATAACTAGTAACAGGGATCACAGAATCATAGAGTTGGAAGAGAACTCGTGGGGCATCCAGTTCAACCTCCTGCCAAGAAGCAGGAATCTCATTCAAAGCAGCCCTGACAGATGGCCATCCAGGCCTCCAAAGAAGGAGCCTCCATCACACTCTGGAGCAGAGAGTTCCACTGCTGATTAGCTCTCACCATTAGGAAGTGCTTCCTCACGTTCAGGTGGAATCTCCTTTCCTGTAATTTGAAGCCATTGTTCCGTGCCCTAGTCTCTAGGGCAGCAGCAAACAAGTGTGCTCCCTCCTCCCAATTTATACATGGCTATCGTGTCTCTTCTCAGCCTTCTCTTCTACAGGCTAAACATGCCCATCTCTTTAAGCTGCTCCTCATAGGGCTTGTTTTCCAGACCCTTGGATCATTTTAGCCGCCCTCCTCTGGACACATTCCAGCTTGTCAACATCTTCCTTCAATTATGGTGCCCAGAATTGGGCACAGTATTCCAAGTGTGGTCTGACCAATGCAGAATAGAGGGATAGCATGACTTCCCTGCATATTAGAAAAGGTTCCCACTTGGCAAAGTATAATCTGTATTCATCAATTTTCTCTTCCCTGCAGTGTTCCTGATGTTCCATCCCACATTTCAACATTGGGTTAAAAGGCCTAACCGAAATAGAAGAATCAAAGTACACAAGAGGATATTGCAGATCCATCTGTTAAAACAAGACACTAATCCCTTTCAAACACAAGTAAGGGTAAGTTTGGATTTATTTCCACTTTCCTTGCTACTCAAACGGTTAAGATTTGAAGAGAGTCTAAACCAACAGTTGTGGCTTCCCTTCAGGCTTGTGGAATCAAGTTTGCTATTTTTAGCAGGTCCTCTGAAATCTACCAGCAGGAACTGGGATACAAAACAGTGTTGGGTATAGACAATATGCTAAACAATATTTTTAAGTTCCAAGTGAGCCTCATCAACTTCATTTCAAATGACAGGTTATACATTAGATTTCTTTTCTTTTTTTAAAAAAAATGCATTAAGTATCATTACAGGTATGCATTCTTAGTTAGAATGTTAATATGTAATTAAATATAAATTAAATTAAAATTGTAGACATAAAATTGAATAGATATTAAAATTAAATTATTAATGATTAATTATTTCTATGTTATTAACTTATGATTTATACATTAAATAACTATCTTGGGATATCATTGGTCTAGACAATCTCTTCAACAACACAGACTCCAAATGTTCATTTGCTAAAGCCAGTTTGTTTTCTTGTGGTTATCATTCTAATAAATCAGTCCCTCTATCTTTATCTGGGCTTGCACTTAGATTTTTTTTTGTTGTGTCAGGAGCGACTTGAGAAACTGCAAGTTTATTTATTTATTATTTATTTATTTATTTATTTATTCGATCTTATATTCCGCTCCTCCCTGCAGGCTCGGGGAGGATTACAACATACAATAAAAGTTGCTTCTTGTGTGAAAGAATTGGCCATCTACAAGGACGTTGCCCAGGGGATGCCCGGATGGTTTTTTTTTTAATGTTTTACCATCTCATGTCCCTTCATGAGGAATTGGAGCTGATAGAAGGAGCTCATTCGTGCTCTCCCCTGATTAGAACCTATAACCTGTTGGTCTTCAGTCCTGCTGCCACAAGGGTTTAACCCATTGTGCCACCGGGGACTCCTTGCACTTTGATGGCAGACATGGAGTGAACCTCTGGGGCTGTATTCAAAGCCTTACCACCCTGATAGAATGTGCCATACAGCTGCATTGCTAGAATCTAGGGATAACTTCATACTATGATAAAGTGTAGGATTTTGTAGAGGTAAGAAAGGACTTGTTGTTAACTGCTGTCAAGTCAACTTCAGCTTATGGACACATCATGAATAAGATACCTGTCAGTCACCCTTATCCTCGGCAGCCCTGCTAAGGTCTTGCATACTGACGGAGGTTTATAATCCAGGTCAAAGCCAACTGAAGGGGGTGTTCAAAAAATATACACCCCAGTATGTGCTATAGCACACATTAACCCAGAAACAGGGTGTGTGTGTGTGTGTGTGTGTGTGTGTTAACTCACTGAAAACCCAGAATAAGTAAAAAAATTCCACTATATCTCAAAAAATGCAGAGTGACTGTCAGGACCCCACTAGTGCTGGCACACTTTAAAAAATAACAAAACATATTTTAAGGCCTATCTGCACGAAACCTACCTCAGTTATAGACCCCATTTACACCTGCAGGCCTGCCAAGTTTATAAACAATGGATCAATCTGCTGATTTTTTAAAGAATTATTTTAAGTTTTTACCATAATATTAGTTAAAATAAGACAAACGGTAAGAGAGGGTTCTAGGAATTGTAGTCATCAGTTGTGTCCATTCACAATCAATCAGAGCATGGACACAACAAAGTTTTTATTGGCTGAGAAACATAGAAAGTGTTCAACTCACATCATGCTCCGAGAGAAACTCAGATACTTTTAAATGTCCACCTCATGCAAGTGCTGATGGGAAAGTGAGTTCCCAGCAGGGCCCTCTCTGGAGGAAGAGTCTGGGCAACTTTCCAAAAACAAATGGACAGCCGCTGCTGCTCCCAGGGAGAGAGAAAAAGATGCTGCAACAATCCCATTTTCTCCACGAGCCCCACCAGACTCCTGCCTCAGGTATATTGCAGACTTAACTCTATCCTCTGCTGTAGCTGATAAAATCTGGCTCTCTTAATCCATTTTGCTGAGCTTTTCTATTCCCTCCTACCTGTTCTGTTTTCGGAGATTATACGAAATAGACCACTGAATATTACAAATCATTTCTGTTCAAACTGATTCAGGCTCAAGACTAGTTTTTTAATTAACTTTTGTATTTTGTGAATTTTCAACTATTCTTTTGATCATCTGAAAACACCCTTGAGTCCTGACTTGGGGGAAAAAGTAGGGAATAAATCTAGGTATATAATGAAAGTATATATATATATATGTATGTATGTATGTATGTATGTAAAGTATGTACCTATTTATCTATGTCTGTATGTATTTTTCAAGATGGCCCCCACATCCATAGAGCCCTGAGACTCCCACCAACAATGGATCTGGGACAAACATGGCATACTGTTGTGAATGTACATGATGCATTTTAATGTTAATTGTATTTTTAATGTATTTTAATTCTAGCTGTATTTTAATGTATTTTATTCTTAACTGTTTGCTTTTATTATATGTATACTATGTGGCATCGAATCGTTGCCGTTGTTAGGCCGCTCTGAGTCCCCCCTCGGGGGTTGAGAAGAAGCGGGGTAGAATTGATGGAAATAATAATAATAATAATACAAGCCCCACATGACAACAGAAAATACTGAAGGGGTTTGTGCGGAGTTGACCCAAGATGTTGTGAGTTGCAGTCCACTCAAAACCAAAGTTTACTCACATCCTTACACATTTACTAATAGGTCAATTCATGAAACCAAAAGCCAAACAATGGCTACTTCTAATGCTTATCTTTACAAAATCCCTAATCTGAGCATTGCAGGGTACCTAAACTAGTAATGAGTATAACAACAATTACAACCACCACTTCTGAATGGGATTTCTAACACATAAAGTAAGCATTTTGGCCACAATAGGCACAGGGATAGCGCAAGACCAAATATCAACTTTGTGTGTGAAAATGCCCAGGATGCAGTTCCACTTAGGAAGCTTTCTCCATGTGAAATTAAATCTCTTCCCTCTTAATCTTTTCTGGTCAAAGGTAAAGGAGTTCTGCCAGAGAGAAGAAAAAAATGATCCCCCATTTTTTCCGGCTTTGTAAATCTCACCATGGTATACCGATGTTCAGTCCTTTGCTGCCTCATTCCCCAAAGACTATTCTGAAAGAAATTATGATCTTAAACACAAGAAAACCGTTTCCACACAATTCTCCATAGCCTATAATTTATTCCATCCTCCTTTTCACCAACCTCTGCGATATATACCGAGCCCGTAAATAGGCTTTAATCTACAGCCATTGTTAACTAAAGAATGCAGGTAGCATAAGAAATAAATTGCCTCCGTCTGCTTCCAACATCATGAAAGTAAAGATTTCCTGTATGATCTTTCTTCTCTTCTAAATATAATGCATAATATACATGGCATGGTTATCTGTTTGCTGTCGCAATCAGTTTTGTATTTTCTTCCTCCTCTCCACACACCAACTATCCCCTCTTGTCCTACCTGTAAGTTGCCTGATGAATGAAACAGAGTTAGAAGATGATTTAGCTGATAAAGAGGTTCGAAATAATGCACAGATATAGAACGCATGAGCCAGATGGCCTGCATCTGTGGTTTGGTGTCTCTCAGTCTCCTGAGTTCAAACACATTGTACAACCACAGTTTAAGTTGTATGCCAGCTATGACTTACAGCACCAATATCTTTTATTTTTACTTTTGTGAAATACCCGTTTAGCTGCTATTGAACCACCTGACATCTGCCAGGAATGTCTTGCTGGGAGCCCATAATCAATGACATTGGATCACCTTTAGTTTGGCCGACATAATACAGCTTTACGTCCTTTTGCAGCAACACAGGGATTTCCCTGACGACGGGGGAGCCTCCTCTGTGGCGATACTCACCAGCCCTCCATGGGTGCCTTATTATCATCTTTATTTGCACAAGACACGATATCTCTGTTAACTTCTGGGGATTATGGACCTGTGAATGTAATACATTTTGATTTATGTTTCTGGCGTTTGACTTTTGGGCTTACTTAAGCGGCTCATTTGAGCACCATTTGGCCAAATTCATGTGTATTAGGCGTCTCCTAGCATGGGAATCATGACTGTATTGCTGGATGTATGATATGAAATGCAACTTTTTGCCACTATATACTGTGATGTACTTATGATTTCCCATTGAGACCATTGCTATTTCTTACTACTGTATATGTATAGGTTTATGATATTATTTCTAGTGCTTTTGGGATACTTACCATGTATCTTTGAGTGCATCACAGACTAAGTGATGTTTCCCATTGCCTTTAGACTATGCTAATGGATCGATACATTCTTTACTTGAATTGTTTATGAGCTAATGAATTGATACATTCTTTACTTATATTGTTCATGAGATATGCGAATTAATTACAGCCTTTATTGTATATGTTTTATTGATTGTGTGTGATCTTTCACTAATTCCTCACCAGCCTTGGTGTTTTGTGAGACTTTTTGGTGACCCTGCCCATTTGTGTTTGTTTGTATCCGCCAGGAATTAGCAGCCAATAATGAAAGGACCAAGGCAGTGACATCTCCGGCCCATTCCCTCTTCGGCTCTCAGCCAGAATGCCAATACCTTAAATCAAGAAATAGTTTTCTAAGATCTACAGAGATACTCACAGAAACACCTCCTCAAGTGAGAGTCCAAAAGTGGCAGGCTAAAACCCGGAACCTCAAGCCATGGCTGATACTGAATGAGAAATTTCCTCCTGGGCACACAAAAGACTAGGCGACTTGGAAGGTGCTGAACAGACTGCTCTTTGACACCACGGGATGCAGAGCCAACCTTAAGAAATGGGGCCACAAAATGGAGTCCATGACATGCGAGTGTGGAAAAGAGCAAACCACAGGCCACTTATTACAAATGCAATCTGAGCCCTGCCACATGCACAATGGGGGATCTTCTTATAGTAACACCAGAGGCACTGCAAGTGGCCAAAGGATATTTAGTATACTTTGTGTTTTTAAAATACATTACAGTTATACCCATGTTGATAAATATTCAAAAAAATGTAACCTACTGATGCCTCAATTAATGTAATTTTAATAATAAATTAATAATAATAATGCATATATTTTTATTTTTGAAATTTACCCATAGCTGCTGCATTTCCCACCCTCGGCTTATACTGGAGCCAATAAGCTTTCCCAGTTTTTGTGGTAAAATTAAGTGCCTTGGCTTATATTCGGGTCAGCTTATATACTTAAGTATATATATATATACACACAGTATATTTATTATATAAATGAGTTCACGTCATGTGATGTATACCTCAAACAAAGAAACCATACAACGCAGAAAAACAATACTTGCCAACAGAAATAGGCCTCAAGCAAGGTACGTTTGTACCAAAGAAACTTCCCCCCCAAAACCTAAAAGGCCCCCAAAACAACGAGTAAAAATAAAACTACATTTCCCAGTATCCTCTGGGGCAGCCAACGACTCACCCAGCCTCTACATTCTTAACAACATGATTGGCTGCCAATAAGGGCGGATTTGCATAACTGCTGTAACCATAGCAACGCTGGCAAGAGCCAGCCAAGGCTAGGATAGAATGCTGAGAGATTTCAGTTGGTGTTTGAGGGTTAAACTGCCAAAACCAAACTCTGAGGGAGCAATTCTCCAGCAAATTCCTACCCACACAACACAACACAACTTCCAATCACAACCCATCCCACCAACCTTACGGGACCCCGTACACACAACACCTACAAACACCACAAACTAAAACCATTCCTTCCTTCCACACAGACATAAACTGACCCAAAAGACAAGCCATGCCTTATAAAAATAACAGCATCGGACGACACACTCACAACGCTACATACATCAAACAAAAAAGGGCAGAACAAACGCCAGAACAGAAACACACTGCGCAGCAGAGACACAGACAACAGGTCACTGCACGACGCACAGCTGAGAACCAAATGCAAAGAACTTCACGACAAGAAGAAGCGCACAGCCAGGAACAACAAAGACGCAGAAATGCAACACAACAGCAGCGCGCAAGGAGCGCAGAAACACGACGTCGCAACACAGAAAACAAACTTCAAAAACATCACAACCAATTCCACCGCCTAGCCTTCAGATACAATGCTGCAGAAGACTACAGCATGGTGCCAGAGGCCGACATTGGCACCCTAACGCACATCTGCACACACTGCAAAGCCCTGAAATACCCAGCAGAAACAACAGGAATGTGCTGCCTAGCCGGTAAAGTCTCTCTACCACCACTTGCCACTCCTCCACAACCACTACAGACTTTGCTGAGTGGACACACTCCAGAATCAAAACACTTCCTCCGCTATATAAGACAATACAACTCATGCTTCCAGATGACATCATTTGGAGCACACATAGAAAGTGCGCAATTCATGCCTACATGACCCCACCAAGACCGTAAGTAACATCATTTCCAACCCTTACATCTCGCATCTCCTAAATAGGGCACAGCAACGCGTGCCGGGTACAGCTAGTATATATATATATATATATATATATATATATATATATATATATATATATACTGTGTATATATATATCTATATATATATGTGTGTGTGTGTGTGTATTTATTATTTCGATTTATATACCACCCTTCCCACAAAGGCTCAGGGTGGTTCACAACAGATAAAAATAACATGATCACAACAGTAATTTTAAAACATGGTATAAACATTAAAGACAGAATATGGAGTTAACAGCCTCTAAAGGTTAAACACCTGTTGGAAGAGGTTGGTCTTGCAGGCCTTCCGAAAGGCCTGAAGATCAGTTATTGCATGAGCCTCCTCCAGCAAAGCGGGAAAAGTATGCTGTCGTGTGGATGACAAGTGGCAGGTCCTTATCGGCGGTACTTCCAACAGATTTTGGTCCATGGACCAAAGTGGTCTCTGGGGGATATGCCAGGAAAGGCAGTCCTTCAGGTATGATACAGGCCTGGGCCAATTTCGGCCCTCCTTCCAGGTGTTTTGGTCTTCAACTCCCACAATTCTGGCTGTTAGGAATTGTGGGAATGAAGTCCAAAACACCTGGAAGGAGGGCCGAAATTAGCCACGACCTGATACACACAAACACATACATACACACAAAAAGAGAATAGGAAGAGAGGAGGGAAAGGGGTGAGAAGGGAGGAAGTGGAAGGTATGAAGGGGAAAGAGAATAGTAAGGGGACAAGGAAAAGGGTGAGGAGGAAGGAAGGATGGGGAATATGCAGACACACACAAAGAGAATAGGAAGAGGGCAGGGAAAAGGGTGAGGAAGGAAAGAAGGAAGGGGAATATCTATATATAGAGATATGTATAGATATACACAAATACAAACATCATAGGAATAGAGCAGGGAAAAGGGTGAGAAGGAAGGAAGGTGTGTGTGTGTGTGTGTGTGTGTATGGACATGGGCCAACTTTGGCCCTCCATGTGTTTTGGACTTCAACTCCCACAATTCCAAACAGCCAGCAGGAAGTCCAAAATATCTGGAGGGCCAAAAGTTGTCTATGCCCCCCCATATAATTTTTTTCTGTTATTGGTATTTGCGGGGGCAAAATACTGTTCACTTACCATTTAAAATTACCTTAGTCCGGCCCTGGGTAGAGAAGCTCTCCAACAACCCGGACTTAACCATGCCTAATAGATAGACAGACAGACAGACAGACAGACCCACACAGGATAGCATGCATGTTCCCACAGTTCTCTTTCTTTCAGATCTGAATGTTTACAGCCCATTTCTTTCCAGCCTCGACTTCTAGGCCTTTTGTAGGCTTGTATGCTAAGCAGAAGCTTGTTTTGCATGAAAGCACAACCATTATGAAAGCTGAAGGCAGGAAAAAAAATCTTCCATTGCTCAAATTTACAGAGCCTTACTACTTTTTTTCATTAAGAGACATTGAGGGTAAAGATTAAAAAGCATGCAACAGAAACTCAGAACTTTCATCTTGAAGAGCTGAAGCCACATAATCTAAAGCCGATACTAAGTGACCTCCTCGGGGTTTTCGTATTAAGCCCTTCTACCAGTCCCTTTCATCTTTGACCCAAAGGATTGATTATCTGTTTCCAGTGCATTAATAAATTTGCTGGGCATTTTTGCTCCACTAAAGAGCAGTTGCACTCTGTTCTCTTTTCCTCCAAGAGCTTTGCTATAAGAAACAGGCTAATTTTTCAAGATCTCATTTTAATCACTGATTCATACTTCTGTGTTATTTACTTAGGGAAGCTTTATATTAACTTGCACTACTTTACGAAATCCAAGCAGGAACGCATGTTAGAGCAGGTTCTGCAGTGGAGTTCATGATAATTGGTGCATTTTCACCCATTAGTGTAGTCAGCTTAATGCTGTATGACCAATTACTCCTGCTTATTTGAAGAGGAGGGTGAATTTAGCTTTGCTTTGACAGATGGATGTCTGAGACCCTTTGACAGGAAAATTCTGTTCCAAAGGTAAATGTGGGAGTGAAAATGGAAAGAAGTGCAAAGGACAGGATGAAATTTTGCATCCATGGTATTTCATCTCAGTCTAAGTATAAACTCTGCATTTATACCCTGAAGCAACCAGATGTAGAAATAGACATGGTAGCCATAAGGTGAAGTATAAATGCCACCCTAACTAAAGGTAAAGGTTTCCCCTGACATTGAGTCTAGTCATGTTTGACTCTGTGGGGTGGTGCTCATCTCCATTTCTAAGCTGAAGAGCCAGTGTTCTCTGTAGACACCTCCAAGCTCATGTGGCCAGCTTGACTTCATGGAGCCCCATTTCCTTCCCGCAGAAGTGGTACCTATCGATCTACTCACATTTGCATGTTTTTGAACTGCTAGGTCGGCAGAAGCTGGGGCTAATAGTGGGAGCTCATTCTGCTCCCTGGATTCATGGTATTTTCACTGTTTTGTGGGGTTTTGCTGCCGCCGCTCTCCAAGGCACTTTCCCTCTTCAGTCCTCTCTCCCTCCCTCCAGCCTTGAAGGGCCTTTCCTTCCTTTCCTTCACTTTAATTTAAGTTTATAAAGACTTAAAATCGTGTATAACTGCTAAAATAAGGCCTTGTACGACCAGGGGCCATCATACCTCAGAGACCGCCTTTTCCCCTACGGCTATCAGTGGTCGCTTTGACCCTCTCAACATAATCTGCTTTACATACCAGGTCCCAGAGAAGTACGCCTTGTTAGCATGAGGCATAGGGCTTTCTCAATCTCTGCCCCAGCCTTGTGGAACTCACTGCCACCGTATATAAGAGCTATGTGAGACCTGCGGCCTTTTACCCAGGCACTCAATACTTGGCTATTCAGTAGAGCATTTGACTTGTAATTTTAACTTTTATATCTATGATCTGTGTTATGTTTTATCCTGTTTTTATTGTTTTGTGTAAATCGCCCAGAGCATCCTGGATGGAGGGCGATTAATAAGTAATAAAGTGATGATGATGATGATGATGATCGCAGTTTTTCACTTACTGCGGGGGGTCTTAGAACCTAACCCCAGCAATAAGTGAGGGAACACTGTACTTCACTGTCTCATCACTCTATTTGCATAAACAGCACTTAGGGTCATTGTAGGACTTTTCAATTCTTGTTTTTATTACAGTTATTTGTAAGGCTTGTTCTTGTGCAGCAAAAATTAGACCTTCAGATTCCTTTTATAGGGTTCCCCTTCTAAGCCACTCCCATGTTTTCTTGCTGATGACCTTCCCTTCCCGTTTGGGAACCCCGGGCTATAGTATTACAGCAATGTGGATGTTACAAATAACCAAGAGCTACATACAGGCTTCTGAGAGCATCCAAGGTGGTCTTCTCTCCTACAGAAGAGGAAGAGGCTTTAGCACAGGTGGTTAATTACCAGTAGCAATAGATCTTTCCTAACCGAAAGGCTGGGAGTTTGAACCTGGGTCGGGATGAGCACCCGACCTTAAGCCCAGCTTATTGTCCAACTAAGCAGTTTTCAAACAGCTATAGCTGTGAATAGAGAAATTAGGCACCACTTAAGTGGGGAGGTCTTTTACGGTACCATAGAAAAGCCGGCAATCAAAGAACAGGAGAAAAAAATCTGTGATCAAAAATGCTTGATGTCATAAGGAATGGAGTGATAGCATCCCCCTGTGGCCGGAATCGAACATAAACTCCAGGACACTGAAGTTAGAAAAATGCTGAAACACATACCTCTGTCTGTCTGTCCTTGCCAGGCCCGGCTGCACAGGCCCAAAGCGCTGGGGTACCTGCAGAGAGCACCGAGTAAGGAGCACTTTCAGGTCCTGCCAGTCCTGGGTGTGTGGGTCCAAAGCCTGCACCCCAGCACTTTGGGCCTATGGGCCCGGGCTCGGCAATCGATCTGAAAAGCAGTCTTGGATCCGGTACCTGCTCCCGCCTGCCTTTCTTTTCAAGTCTATTCTCATTCCAGGAAGGGCCTTCCCGTGCCATCCAAACAAAACGGAGACACGAATATTCAACTTGTGGTCTACTAAGACTCTTAAATCCCTTGCACGTGTATTGCCATCAAGCCAGTTGTAACCCATTCCAGTATCACTGCATATCATTTTTGTGTATTTATTTTGCCAAATTGTAGCACCTTAATTTTTCCCATGTTGATACTCATTTTTTATTTTCTATCCAGATCTCTCATCTGTTAGGATCATTTTGAATCCTGATCATAACCTTCATAATTTGGTGTGATCTGCAAAACTGATCATGTCCTTTATTCCATCACCCAAGTCCTTTATAAAGAAGCAAAACACAGCCAGTAGTTGGGCATTAGTGGTTCTTTCTTGCACCTTTTTATGGTTACCACCTGGCTTGTGAGGAATAGAGGAGAATTCAAAAGCCTATTGTCAAACTGTAGTTGATTCTAATAACAGTATTGCTCACTAGCAGATAATAAAATCATGTGCTGGATGTGCTTTGCCTTGTGGGAGGAGGAGAGAGGAATTGTGCTTCTTTTAGCTTTCGCTTCGATAGCAATTACATTTGGACTACCACCTGGGGGGGGGGGGGGGGTGCATGTTTCCCTTCAGGTGATTCTCCAAGTGGTAGTTAGATACTTTTGACAACTAAAGCAAAATCTATAAGCATGATTATTCCCACTCATCCACCCACCACCCCTGCAAAGCACATCAAATCCATAATTTTTATTAATGATTTTAGATTTTAGATGAATTTCTCTCATCTTTATTAGCTTGATATTGAAGCTTGAAGGGAGGCAGAGAATATGAAGCCCTCTTGGTATTGCTGAACTGCAAATGCTATGCCTTGGAAAGGACTGATGGGCTCTGAAAGCCATCAAGATCATGAAGCGTAAGCCCTCACTCTTATCATGTATGCCTGGATCAGTGAAGATTGAAGAAAGGAACTGGATGCAGCAAAGTCTCCAAACCAGAGCCCCAGATGTGCCCTAAACTTAACCGAACATGGGCTTAATGAGGCCAAACACTGGCATTTCAAACTCTCCCTTTTGGGAGTCAAAGCTGTCGCTTGTCCTGATGAAATCAGTCCTTTTTTTCATAGAGAGAAAGAGATTAATCCTCAGATATCTTCATGATGAAAACCTTCTGCAGTGGAAATCCAGGCTATCTGACTGAAAAAAGTGCTTCCATCTTTTAAGAGAAATGTTCATGATTTTAATTAACCGAAGTTGTGCCTTCAAAATCCCTTTGCAAATTAGACACACTCAGAACCGAAAGGGGTCCCCAGAGTGAATTCATAATTCACGTGGCAGAGAGAGACTTGGCTCATCCAAAGCGAACGGTGAGAATTGCTCGGCTAATGAAATTTTATATGAGGTGTTCTTTCAGTTTAACTAATACACCAATTTATGCTTCAGGAAAGGGCCAAGGGAATTCAGGGCTAGAGGTGGCAGCTCGACCTAACAATGAGGAGGAAATTGATTTTGTGGGTGTAAGATGAAAATAAACAGCTTCATGGCATCTTGCTTGCTACTGGAAGAACAGAATCCCCATATGTTTGAGTCAGTGAGTCCAACAGGTGCCAGTGTTTTCCTTAATCACTTTCCATAGCTAAAACTAGCTTAGAAGAAACCATTTTAGGTTTCTCCATATAAGTAAGGATCTATAATTAGGAAGAAACAGATAGCTGCATGTGATTACAGCTATTTTTTAAAAATCGATCACTTCTCACCGGGCTTTAGCACAGTAGGTTAAACCACCAGCTGCAGTAAATCTTGTCAATCAAGGGGTTGACAGTTCAAAGCCCAGGTCAGGGTAAGCTCCTGGCCTTTAGCCCAACTTCCACCTACCTAGTGGTTCAAAAGCAAATGTGAGTAGATAAATAGGTACCACTTAAATGTGAGGAGGTATTCTGAGGAGCCCATAAGGAATGCTGGTGATTCAATAAAAAAGGAGGAAGTTATGAACAAAAGCTCTTTGGCAGGGAAATGGAGCGACAGCATCCCCCCATGGTAGGAACTGAGCACAAAGTCTCCAACATGCCAAAGATGGGGAAAGCTGATACACACCTTTATCTATGTATAATTGTCTGTCTTGTTTGAGTAGAAAAATGGCATTGAATGTTTGCCACATATGTAAGTTATGTGATCCACCCTGAGTCCCCTTCAGGGTGAGAAGGGCGGAATATAAATACTGTAAATAAATAAATGCATACATTTAAGACTGTGCTACTTAGAATCAAAGAAACACAGAGTTGGAAGAGGCCACGAGGGACATCCAGTCCAATCCCATTTTGCCATATAGGAAAACGCAATCCCAGCATTTCCAACAGATGACCATCTAGCCTTCACTTAAAAACATCCAGAGGAAATGTCACCACACTCCAAGGTGGCATATTGGACTGTCAGACACCTCTTACCATCCTGCACTTTGAATCCATTAGTCCATGTCTTAATCTCATCTGATTTTAGCATCTAATCACTACTCAGGGTGCATCTACACCAAGTATGGGCAAACCCAGGTCCAGGGATCGGATGCTACCCCTTGGGTTCTTTTCTCAGGCCCTTCCCAATCTCACCATCCTATCCTTCCTTCTCTCTTTCCTTTCTCCTTCCTTCCCTCCCCCTTTCTCCCTCCTTCCTTCTTTCCTTCCCCTTCCCCCTCTCTCTTTCTTCTTCCCTTTCTTTTCTTCTTCCCTTTCCTCTTCCCGTTCCTTTCATCTTCCCTCTCCTTCCCTCTTCCCTTTCCTTCCCTCTCCTCTTCCCTTTACTTTCCTTCCCTCTTCCCTTCCCTGCTTGTTTTTCCTTTCCTTTCTGTTCCTCCTGGGGGGTGTTTAGCTGGGAGGAGAGAAGGTAGAGGGGGAACATGAGAACAATGTTTCAAGATTGAACAGAGTGTCCCATTGAGGAGGAAGGAGGGGGGAATTTACTTTCTGCTGCCCTAGAGACCAAGGCACAAGGGAGCATTGGTTTCAAATGGCAGGAAAAGAGATTTGACTAAAAAGATTAGGAAGAACATTCTGAGAGTAAGAACTGTTGGAGAGAAGCATAGGTTGCCTTGGAGTATGGTGGAATCTCCTTTTCTGGAGGCTTTCCCACAGAGTTTGTCTATTGGGAGTGCTTCGATTGTGCCTTCTTGCATGACAGGGGGTTGGACTAGATGGCCCTTGGAGGTCTCTTCCAGTTCTAGGATTCTAGGATTATATATCAGGAGTAGGCAACATGGGATCTAATGGATACACTTTTCCTCTCCCATCCATCTCATCCTGACGAAGGCTAACCCTTTTGGGATCCAAATGGTTCCAGTCTTTCCTTCACTTTCTGCCTCTGAAAGAGAAGAGGAAGGGGAGGAAAGGGCAGGGAGGGTTTTTGGGGATAACCCCCTCCCTCCTGACCTACCCACCCTATTCTGGCCCACCATGCAGACCCCAAGTTAGAAAGTTTGCCCATGCCCAGGCATGTAGCCGGGGGGCTAAGGGGGCTTCAGCCCCCCGAAATTCTCAGGGTGGTCCGCGAGGAGGCCTTACTGGTACATTATTTAAACTGTTATGTTTATTCATATCATGATCTAATCACCATGCTCATTATATCCCACCTTCATGGGGTTATTGGGATAACAATACAAAAGGTTTGCTAGGGTAAACCCTCTTCCACCCAGTCTCAGCCCCGAACCAAACTCAGCCCCCCGAACCAAAATCCTGGCTACGGCCCTGCCCATGCCTAATCTACACTGTAGAATAAAAGCAGTTTGATACAACTTTATCTGCCATGGCTCTATACTATGGAATCATGGGAGTTGTGGTTATACAAAATGTTTTGCCTTCTCTGCCAAAGAGCGCTGGTGCAACACAAAACTAGAACTTCCAGGTTTCAAACTGCATTGATTCTAGAGTGTACCTCTGGACCTGGAATGGAGATCATGTTGGTTCATCCAGCTTGCAAATTTCTTTTCTCATTACCTGTGATCAGTGACAGACAACTTTGCAAACAAATCAGAACCCAAACTATTAGTATTAAAGTGCTGTTTATCGAACTTGTAAAATGTCTCTTACAGTCTAAGGAGAAAACAACTGACCCTGAAAATAAAAGAAACAACAGAACCAATAGCTTGATGAGGCCCTGTGGCCAATACAAAAATAGCAATAACAACAAACTAACAAAGGTTGGGTGCTGAAGAATATTTTCTCTTTTGAGCTCAGCAGTAAGAAACCAAAATGGAAATGCCATCCAAGCAACAACAAAAAGAAGACATTTCTTAAGGTGCAGAAAGCAATTTGCAGCCTGACATCTGCATTCCATTTCTGTTCTGTTTCCTGTTAAAGGGCCTGACAGCCAAGGAATATCTAGGAATGATGAGCATTGTGCTTCATTTAGATACATTCTGCAAAGGCTCTTTCGAAGGTACAAGCCAATTACAGGAGAACACCTGGAGTGGTTTATATGGAGAGCTGCTTAGATAAATAATATCCAGCTAGGATATATTTCATAAGGGGATGGCTATGCATTAAACAAGGATTGTGGGAAACTGGATCGATGCCTTTTGTTGCCATTTCAGGGTTTGGCTAAGAATTTAACACTCCTTCTCTCCCTCCCTTCTAGACTCCTAACAATGCAGCTCGGGCATAAGGACTTTCACTGACAGTTTAACACCTGCACAAGCAGCTAAGGCAAAACAGATACAGGCAGCAAGGCTCTTTCTGTGCAGCGGTGATAAACACAGGGCCAACTAAGTTTGTCAGGACCTCAGACAGGCAGCCAACTTGAAACAGAGACAAAATGTTTGCACACAGGCAGTTAAGATATAGTAGAATCAGAGTAATAGAAATGGAAAGGACCACAAAGGGCCATGCAGTCCAGTCCCCTGCCATGCAGGCACACACAGCCTCAGCTGAAAAGCCTCCAGAGAAGCCTCCACACTCTGAGTGAACAGCTCTTACCTTCAGGAAGTTCTTTAGGTGGAATTTATTTTCATGCCATTTGAATCTATTGCTCTGTGTTCTCATCTCTAGAGCAGCAGGGAAACAAGCTTGTTCTGTCCTCAATGTGACATCCTTTCAAATATTTATTTATTTTATTCAAATAGACATACATTTGCAAGTGTTTGTAGCATACAGTGCAATGCTTTCTATCTATTAGAGTTCCATAATCATTTATCAGATAATATCTTTCCTTTAAGGGGTCACAGTCTACTATCTAAATAATACATATAAAATATCATAGACTCTTAACATTCGCTTCCTTCTTGTCTACTATCTAAATAATACATATAAAAATATCATAGATTCTTATTTAACATCCACTTCCTCCTTGTCTACAATCTTATGCCTCTCCTACCACAAACCTCCTCCTTGTCTACAGTCTTACTGCCTCTCTTACCACAAGCCTGTACCACAAACCTGCATGATCTCTTCGATCTTCTGGAGAGGCTTTTCTTTCACCCCTTTCTCTATCACAGGCTCGACTTGTGGGTATGAGGGAGAGGGCCTTCTCCGCCATGGCCCCCTGTCTAAAATTATATATAGTTCAAGTCCTAAACTCCGGGAGAATGAAATGTTGGGAACCATTGATCTAGGGAACACCTGAAGGAGTCTTCCAAAATGCATCCACAGATCTTTTCTTTCACCAGTCTGCAGTTTTCTTAAGATTTTCATTTTAGTGGCTGCCACTAAACATACAACAATAAATTAAGAATGTGGAGTCTTTGGAAGTCTTTAAAAAGTGGGCTTCAAGACATCATGCAGACCATAGCTTGAATTTTTTGCAGTTGTGCCATAAGGGGACACTCTATGGTGCTGAATCGGTTTTAGGACCAGGGCTCAGCACTTGTCTTTATATTGCTTCTGTAAGGTATGGGTCAAAACCTACAATGGATTACCACTCATGGACACGGAAATTACCAACCATCACTGCCACCTACCTTATTGTCCCCAACCTCCATAAGATTTAAAGGATAAATGCTTCTCCCACACAAATTGGTTTGAATACTAAAATATTTTTGCAAGACTTTCTCTGCATTGCTACAGCATTCCTGCTCCAGACAAGACTACAATTTTTTTAAAATTTTATTTTACACATTGCTTCTCCTCAGCCAATGTCTCACACAATTGGCCGTTGTTGTTGCTTTGATTTTCACCCACTTCTCAACTGGACTCAGAAGCAGCCAAGCTTCAAATAAAACTGGACTAAATTTGAAGCAAAATAGACCAAAGCACATTTTACATGGGGAAAATAGGAAGGATTAACTTGCATTCAGCTATAATAATACACTTTATTTATATTCTTATATTTATATTATATCATCATCATCATCAGTTTCACATTTGTTAATCTCCCTCCATTAAAATGCTCCAGGTGATTTACATAAAACAATTGCATTAAAAATACACAATACCAAATAGACTGCATGAAACATTTAAAAAGCCAGGTCTTGAGTGCCTGAGCAAAGGGTCGCAAGTCACGCATGGCCTTCAAGTGGGGAGGCAAGGAGTTCCACAAGACAGGGGCAGAGATGGAGAAGGCCCTGCGTCTTGTGCTCTCAAGACGTACTTCCCTGGGGCCTGGAACATACAGTAAGTTTAGTTGGAGGGGTTGTGGCAACCACTGGCGGTGAAGAGGGGAGAGGCGGTCTCTGAGATATGCTGGCCCCTGACCATAAAGTGCCTTAAAGATCAGAACCAACAACTTAAACAGGGCCCGGAATTCCATTGGAAGCCAGTGCAAATGGAGTTATGTGGCATCTCAAAGGTGTCTTTGCAAGTAGCCTGGCAGCTGCATTCTGAATAATGTGGATCCTCCGAGTAGTCGACAGGGGAAGGCCAACATACAAGGCATTACAATAATCCAGTCTAGATGTTACCGTCACATGGATTATTGTAGCCAAGGCTTCCTCTGAAAGGTAAGGTGCCAGCTGTCTCGCCTGCCAGAGATGGAAAAAGGCCTGCTTACTAACATTAGCGATCTGGGCCTCCATAGTCAACTGTGAGTCCAGAACGACACCCAAGCTCTTAACAGTGGAAGATGGATGAAGGGGGACACCATCAAAGTTGGGCAGGGAGGGCGCCACTCCAGGCGGGCGGCCAGGCCACAAAATCTCAGTCTTAGTAGGATTCACCTTCAACCTACTGGCATGCAGCCATCTCGATACAGCCTCAAGGCATAAGGTGAAATTGTCTGGTATTGAGGTGACTCCAGGCTCCAGCCGTAAAAGCAGCTGGGTATCATCTGCATATTGGTAGCACTCCAGACCAAAGGTCCGCACGAGGCTGGCAAGAGGTCTCACGTAGACGTTGAAGAGGAGGGGAGAGAGAATTGCTCCCTCAGGCACCCCACATGAGAGGGCAGATCTGTCAGAGGTTCGAGCTAGGTACTCGACACATTGAGATCGGCCTCGAAGAAATGTAGCTATACTTCCTAGCAAATGCTACTATTCTGCAAATGCAACTTGTCAAAGTCTAACTGCGATTAGATATAGTGAAACAGCTGCCTTGGGAGGCTGATTTCAGGGGTATTAAAAGAACACCAATATGTTACTGTGCTATAGCATTTTTACTGCCCAAGAACCGGAATGGGGCTTCAGAGATTTTCCTCTCTGTCTGTCTGCCAGAATCGAGCTGCCTGGCTTTGGATTTAATGCATCTTGGTTTGAGTCATGGAGCAGACCACCATTTATTGATCTTCAGGCATAAAAATATCTTGCGACAGCCCTGTACCTATCTAGTCATCCTTTAGCGGTACCTGGAAGATGCATGTTGGGATGTAGGCTTTTTAAGGTCACTTCAACCTTCAGGTCTGTCTGTCTTTCTTTCTAAGCAAAGCTTCCATAACTTCTGAAGGGCATTTCTTCTTCTTCTCTGGATTGTTGACAACCTCATTAAAATGTACAGGTAACATTAACTCAACGACTGCAATTGTGACAGGCAGAACTTGCCCTTTACAATTACCAGCGGATTCCAAATCAAAGAGATGTATTCTTTCTTGTTTGGTGTGCATATGAGGCAATTCCCCAGGGAACAAACAAGAAAACAGTGCAGCATAATGAGGGGATTAATGTAAGGACAAAAGAAAGTTTGCTCTAAAGATCCAATGTGGCAAAATCAATCCCATCATAAATTACATCCGGGATGCTGATGTGCAAAAACACAAAACACAACAAGAAAATGGTTTCAGGCTGTCTGGGGAAAATGAGCTACTATTGCAGGTATGTGTTCATTGAAAACTAGATGAAATTTCTAACTTTGTATGCATTCCAATGATGAAGAGGGGTTCACCATCACTTCTTTTTGAATTCATTTTAGATTGGTATTGGAAGATTGAAAACAGGAAATCATTTTATGCAAAGTATGTTTTATGCAGTTCTCTTGGGCATTTATTTACGATTCTGTACAACTGTCATAGAGGGCAACACCAAGGCTTTGATTTATTTCATGAGATTTTTGATTGGTATCTTCCTGTTCAAGCAAACTCCTGATGTTCAATGCTATTCGTTCATTATAGATGGATATGTACTTATATGGCACACATAGCCGCAGGATGTTTATTTATTTATTTATTATTTGGATTTGTTAGTCACCCCTTCCGACAGGCTCGGGCGACTTACACAGACTTAAAACCATAAAACACTGTAAAACACTATAAAACATCGGACTACTGTCCACGCATTAAAAGAATGTTGAAATAATGATGATGATCAACAGGAGACTCAGTTAGACCAGACCTATTCACTCATTTGTTCAATACTAGGTAAATCACTGGGTTTAATCTATTCAGGACAATTGAAGGTTGAGATCATAAAATGTCTATTCAAGTGTTTTGTTTCGTATTTAGCAGATATGGAGAATCTTCAACAATCCAATGTTTTGCACTACAACTCCTTCAGTTCCATACTAGTGTCTATGCTGGCTGAGTTTCTGTGAATTCAAGTCCAAAACATCACAAGAGTAAAAGTTTAACCACCCTGATCTATGAACAGATGTACATGGAAATGTTTCTGGGAGAAGAATGCAAGTTCAGGTGAATGAACATATACATAACTTGTAGGAAAATAATGCTATATGAGGCCAACAGACAGGTATATCTATATATATAAAGGAGAGACGGTCGTGCAAAGGACTTTATGCACGGCCAAACTACGCCCCCCAGAAACGCCAATCCAACGAGACACAATCCCACAAACCACAAGGTATTGCCATCACACAAAAAAACCCACCTTCCTACCTTCCAACCCCCAAAATCAGCCCCCAAAACCGCCCATTGGCTCCCGTTCTGCGCTGGCCACAAGCGCAGAACAGAGCGAGAGCCATCAGCGCAGGCGCACCCAACCCCACCACCCCACAACGCAGGACAGAGGCTAAGCAAACACACTGCGCACTCTGACTCCCCCAACCCATCCCATCCCCCTCTCTCCCACACACCAGCAACTTCACCGCCACACCGGCGCCGACCAACCCGCCTCCTCCGCCGCCTCACAGAGGGAGACCCGCAGCCGCTCTCCAGCATCGGTGCTTCTGGGGCTCTCGGGAAGCAGCACTGAAAGACCCCAGAAAACTACAAAAAAACATGGCGCCCGAACAGCTTCGGTCGGCGAAAAGGCTCCTCCGGAAGTCGATCCGTCAGGAAGGGTCCGCCGGAAACTGACACCCAAACAATGCCGAGCATCAGTTTCCGACCGGACCCTTTTCCTGACGGAATGACTTCCGCCGGAGCCTTTTCGGACGGACAGGAAGCTGTTCGGGCGCCATGTTCTTTGTAGTTTTCTGGGGCATTTTCAGAGCTGCTTCGAGAGCCCCAGAAGCCCTCCTGGCCCGGTGCCACAAGAAAATATGGCAGCCGCCACGGACGAGGCGTGGGGACGCTGCCCTCGCCGCTACTGCCCTCCGGATGGCAGAGGGTGAAAAGGAAAGGACCGGGTCGCTGCTGCCGCCTTCTTTTCCCTCCTCAGCCCCCTTCTTTTCCTCCATCAGCCTCAGGGCCTTTCCTTCTCCCCCTCAGCCGATGGCCCCCACCCCCCCTCCCCACGTCAGCCCCAGGCTCCTTCTCTCCCCCTCACCCTCAGCCCCCTTCTTTTCCCTCTCTCAGCCTCAGACCCTTCTTCCCCCTTTCCCCACTCATGTGTATGTACACATGCACAAACATATACAGTACCATACACACGTATACATATATAAACATACATACACATATATACATATACACACACAAATATACACAACAAACACACATATACACATGCACACACCACCAAGACCATAAGTAGCATCATTTCAAACCCTTACATACTCAGACTTTCCCCCATCTCCTAAATAGGGCACAGCAACGCGTGCCGGGTTCAGCTAGTAATGTATATATTAACTGCACAATGGTGGTGTATGTATATATGCACACACACACAGAGTGAGGGAGAGTTTGCATATGACAGCTAATGTAGGGTAATGGTTTAGAACTCCAGGAGATAAGGGTTCAAATCATCACTCAGCCGAGGAAACCCACTGGAAGAACTTGAGCAAATCATACTCTTTCAATCATAAAGCAATAGCAAAACATTTCAATTAACTTCCATCTCCTGCACAGCTGGGGAGGGAGGTGTTTTTCCACCAATGGAAGAGATTAACAGAAAGTAGCTCCGGTTGGACCTACTTTCTGGGGGGCAGAGCTACAGCAGGTAGCATTCCGCCCCTTTGGACTATTCTGCATTGGAGAGCTGACCCACTGTCTTGCCCACAAACAGTATAATTCATTGGTCACCTTCAGGGGCCAGGTAGGAATCCCCTCCATGTTCTAAGGCTCCCCCCACCCACACCTACCCTATACTGTTCAAAAAGGGAAAATTGTGATGTTGTGGTCATTTAAATAAGCTACATTGGAAAACAGTAAGGGATTCACATTTTTGGTGTACATCCAAAGCACCTCCTTTGTGTGTAGATTAGGAAAGGAAATCCTCACCTGTGGTTCAGATAACCAATGTGAGGGTGACCAGAAATGGCCTAGGAATGGGAGATTTTGGCCTCAATCAATCCTTGGAGCAGAATTCTGCATCACGTTTCCCTTAAAGGTCACCCAGGATTAGTTCAGCCAGGGATGCAGGTGTTTTATCCAAATTAGCTGAGGGGTAAGTCAGGAAGGACTTGGCTTCATTCCACACCAAGTTCATTCCACATTTTAGAATTAGCCCCAAAGTCTGACATGACTGGAATTAATGTCAGGGCAAAACCTTTACCTTATTTCAGGTGTGGTCTAACCAAGGCAGAATAGAGGGGTCTGACTTCCATGGAGGCAGAATTATGAGGCCAAAATCCCATTGGCTTTTTTAGCTGCAGCGTTACATCGTTGGCTCATGTTTAACTTGTTGTCCACAAAGATCTTTTTCACACGTACTGCTCTCGAGCCACGTGTCCCCATTCTGTATCTGTGCATTTCATTTTTTTCTGCCTAAGTGGAATATCTTGCATTTGTCCTTATTGAACTTCATTTTTTTAAAGTTTTGACCCATCTCTCTAATCCGTCAAGATCATTTTGTATGGTATAACTGAGGATGAGAGACCCTTGGATTTGTAGTTGAAAAACTTTTAGCTGGCACCTACTGGCCAACTGTGATATATAAAAGATAAATAAAATTATTAATGAACAATTAGGATTTTCCTTTTAAAGAATCCGGTTATAACATCTGTCAAACCTTTCTTATATGGTGCATACATGGCCATAAAAATGATGACCCACGCATTATTTCCCATTAAGCATGGCACACTCATTCTCCAGAGATGGACGTTAAGATTCTCTTATTTGTCACTCCAGTGAAGCAAAATTGAATGAGCTATTTAGCCATGTAATAAAGTAACCAGGAAGGAGGCAAGAGAGTTACCACATTGGTGTTATTATTCCACCAAAGTCAGCCTCCCCCTGTTCTTGGAATTGCTTTTTCATCATGAAGAGTTTCATGCCATTATTTCACCTTAGTGACACTGGGAGTGTAATTACTTTGATTCAGGGCACTGGAAATATACAGGTAACGAATTCCATTGGCCACAAATGAGTAATAATTCAATTATTCAGTGGTATTGTAACAGCTCTGAAATAGCCTCTTCCCATTTCGCAAACATCATATTTACTGCGGCAAATAAACCCTTTCTTCAGAGTGAAATATGGCATCTATATATTTCAGCTGATGTAGGCATATAATACATATAGCTACATTCCTTTGCAATTTTCAATACTTTAAGCAGGAATTCTGGAAGGCTTAACATCTTGGTGGTCTATCTCCTTCCTTTTCCATGTCCATAGGCTGCTTGTTTATTGCTTGACCCAGTTGCTGTATCAGGGATCACAATTTTTAAGCAATAGTTCAGTGGAGGTGGTATGGATGGAGCCCAAAGTCAGCTCACTCTATGCATTGGAAACCAAGTCAGAATCAGTTGCTTTATAGCACTCAATGGCTATAATCCTATATCATCTATCAAGTATAACTCTGCCTCTCTACTTTCATTGTCATTAACTGTCAGCTTACTGTGATGCCATGAAGGAGAAACCTCCAAGTTATCTTATGGTCAATAAGTCTGCTCAGATCTTACAAACTCACATTGGTTCTATCTATGAGGAGCAGCTTAAAGATCTGGGCATGTTTAGCCTTGAGAAGAAAAGGCTGAGAGGAGACATGATGGCCATGTATACATTTGTGAAGGGAAGTCATAAGGAGGAGGGAGCAAGCTTGTTTTCTTTATTTCTTTTATTTAATCTTTATTTGATTTTAGAAAGAATACATAAAAAATATAAAAAGCAAAGCGATAGTCTTTAGGAGCAAGCTTGTTTTCTGCTGCCCTGGAGACTAGAGCGTAGAACAAATGCTTCAAACTTCAGGAAAGGAGATTCCACCTGGACATTAGGAAGCACTTCCTGACTGTGAGAGCTGTGTGTTCAGCAGTGGAATTCTTTGCCCTGGAGTGTGGTGGAGGCTCCTATTTTTGGAGGCTTTTAAATAGAGGCTGGATGGCCATCTGTCAGGGGTGCTTTGAATTGGATGGCCCATGAGGTCTCGTCCAACTTTAGGAGTCTATAATTCAATCTGTATTGTGGGCTTCCTTTTTTCCTATTACCTTTCTTCTTACCAAACATTGTTGTCTTTCCTAGTGAGTCTTATCTTCTCTATGATATGTCCAAGTGTGACAGCCTCATTAATTCATCTTGGCTTCTTGGGAGGATTAAGGCTTGAGTGGCTCTCAGATTTCTTTATTTGGTTCGTTAGAAGCCTACGGTATCTACAAAACTCTTAATCTCAAATGAGTTGATTTTCTTCTTTGTTACCTAGCTTTCACAATCATGCATATAATTTATTTATTGAATTTAATTTGTATTATGCTTTATCTCTCTAAGAAAGAAACTCAAAGTGACTCACAATAAAACCAATACATTTTTAAAATGAAAATATATACAAACATTAAAATAGAATTAAACCTTAACGGTATTAAGAAATAAAGAGTTAAATCCCTTAAAACCAATTCAAGAACTCGAAATACAATAACATGGCAATCTTCACAATAATAATAATAAAAATATTTATTTATACTCCACCACCATCTCCCACAGGGACTCGGGATGGCTTACAAAATAGCACACAAAGATGCCATACATAAATACATAATACATAAAATAAAATGAATCAACATGAAAACAATAATACATTACATAGACCAGATATATAAATTGGATGACACAACCTCTATTAAAATAGAATCGGTTACAAGATCCATGTAATCAATATAGCAGCCCAGACATAATCTATCTATCTATTCTATGTATATAATAAAAGTCACTGTTTGCGGTGATGCGGTGGTGTGGAGGGAGGAATGTGTGGCAGCGATTCGATTGGTTGCCACTGTGGGATTATTTGCATAAAGTACTCTGATTGGCCATCTACATTTCAACATTCTAAGGTGACAGGGAAAATAAAAGGCCTAAGGCAGTCAGTCACTGCCTGGGCACACGGGCCCAATGGCCCACTTCACAACCTGGTGTGGTTTAGGGCAGGATGGGCCACGAATGATGTAGCCCCTATAAATCAAAGACCTTGCCCAAAATTGACAGCAAGGCTTCCTTAACTTGATTTTCCTGACTAGGCCTCAGGTCATGGGATATTGTTTAGGGCCTGAATTGACAGTAAGGCTTCCTCAACTTGATTTTCCTGACTAGGCCCCCAACAATGATAGAACAAGACCAAACTTGGCACACAGATCCCCCAAGATGCACTCTACATCCTGGTGCAGTTTGAGGGAGGATGGACCATGGATGATGGGACTTTCAGTACTTTAATTCACTTCCTTAGAGCACTGTGGCCCACACCAATGACAAATACCAAACTTGGCACACAGAGCCCCCATGACCCACTTTACGTCCTGGTACAAATTGGAGGATGGACCATGGATTATGGGACTTGAAGCACCTTCCCTCACTTTCTGAGACCACTGCAAGCCACATACACAATTGATAAAGACCAACCTTGCCACAAAATGCCTTTCTCAGATATCCCGGGCAGGGCCAGTTCTGGTGCAGTTCGGAGGAGGGTGGACCACGGATGATGGGACTTGAAGTAACTCCACTCACCTCACAAGACCGCTGCCAATCTCATCCAAAGACTCAACAAGACCAAACTTGGCACACTGAGCCCCCATGACTCATTCTACATCCTGGTGCAGTATCGAGGAGGATGGACCATGGATGATGGGACTTGAAGTACCTCCACTCACTTCCCAAGACTGCTGCGACCCTCCTCCAATAACTGAGCAAGACCAGATTTGGCACACAGAACCCCCATGACCCACTCTATATCCTGGTGCAATTTGGAGAAGGATGGATCATGGACGATGGGACTCCCAGCACCTTCCCTCACTTCCCGAGACCACTGTAAGCCACATAAACAACTGATAAAGACCAACCTTAACACAAAATGCCTTTCTCAAATAACCCGGGCAGCGCTGGGTCCCCAAGCTAGTGTGGATATAAAGTGCTACATGACTGGCAATCAGTTCTGGTTACTGTCTAAACGTAATTAAATGCCTGCTGGAAAAACCAAGTTTTTAACTTTTTCCTAAAATGTCGGAGTGTAGGGGCTTGTCCAAGTTCACTGGGGAGGGTGTTCCAGAACTGAGAGCCACCATCAAGAAGGCCCTCTCCCTTGTCCCCACCAACCACACTAAAGATAAAGGTGGGACCGAGAGGAGAGCCTCCCATTCAGATCTTGGAGCCCGCATCAGTTCATAGGGGGAGATGTGGCCATGGAGATAGGCTGGGCCTGAACTTTAGTATTCCATGATATATCTTTACACTTCAGGAGCCCGTCTAATTTCTTCTAGGTGCTTTGAATGTGATTTTCCTGCTTCTTGGCAGGGGGTTGGACTGAATGCTCCACGAGATTTCTTCCAACTCTATGATTCTATGATTCTCAGCTTCCGATTTCTTGACTACAGTCTCCATTTCAATTAATGACTGACTCAAGGTATGGAAGATCTTGAACTACCTCATTATAAACCACATGTAGTTATTTTTGTTTCCTTAATGCTCAGCCATAAGGCCACCTTTACACTTTCTTCTTTGATTTTTTTAAATGCAAATTTCCATTTTTGCTTATAAATATAAAAATTTCCATGGCACTAGTTTGCGTTCTTGACTTCTCAGTCTAATTTCTATGTAATTTTACCATCCTTATCCATCACATTCTTATTCAGACAGTGTCATGAAAAAGTCTAACAGCAGAACTTAACATAAGCTGTACTGTCAACCTCATTGAGAGGGAAAAAGAGATTCATATTTAATATTTGTCCTTGAGCAGTAACTTAAATATGCTGGCAAGAAAGGAGGAAAATGGCAGGGAAGGAGGCTAAAATAGGAAATTAAGCAGCATATCTACAATTCTGATATCAAGGAGGTATGTGCCAGTATTCACAGACACACCTCTGGGGGCTTCAAAAAAGTCAACTAAAGCCTGAACGTGCACAGGTATAATAGATTTTCTCCCGGCTAGAAATTTATTTGAAAATGCCACCATCCATTTTTTTCTGTCAGAAAGAGAATCAAGTGCAGCAAAGTCCTTTTACTTTGTCTCAACTTTCTCTCACTCTTCTTTTTTAAAAATCATATTAGATATCATGTCAATCAACAGAGGCCTCCCAGTGAATATTGTGGCCTTCAGGGTCCTGAGCAGTGTGTAGAAAGGTGGTTGAATGAAACCAAATTGGAACTGTGAGCTACCACTGCAACTAGAGTAGAATGAGGCATTTCCACTTTCAGCTGTAAGTACTAGCATGATATAATGGTCTGAAGACAAGGGTTTGTATCCTCCTTCAGCTATGAAACACATCAAGTGACCTTGGGTGAGCCACACATTCCTAGTTTTCTCCACAGAGAAACAAATAAGCCTGGAACTAACCAAGAATGACCCTGCTTATTAGGCCTGGTTGATCCATTAAAAAAGGTTCAAAACTTGTTTTGGATGTAGGGGGCACTGGCGCTTTGAATCTGAATGACCTCAGAAATTTTCCAGAAAAAAATATTCGGAAAAATTCTGAAATTTTGGAATGGCTTCGTTAATGATATCCGCGATTGCGCAATGCACAAAAACTTGCAAAAAACCTCCCAGGTCCTTCTCTCCCTTTAGAAGGACCTGGGGCAGGAGCCCTGTTTAACCCAGTTTGGAAGCTGATTTCTTCCCTCCTGCATCAGCCGAGTCCTTTCAGATTCCTTTCCGAAAATGGCAGTGGTGGCTTCGAAATGGCAAATTCACTTCCAAGTTGCTTACATCGCTTCAAAACCGCTTCAAAAGTGAATTTAATCTGAATTCATTCCGATTTTAGAAACATTCCAAAGAACCTTACCATGCCTACTGCTTAGCTTCCAAGATGAGATGGTATCTGGTGTTTTTAGGGCATTTAGGGCCACAACTCCTAACATTGCAGAGCTGGAAGAGACACCAAGGCCCATCCAGTCCAGCACACATGATCACAGCACTCACAACAGATGGCCTTCCAGCCTCTGCTTTAAAACTTCCAGAGAAAGAGACCCCACCACCAGGGCCGTAGCCGGGATTTTGTTTCGGGAAGGCTGAGTTTGATTCGGGAGGGGCTGAGTCTGAATAAGAGAGGGACTACCCTACCAAACCTTTTGTATTGTTATCCCAATAACCCCAATGAATGTGGGATATAATGAGTATGGTGATCAGATCAGGATATGAATAAACATAACAGTTTAAATAATGTACCAGTAAGGCCTTCTCGCAGACCACCCTGAGAATTTCCGGAGGGGGGGGGCTTAGGGGGCTTCAGCCCCCCTGAAATTCTCAGGGTGGTCCGTGAGGAGGCTTACTGGTACATTATTTAAACTGTTATGTTTATTCATAACATGCCTGCCCACCACACTCCAAGGCAGCATATTCCACTGTCAAACAGCTCATTCCATCAAGAAATTCTTCTTAATGTTTAGATGCAATGTCTTTTCCAAGAGTTTGACTTCAGTGTTCATAGTGTCCTGGCATGATGGCCACCTTAGTTTTCACAGGAGAAAGTACATCAAAAAAGATGGCAGTTTTTGTGGTCTATTTGTGTTCCTATCTTACCTTTCATGAGGCAAGATCTGGTCATGTAATGGGCTGCTGGTAATGACATTGCACCATAATTGCATTATTATAGCTTTATTATTTGAAAAGAAAGGAAGGAAAGTAAACCAACCATGAAACATGAGGTGGGGCAAAGAGGGCTGTGTTAATGACATTAGTACAGATGAAAAAATATAGAAGTCATGCTGTTGAAGTATAAATGTGGCAAGGTTGCAGTACATGGCATTAATACTCAACTACCATCATAAGTACTGCTGAAGTGATTTTCAAGTGGCATTACCTGTTATAAAAAGCACATTGGTTTGGGCTAGAAATACATTTGATTATGTAAAGAGTCTAAGCTTTTTTCCCCCTTGCTTCTTGCTAAAGTTAAAATATTTAGTTATCTGTTTCTGGCAGACACCAGCTGAATGCTCCTGAATGCTTCCCTTTGTTTGCCCAAAAAAATCCTTCCAATATTCTAAAGTGTAAGGAAAGGTGCATTTAGCTGTCACACTATTTGCTATGCAAAGAGCTAGGAAATCCTTCATGAATTTGTCTAATGCCTTTAAAAATAATCTAAAGTAGGGGTCAACCTCACCTCATCTTTCAGTACTTAATTTCTATATTAATTACACTTGTGGAATTTCCTGTTCAGGCGCCATCTAGTTAATCACACATATTAATTGTACACATCAATTAGGTGCATGGTAATTTATGCAGTATGCAAAGTCATTGTTTGTTTTGAGAATCCAGAGGTTGTGGCAAGTTGGTCAGCATGTATTGTATGATGCTAAGGAAGGAAGCTGGAGCTGGCAGAGGGAGCTCATCCATGCTTTCCCCAAATTCAAACCTGTCGGTCTTCAGTCCTACTGGCGCAAGGATTTAACTTGTATAATTAAACTCGGGGATGATAAAGAATTCAGGTAGTTACTATTCTATCTATCTATCTATCATCTATCTATCTAGAAAAGTCAAAGTATGTCTTGTTGACGTATTATGCTGCTATGAGGTATGGAAGAATGACTTCTGTAGACCCGGTTTGAGAAAACAGCTTTACTGGAACAGACAAACTCATCAGACATCCAACTATCAGCCATTTGGGAAGAAGGAATGAAGGATTAGAGCCCTCCTACATATACAGGCCACAGCTTCTTGCATCATCTCTCAAGCTACCTCTTTACTTCTTTCAGCACCCAGACTCCAGAACTGCAGAGTCACTAGTGGCTGATGAAATCCAGGTACATACATACATTGCACCACATACATTGCATTATACAATTTACATTTCACCACATTAATTATACATTATACATTAACATGTCTGTCTGTCTGTTTGTGCCACAAAGGCTGTTGCTAAGTGAAGTGAACCTCTGTGATGTCACTGGATTGGGTGTTGCTAGGCGGGGTGTCCCTGTGATATCACAGGGAAAGAAAGGTGATAGATAGATAGATAGATAGATAGATAGATAGATAGATAGATAGATATGCAGCACTAGTATGGCTATTAGGCCTGTGCAATCAATGAAAAAATATTTCAATGCCCATTATGAAATTAGGGGGTGGGGAAACATTGTTTTTAAAGTGTTTATGAAATTGGACAGGTTTTGCATTGTAACTATAATGAGTTGACTATTTTTCCATTACTTTTCGCTAAGTAATTAATTGTGCCAATGGAGAAATTTCAGAGGCTCCTTTCTCCCTCAATGTTAGAGCTATTGGCATGAAACTTGCTATGATTATAGAACACATTTACCACTGTTAGATCATCAAGTTTCAGAATGTTTCACTTATCCACAGAGTTTTAGGAAATTTTCATTTTTTTTTACAAACAACTTAAAAAAAATAAAAACCGTTATCTCATTGAATTTTCCACACAATGACACAAGATAACAGAGGATAGTTCCCCCCAAGTTTCAGAAATATTCATACATTTACATTTTGGAATTTTTAAAAAAGTTTTGACAAAACATTATTTTTTAAAAAGCCACAACAGCTATCTCATTAAATGTATCTCATATTAACCAATAGAAATTGAATTTAGGGATTTCTTCCTAACCCAGCACACCTTAGCATACTTGTACTCAGAAGTTGCTAGTTATGATGTATATCTGGGAGTGTAGGCATAGCATGTATTGACACTTGTCCTGTTTGTTACTCACAACTTCTTTCCTCCAGCATCTTTTACTCATCCTCCAGTTTGTAGTCTGCAGTTCATTCTGTATGTTTGTCCTTTCTTTATTTGAAGAGCACAGATTACAGAGCCTCTCATTATGAGATGTATGGAACCGTTAGAATTTGGAAGTGAAACTAATTCTTATAGATCTTTTTTTCTTACATAGAAGAACAAGCCTATTTTATTTCTCTGCTAGCCCATCAATATGATGTGGTTGTGTGGGACCGATTGTTGCTCATCTTCTGGTTGTGAATACGAATTACTCTGCGTGTGAGATACATTGCTATGTTTTAAAATGAGGTGGAGGATGCAGCAACATGTATGTCATGTTTGTGGGCATCCCACAGACAATTGGCTGATACCTGTGTGAACTGTATATTGGACTGGAAGGATTTTTGGTCTGGTCCTTCTTATGGGTCACTATAACCACTACAATTTACTTACCTTGGTAGACCCAATCCACACAAATTCTAGGAATAATTCATTGGTGGTAGATGGGACAGGGAATCTACTCAAATTTTCAGTTTGAATTTGTAAGGAGCTATCCAAGCTAGTGAACCTCTTTTGAGGATATGATCCAACACTTCTTTCAGATTGTAAGCTAAAGGTTAGAGCACATTTACCTATCTCCTGACATGGTAGCTGCTAGTTACTGTTGATTCAAAGACTACTATTGCTCAAGCCATTCTGATATCTGGAGAAGGACAAGATGGTGGCTGAGCTCATCCCACATACAGTAAGTGACAGGACTTGTGAATGAATCTTACTTCACTACAGTAGAGGCCCTCCACTTTCACAAGGGCTAAGGATGCAGAACCTCTGCAGAAGTAGGAAAAATACAAAATAAAATACTATTATTTTTCCTTGGGGAATGGCCACATCTACACTGACCATATAAGTGCAGTTTGAAGCTAGTTTCAAAGTGGGGTGGCCAGACAACAAACGTCTACAAAAGCATACTAAAGAAAATCCTTAATGTGCATCAGTGCTCTGTAGTTTGTAATCACCATCCAGGTCTCAAACTGGTTCCAGAATTTCCTATGTAATCATCTGCACAGTGAAACCACTTTATTAAAAACCAGTTTAAAACAGCATTAAATGGTCAGTGTATATGGGTCCTAGATCTTCAAGTGTGATTCTGGGATCAACTTTATTTAGAAGTTTACAATAGAATTGCACGGGAAGAGCTGGACATCCTTAGAAAGAAAACATTAATCACATTTGCAAATAATGAAATCTGCAGGAGTTAAACCTGCAAATGTGGATGGCCAACTATATTTGCGATGAACCACAATTCTTCACATCTGAGAACAGTAGTGGTACAATCAGTGCTAAGCTGAATGGTATTATCCCTTCTTCACTGCTTGAAAGTCATTTTTTAAAAGTGTTCCTGTTCTTTGTTAGTGTTACGCGTATTTGTATTAAGGATGAATGAACCTGCTGGTTTTCTTCGCTCATTCATTTAAATTCTGTGGTCTTCAGCAAATGCCATTCCAAAATGAGCTAAAACAAAAATGTTGCCCTTCTTTACATGACAAGGTAATGTTTCAGTTTCACTTATTTCCCCGTTAGCATTTTTTGAACTTTGGCAAATTCTGATGAAAAATTAACTGAAATAAAATTCTCATCAATCCTGATTCAATACTGTTTTTTCTAAAAGAGGATCTGGTTGCATTACTTATTCCTTTTTCATTTCTTTCTGTTACCTATATGAGTTAAGAGGAAAAGCCGCTAGGATTGTCAAGAAAATGGCATAAAATGTGAAATATTCTTGCCAAATTCTTATAACTGTTTTTAAAAAGGAATTACTGTGGGTCCTTTCTATCTTTGAGGGATTGGCTCTAGGACAGACCTGGGCAATTGCCGGCCCTCCAGGTGTTTTGGACTTCAACTCCCAGAAATCCTAGCCAGTTTACCAGCTGTTAGGATTTCTGGGATTTGAAGTCCAAAACACCTGGAGGGCTGGCAATTGCCCAGGTCTGCTCTAGGACCTCCCATAAATACCAAAAATGTGAAAAATGGGAACAATGAAGAATATTAAAAAGGAAGAATATCTGGATCATGGGTTACCTCCAGGCAATGGTCCTAGCAGGTGCCTAGATTGTCAACGGCTGTCCTAGTCCTGAATTAGATGGCATCAGTGATGTAGTGGAACTGGGACTCACAGGATCAAAGCTCTAGGACCATTTGACTAATAGTAGATATCATTTGCCATTTCCCTTGGAGTCCTCTGTTTCCCCATTGTCCTACACAGTCCAAAAGGGAAATTGATTTTCCAGGCAACAATGTATTGCAGTGAGCTATTTTTCATTTCTTTCCAAGATTGTGAAGGCCGAACAGTGAAGAAAAGTGACAGTGTAATTTAGGACAAGGACCATGGATAAAAGGATCTGTGCCCAGCGAGCATTCAAGCTAAACTGAAATAGACCAGGATAGAGAAGACACTCACCAGGGTGCAGACAAGCCACAGAGGTTTATTTGATCTGGCCAGAAAGGATGTGTGTACAAGCAAATGCTTTCAAAGGTAAAGCATAAAATGAATACAGTGATACAAGGTTTTATACATTCAACAACTATTCAAACCTCCCGCTCCCTCCTCTGATTGGTCAAAAATAGGGCTGGTTTGGATCCTCACCCTGATTGGCCAGTGATCTGATTACATTGATGCCTCCAGGTGGAGATTCCCTCTGCTGGGAGAAGATAAGATGAGGGATTGGTCTAGGAGGGCTAATCAGCTTTGTGAGGAACAGGTGAGCTCTGGAAGATCTGTGCTCATATTTGTGAAATGTTAATGAGTATCCAAGTGACTTAATTGTCCAGTTTCAGATGATGGGGAAATGCTTTGGAAAAACAAAGGTGAAGGGTCCCAGAAACAAAAGGTGATGATCTCTTTAATCAAGCTTCAGATTTGAAATAAAGGAGTCTGCAAAACTACATATTCCAAGCTTCTGTTTCCATGGTCATCAGTCTCTCAGCCCAAGTGGGATACTTAGCCGAACAAACGTTGGTTGACTTTATCAGATCAGGCACGAAAATTGTCTATCGTTCTAGATGCACACACACAATGGACCTTGATTATCACCCTTGATAGGAACAGCCAGGGGCTAGTCCAGTCCAGGAAATGCCTGGATGAGGTGGCTGAAAGGTGAAAACGTCTGAGAATTGTCTGGTTATTTTTTGACACAAATCATAGACATTGTATGTAATGTACACATAAAGGGAGAGAAATAATATTAAAAGATACAAGGTAGGCAGAGAGCTGAAAGAAAGAATACATTTTATTATGGGTTGAAACAATGACGTCTTTTTGGGGATGTTGTGAGCCTGCTCCACACCTCTGTTGATGTGTATCAGCAATATCTGCAGACTTTAAAAAGAATTTTAAAAATCATATTTCTCTATTCTTGTGCCCTTGGAAATCTATAAATCATTTGGGGGGCATTATCATGTTGGACACCAACAAGAAGAAAATCAACACTTTTGAAGTGTGCCTACAAATATCACTGCTGACTGCTAAGAGGATAGATGAATGGATCTGAGAGCAAGTCAAGTCTGAACTCTCCCTAGAAGCTAAGATGACTAAACTGAACCTGTTGTACTTTGGACATATCATGAGATGACGTCTTGTTGTTGTTCATTTTCTGAGTTGCTTCTGACTCTCTTTGACCTCATGGACCAGCCCATGCCAGAGCTCCCTGTCAGCTGTGACCACCCTCAGCACTTTCAAGGTCAAGCCAGTCACTTCAACCATCTTGCCCTTGGTTGGCCCTTCTTCCCTTTCCCTTCCATTTCCCCTACCATCATTATCTTCTCCAAGCTTTCCTGGCTTCTCATGTGGTCAAAGTACTTCATCTTTGCCTCTAATATCCTTCCCTCCAGTGAGCAGTTGGGCATTATTTCCTGTAGTATGGACTGGTTGGATCTTCTTGTGGTCCAAGGCACACTCAGAATTTTCCTCAAACACCACAGTTCAAAAACATCCAAGCCTTCCTTATGGTCCAGATCTCGCATCCACAGGTTACTATGGGGAATACCATTGCTTTGACTATGCAGATCTTTTTTGCCAGTATGCTGGCTCTACTCTTCACTATTTTATCGAGATTGGTCATTGCCCTCCTCCCAAGAAGTAAATGTCTTCCATTTTTGTGGCTGCAGTCTGTGTCTGCAGTAATCTAGAAATATGACGTGATTCACTGGGAAAGTGAATTTAGTAAAGTGTGAGGTATTAGGGAATAGAGAAGATCACATTACAGGCGGGTTGGTTCAATCAAGGAAGTCACAGCTTTCAAAGACCTGAGAAGACATGACTGGGTGCCACAGACTGCCCCTCTTCCCTTGGAAGGGGAACCTGAAAACCCTTGGTTTGCATCTTCATTAGGGAAAGAATATCCTTAAAATGTAACAGTTGTTTTCATTCTCTACAGCCCAACAGAAAACAGGAACTATAATACAGGCGATCACTCGTTGGAGCTATTGTTTTAATAATTCTCCAGCTGCTGTTGACTTGACAGCAAATAACAACAATTCATAGCTACAATTCAAAACATTTCAGAGCTGACTTCATATTGAATGAGTGATTAAGAATGATTAAATTTACAAAAGACCTGCTTGGGAGGGAGACACAAGCAGCTAGAAAGCCTGGTTTGTTTGTTTGTTTGGTTTCTTTAAAGAGTGCAGATCAACCTCACCACTTGCATTTTTGAGCATCTCTTTTGGGGTGACATTATCAAAGGTGGGTGTATTTCTAAATTTACCTGTATACCACAGAATGCCACATAATAAGGCTTCTACAAAAGCCTCCCCTTTCTTCCATCCACAGCTTTCTCTCCCATTTCTCTATAGCGACTAGATATTTGCAGCAATAATGAAAATGTAACCTAGTGCAAAACAAGCCACGTTGTTTCAAGTGGCTGCAAATTGCCTTTGCAGTTCTGCTGGCTTTGCTAGAGTGATAAGACAATATCTGACAGCTGTTCTTATCAGATTTTTCCTCCTGATCAAAGACAATGACCTACTAACTGTTTGATGGAGATGACCTACATTTTCCAACTCCTTTGAGATCTGAAGGATCTGGGGAAATAGATCTGGGATTACTGAAACTGAAAAAATGCTTTTCTTGGCAACACACTACTTGAAAAAAATTGCCTGCTGCATATTTATTATCAGAGCAAAGAGCAATCTTTTGATCTCAGCACTCAAAGA